>CM028927.1:13895000-14320000 GCA_016801845.1 Polydactylus sextarius
TGGGATGCGGCAGCTCCACAAACAACGCGGTTGAACCGGTGACACAAGAGGAAGTGAACGGAGACGAGGTAGGATCCTCCGGTTATATTGTCCAATAAAACCAGAGAGGACATATTTACCACAACAACAGCCTCAAAAACAACGACAAATAAATATAGTTAATGTTTTAGGAGCGATTCCTAAAGTAAACGGACTCATGTTTACGTCAAAATCTGTGATAATCTGTGATAATCCATTATATTGACCAAAATCTACTGGTCTGAATAAAGTTACCAAGTAATAAAGTTGATATTAAATGTCAAAATATGATATATAATGTTAAAAAGCTTTGTTTTTAATATAGTCAGCAATGGAAGAAATAGTCAGGTTCTTCATCTAATTAAAAGTAGTAATATAATGTAACATAATCTATTATATTATATTATATTATATTATATTTATCTCTTTACATCCCAAAAACTACAAACTGTAATATCTTACAAATACCTGAATATATTACAGTTTTAATTTTTACATTTGTGTTTGACATGAACACGAATGAAAAGGATTTATTTTCATAGAAACACTGTAGGTTGTCAAAATAAAAGGGCCCTTTGTGTTTATCAATATCTGAGTAATAATAAATTAATAGTAATAATTATACAAGATCCATTTATATGTTGTAGCTGATCATGGGCTGATTTTTAACTTTTTTTTTTTTTTTTGCTTTATATGATGTTGAGTAGTTTAATCAGCTGTGTCATGTTGGAAAATCTTATATGACTATTTGTGAACTAATGTGACTACACTGATATACTAAATACTATACATCTTCATATTTTGTTGTATTTAACCTGCTGTGTTTTATTAATATTGTTCCTGAGCTACTGTGTTCATGGTAATGTGTCAACACACGTGTTGTAACAACATCATGCCTGTGTTACCATGCAGAACAAGGTCACGGTATAAATAGTAAAGGTCAGAAATTGATGTGTTTTGGCTTATTTTTCTGCGTTGTGTCCTGTCAGGATGAGACAGGAAGTAAACTTGGCGGTCGTGGAGACTCCGCTGTGTCGAAGGGCACCACGGACAGCGGTGTGGTGATGGAGAACAAGGAGATCCCCGTGTTACCTGGAGCAGTACCCAGAAAACTCCCTCCTCTCACATCTGAGTGTATCAGAAAAGGTGAGACTGACAGGGTGTGTTTGACAAACCTATTGAATAAAACACACATCATCAGTCCCACGGCAAAAATAAAAAATCCAGTGCATTTACATGAAGTGTTTTTAATTTGTGTTTCCTCCCAGTAGCTGGTCCAGGATTACTGCGCCAGGACAACACAGTACAGGAGTGTCCAAAGTCCAGTGAGATCCTGGAGGAGCTCCAGAACCAGGGCATCATCCCAGCGGGACACATGAGTGAGAACAGTAACAGGCCTGGAGAGGCCTACAACATCATGGTGGGTAGTTAGTTCATACAGATCAATGTGGAAACAGGCTTACTATCGATTTCCTTTCACAGGTCACAGGACATTTATTTTGAAATGTCATAACAAAAAAATCAAAGCTGTAACTTGAAATATTAGCAATGATCTACTCTGTTTAAGTGTCCTAGTAAGCCAGTTGAACCACTCCTGGTTTTGTGCTGCTTCACTGTCCTGTCCTGGTTTACTGGGACATGTGAAGGAACTGATGCATGATTAACTAAATTTGTTTCACTGGTGCTTTCCTGCTATGTCACACGTCAAAACCACCAACTCTACAAACAAGTACAATGTTTTTGTGAACATTTAATACCGTTAATTGTTTTCCAAGACCTTTCTGGTGCTGCATCGTCACCATCCACAGATTATCTCTGATTCTTTTACTGATGTGAGTCACATTTTCATTTCTTTTGTGCGTCACACAGTGAGATAATAGCAAAACGCTGGCTCAAGCTGAAGCAGCTATTTTAGCCATAATGAATCTCATTATACCTGTGCTTTTCCTGCTGTGACAAAATGTCCTGACTATAGACTTTTGATCCACTGGTCACCACAAAGGTAGTAAATATGTAAGCACGTAAGCTTGGTGATCGTTTAACAACGAATGTGTGACAAACACAGAAAAAACTCAGCAAGACAATGATTTCTGGTCTCAGCCTCGCACCAGCGCACTGGACAGTTTGGAGGGAAAACGTGAAATTTATAAAGAAATTATAATAATAATAATAGGAGTACAGATTTATCTGTGTTGCTAAATTCTTGCTCACAGTTGAGAATCAGTTTCAGTGAAAGTACATTCACCTGTAATGTTGAGAGAATGTGTTCTCTGTCTCCCTCTGCTGTGCGTGTGTGTGTGTGTGTGTGTGTGTGTGTGTGTGTGTGTGTGTGTGTGTGAGAACAGCTGGATGACAGCGACGTCATCAGGAGAAAACCTCCTGCAAGACTGGAGTCTCTGAAACTGAAAAAGGAGCAGAATCTCCCCAGCAAAGAAGAGATTGAGGAGAAGATAAAACTCACTGAGGAGAGACGCAAGGTACAGTCTGTGTGTCTAAATGTGTGTGTGTGTGTGTGTGTGTGTGTGTGTGTGCTCGTTCCTCTCACACTTGATCTCACACACGCGCACACATCTGCTCCCTCCATTCTCTCTCAGAAAAGGGAGGAAGAGCTCAAGACGCGTTTAAGGGCCAAGTCGGCGCGTGTCCGTGTGCGTGCCCCCGTCTCTGGTTCAGAGGAAGACAAAGACGCATCACTCACTCCTGTCCAGACGCTACAGTCGCCTCTCACCCGTGACCCAACTCCGGCTCTACTGTTTCACAGCCAGACCACGTGTACGGCGGCCGAAGAAGAACCTGAGTTGACCCAAGTGGACGAGCTCCAGACGGGGCAGCTCCTCACAGCCTTGAGGGAGCTGTAGAGTGATTCTAGCTTTACAGAAGACAAAGAAGAAATACTTTAAATTATTACATGGATGAGCCATTAATCAGCACTAAGAGAGAGACAGAGAGAAAAAGGAGTCAAAATTCCTTTCACGCGGTGAAGAGGAAAAGCTAAAAGCATCATTTCCACGACAGGGAAGATCATCAGCCAATAAATTGTAACTAAGTTGGAGCTCAATGATAAGCACAAGAAATATGAGGGTTTTCTCTCCAGTGCACTGTAATTCAACTCAGTGGATGCTTTATAATCATGAACAAGACTTACAGTTCTTGCCAACAAACCAAATTTATTTTTGTTTTACATTTTATTTGTAGCAGACAGGGATGTGTGTTAGTGTTGCAGTTTTTCTGTTGGTCATAAGATGGCGCTGTTTCAGTATGTTAAAGTTGTTGTTAACTGCTCAGAATAAGCTACCAGGAGGAGTTTTTGGCAACGTGAGGATGTGCCTTATTTTGTGTAAGGTGAACTTGTTGATTAATAAATTTCCTGTATCCATTTTTGCATGTGATTCATGCGAGAGGAAGTGTGGAGTTTTATGCTCAGCCATTTGTCAGAATCCAAAAATGTAAAACATTATTAAACTTTTTTTTTTTTTCGAACGAAATCATGATATTTTAACTGTGTAGTTATTTGATTTTTAGATGTTTTTTTTAGAGGTTTGGGTTTGAGTTGAGAGTGACTTTGGTGTGACTGTCCTCTGGGTATTCAGCTGTTTCAGTGACCTCTGACCTTTAGCTTTTCTCTGCCTGACAGGTGTGTGCTAAAGCCAAATGGTTGACAAGTACAGAGCTACAGTTTCATTTCCCTGCCTTTGCACTTTTTGTCTGGATTAAACAAAAATACCCCCTCCCACCCCCCCAAAAAAATGAAATTTCTTGAGTTTGAATTAATCAAGAATCAAATCCAGCTACAAAACAAGAACCACATCTTCATATTTTTAAGGATTATTGGTAAAGGACTCATAATTAAAGTTTGTCAGTGGTGTGACAGTCTATTATTGTAAAAGAATAAGATGATTCAAAATAATCAACATGCTGCACATGAACACAGACAACATGGGGATGCAACCTGACCACATCCCCATTGTTGAGCCCAGGCAACATGATATTGGTCCCCTTTCATGACTCCAGGCAGACTTTAAAAGGCGTGTGGCTGCATTAATAAAATAGTGACTGAACAGAGACGCTGCAGAAAGAAACTCTATCAAGTTGCATTTCATTACAATTCTGAGTCCTGCAGTGGTTGTTCACATTCAGATGGATGAGGCTTAGTAGATCTAGAATCTGTTTTCTTTTAGAAATACAGATTTTTGTTTTACCTCTTTATCATTAACCTCTAAAGGGCTTATTAAATAAGACAAAAACAGTGTGAAACAGCAGCTGTCAGGATCGTTTGTTTCAGTAACTCTGATCGGCATCTCAACAACACATATCTGACTGGTCATTAGGGTCTGAGTGACATTTAATGGACGATTAAATGGACGATTAAGTGACTTGGCTTTGTTGGCACGGTATGTTAAATGACACATGATTATATTCACCCACTGCCTGAGTGTCAGCCCGTGGTCGTTCATGCTGTGGCAGAATAAATGTAGGCCAGGCACAGAGCTGCTCACAGAAGCAGAGCCGCCATGAATGATTAACAGCAGAGTTGCCTCTCACGTTACTACTGGAGGTGAATTACTCATCCTGGCTGGTGGAGGAGGAGGAGCATCACAACTTATTTTAATCATTGATGATCAAGTCAGGGACTTAACTGAATTGATCTGTGGTTTATTTGTGGTTGATCCTTCTCCATCCTGATAGCTGGTGTGTAACTCAAGTTAGTGCCTCTCTTTCTTGATTTGATCATTGAAATGTGATCTGAAGGACCTAAAAAAAAAAAAAAAAGAGAAGAAGTTTTATCCTGTGTTGATCTTGACGTTTTCAACGTGAGATACAAAAGTGAACTGTCTCAAGGTCTGAATGCTCTTAGTGCTGCACCTGCCTGTGTGTTCACCTCCGCTGCTGCTGCTGATGTGATGTGATGTGATGTGATGTGTGTGTGTGTGTGTGTGTGTGTGTGTGTGTGTGTGTGTGCGTCCAGGCTGAGTTAGGCTGTTTACATAGGAGGTTTAATCCTTGCAGGGACCAGGGACATAGAGGGAGCTGAACCTGATCTATACGAAAGAAAGAAAGTCATTCATTTTTTATTTTTTTTAAAAACTATAAAAAGTTTATAAAACACAAACGTGTTCAGTGAGTTTGAACGTGGTCAGTTTTTACACCAACCACATGTCCTCACATCTAATCTCATCTCCAACATATCATCAGATACATCTGCTTTTGTTGAGCTTTGATGGGTAATTAAACGTGATACTAGTGAGGACACATCTAGGTGTGTGTGTGTGTGTGTGTGTGTGTGTGTGTGTGTGTGTGTGTGTGTGTGTGTGTGTGTGTGTGTGTGTGTGTGTGTGTGTGTGTGTGTGTGTGTGTGAAGAAAGAAAGTCCAGTGTTTCACACACACTGAAGGGCAGGCTTCCCAGCTGTTTGTGCGCCGCGCCGGTGGGCGGGCAGAGATGGACTAAAAAAGCTGGGTGGAGTTAGAGGAGAAGCTATTTAGTTAGACAGCTGAGTTACCGAGAGGAGCTACAAACACCTGATGGTCTCTCTGGGACAATCCGCTCCATATAACTCTCTTCTTATCACTGTCGGAAGATAAATCTACCTCCAGGCTTCATTTTTGTCGAGTTTTTCGTTTTGTTTTCTCTTCTGAAAAACAAAGTTACAGAGCCAGCTGATTTTTTCTCTATATATCTAGCTCTCTCTTTCTCTTTCTCTATTTCCTTTCTTCATCCAAAGAATTACTGATAAGGAGACATTGCACTATTCTTTATTTTAATTGTTCCTATTTATTGTACTTGCACTAACGATGCACACCACGCAAAAGGACACGACCTATACGAAGATTTTTGTCGGTGGTCTTCCCTACCACACCACGGATTCAAGTCTCAGGAAATATTTTGAAGTTTTTGGTGAGATTGAAGAGGCGGTGGTCATTACCGACAGACAGACCGGCAAGTCCAGGGGTTATGGATTTGTAAGTATATATATTTGTATATATATTTATTTTTTAATTCAAAGAAATAAACATTAAAAACACGTTTTTACGCTTGATCCAAAAACTTTTTACGCACGTTAGTATCCTCTGTCATCACACGCCTGTGTTAATGTGCGCGGCTGTCGCTGTCTCTCACAACCCTCATCACTAACATCAACATATTTACAGTCATGGGATGTTTATGTTTTCACAATCAGAGCCCCCTGTTTTAAATTCGTCTTTGGCTTCTGTTGCAATCTTACACCCCAGCAACTTGTTGCGCGCTGCTGGTATTTGCCATGACACGTTTGGAAAAAAAAAGCTGCACCTCTGACAACTAAAGTGGGCTGAGAAATCAGAAAGAAAGAAAGAAAGAAAGACGACAGGACGATGCGGTGCCTGATGATATCACAGAACAAGGTTCTGAGACAGTCACGCTGGTTTCATCATCTCAGAAGTGTTTACAGCGTTGGAAAAATATTTTTGCTCCCACTTGTTATAAAACCTGGCAGAGGAGGCACAATGACCCAGCAGCTCTGTGTTACTCAGCCATCAATATTACATTTTTATTTTCATTTCTACATTTATGATACATTAATGCACATAGATATTAACTATAAGAAGACTATGAAAAGAGAGATCTGGACAGTAGCTTTTAAACAAAATCACATTTGATCTTTCCAGTAGATGAAGTTTTAAACCTGATGTTTAAACCTGAAGTGACTTTCTTCAGCTTTCATGATCTCTTTACAATTATAGCTTCATCAAATCTGCTTATTATTACTCCCAAAAGTACTTTTTCTAATTGTTTCAGTGAGTTTAGGTACAAAATTATCTCAAAATTAGGTTTGACTCAAACTTTGTGTTCTTGAATTTGTATGTGTGTATGTGAATAAGCTACTAGATGCCTTCACTTCCCGTTGGGATGAATAAAGTATCTCTATCTATCTGAATGTGTAGCCATGTTCAGTCAGTTCACTGCTGTTAGCTTCAACACATCCACATGAGGGTGACTGATATGTGTGTGTGTGTTGTTGTGTGTTGTTGTTGTTGTTGTTGTTACCAAATAATACATTAGAAGTTAAAATATCAGCTGTATGTATAGACTTTGCTTGAATAATCAATATCCTCCCATCCTTTGTGTGTGTGTGTGTGTGTGTGTGTGTGTGTGCATCCTTCTGTGTTAGGTGACAATGGCAGATCGCTCAGCTGCAGACCGGGCCTGTAAGGACCCCAACCCAATCATCGACGGCAGGAAAGCCAACGTCAACCTGGCCTACCTGGGGGCTAAACCTCGGGTGATGCAACCAGGTAAAGACAATAGAATCAATAAAACAGGAAAGAAGATATTGTTTCTATTGATGGTTGTTTGAACAGACTCTGAATTAAGAAATCAGAGAGTCTCATAAGTTTTGTGTCTCTGTTTCTCACGGTATTTGTTTATTCAGTGAGTGTGTAGTTGGAAACAAGAAAATCAAGCTACTCCTTTCTGATTTACACCTGAGGGGTTTGTTTCAAAATAGCTTCTGGAGATGTAGGAACATGTTAGGAGATATTCTGGTTCTAGAATAATAAATCATTGATGACTTTATTTAATCCCAATCTCTTTTTGCAGGTTTTACCTTTGGTGTTCCTCAGATTCATCCTGCGTTCATCCAAAGGCCTTATGGGTAAGTACCTCTCATCATTGTTCTTTCAG
Source organism: Polydactylus sextarius (assembly GCA_016801845.1). Taxonomy (NCBI): domain Eukaryota; kingdom Metazoa; phylum Chordata; class Actinopteri; family Polynemidae; genus Polydactylus; species Polydactylus sextarius. The sequence goes on from CM028927.1 coordinate 13,902,677, forward strand.
TTTAGTTTAGGACAATTTAAAAGTGATCAATTGAAACATTTTCTGATTTCATCTTTTCTGTTTTGTGATAATTGTTACCATAGGCTTGATGATTTACTTTTGTTTTCTCCTTAAATAATAATTATGACTTGTAATTAAGTATGTAGCTTGTTTCTATATCATCTCCTTGTCCACCAAAACAGCGAGTCAAACTGCCTTTACTAGGTTTGCCTGTTTGTGAAAATGTGTGAGTGTGTATACATACCCATGTGTGTTTGTGTGTGTGTGTGTGTGTGTGTGTGGACAATCATGGAAACTTCCAGCCTGACTCAATGTTATCTATCTTTCTCTGGTTCGACAGGCTCGCTCTCGGTTAAGCTAACTGTGCTGGTTTGTGGAATAGTTCTGCAAACATAATCACAGATCAGAGAAAGGAATTACCTGTAGACTCAAACACACACAAACAAGCTCTGAAAAATGGTGATTATAGATGCATGTACGTGGGTTTCATTTGACTTTTGACTTTTTTTTTTAATAGTACTTAGAGCTTTGTGTGCAGTTATGAAGTGGTGTTGTTAGAAACCGTGTGCTTTCTTACTTTAATGATCAAAAAAAAAAAAAAAAAAAAAAGCTGAATTGACTGAATTTTTGGGGTGTTCTTTTTCCTTTTTTTTTTTGTGGAAGCGTGTTAACTTTGCCAAGAAAGAGCAAAGTTTTTTTATTTTTTATTTTATTGCTTTTAGCTTGTGGTTGACTTGTTTTGTTTAACGGGACGTGTTGCTTCATGTGTTTTTTTGGCTGTCTTGTTGGAGTGAGTGGTGAATTTTCTGTGTGGAGTTTTCTTTTTTTTTATATACCCCAGTCACCTCCTTGTTCATACTTCCCCCTCTCACACTTTCACCTCCTTCTTCTCTTCATAATAACAAAAAAAAAACCATCTCTGCTTGTGTTGAGTGTGTGCAGCATCTTCCTGGTGTTTGTGGCAGTTTGTTAAATTAACACAACGCACCAGAGACAAAGTCACTACGTCTTGTTTTGTCATCTGTCTTTCCTTTGCCCTTTTCTACATCAGATATCAGAAACTTGTGCAACCAGAAATGACCAGTGGATTTATGAATGAGTGAGACGTCCATCAGTTATTACATGTGCTTCATGTGCAATTATGTGTGTGTGTGTGTGTGTGACTGTTACATGTGGATATTAGCTGTTTGTGTGTGAGTGTGTGTGGCTTTGTCTGTCCACGTGCACGCTCATTTTCAGCTCAGCTCAGCTCAGTGCACCAAAGTCTCCAGTGTGACACAAACAAATGTCTGGATATCTCTCTCTCTCTCTCTCTCTCTCTCTCTCTCTCTCTCTCTCTCTTATTCTCTCTCTCTCTCTCTCTCTCTCTCTCTCTCTCTCTCTCTCTCTCTCTCTCTCTCTCTCTATTCTCTCTCAGTGAGCTTTCGTCACATGGGCTCGTGGTGTTAAGGAAAACAAGCGCACCCATTGTGCCACACAAAGCCCTGAATGCTGATGCTGCAGTCGCATGAAGCTCTGTGTTGTGTGTGTGTGTGTGTGTGTGTGTGTGTGTTGGAGGGGGGGGGTCCAGTGAGGGTGCAGCGGCGTCTTTCTCTGTCATGTAAAAACAGAGTAGGAGCCATCAGTGGATGTTTCAGAGGTCACATAAATGAACATGAACATGTGAACTAGAAACCAGCTTGTGCTAATTTCACGACAAAACTACTGATCAAGTTTGAGCTCTCATCAGCTGCCAAGTCCAGATTTCAGAGCAGGGACAGTATCAGTTGAACAAGTTGATGGAATTTGTAGTTACATTGATAATCAATCAATTATTCAAGTCAGTTTTCCAGCAAAAGATGCTGGACCTTACTGCTTTTATTGATCATGCACAGCAGTAAATATCTTATGTATTAAAGACAAAATGATTAATCAGTTAAACAAAGAAATAATCAATCAATATGATGAATAAATGCGAAATGATCAGTTACAGCCCTGATAATAGAGCATTCTTCAGTCTCTGTGTCCAGACCTGCGTATGCTCAGGTTTGATAGTTTGTATTCCTCATAAACAAACTTGTTAAAGAAGGTGACAGGAGAATGCAAACTCCATTAGATTTGACCGACCGGACAAGTACGTCATCGCCTCGCTAATCCCACAATTGTAAATAAGTCAAACCATATTGGTTTTTAAATCATGATTCTCCTTGAGAGACTTGACATTCTGTACAGAAGTAAAAGGAAGCCTAATGAAGGAACAAAATATACCTCTGAGGTGGAAAAAAACAGCAGCACCACCTTAAGTGTGACCTTGATCACTGAGCTCTTCCAATTACACGACATTATGCATTTCCAAATGTCACAGGATGAATCATGTAGGTGTTTTTCATTCTACAGGAAAATCTGAGGACATTATGTTACATTAAAAAAGTCACAAAGATTGACTATGAGAAGACATGAGGATATGCTAAAAGCTAATTCATATCCTCAAGCTGCCTATAAACTAAAATAGCTGAAAGAGCATAAATTTATTTTGTGCTTCATAGTTTTGACATTAATAAACTTCCATACATAGCGATCAGGAGCCAAAGGAGCCTCACAAATTAACTTGATCCAAGTAGCTGTCTATGTGTGGATCATGACTTAAGTGATGCTGTATTTAAAACGACACCAGACACCAGATCCACCTGTGGCTCGGTCATAATAACGAAAGTCTGTATCAAAGCAGGACACGTGTTCGCTGTCGACTTCGCAAACAAGACACAAACATATCGACTCAGTCACATTAGAGCCTCTCAACTCAGCGTACGTTTGTACTTGTGTCCTTTTCTTCGGTGGACGGTATGCACGACAGACGGGAACCTTTATTTAGCTTTGAACTTTAATGACCTCTGGGTTGTGCGAACATGACATTCCAGTAAAGACACACACACACACACACACAGTGCAACACAACATAGGTACCAGTGTGGCTCCTCCAGAGAAAAAAGCCTCATGATATTTTTGATTTTTTTTATGACTCGAGGGAGAAGCAGGATTTTTCTATTAGTGGGCCACACGAATGGGTCACTTGGATCTTTTCTTCCCATGGACAAACCCTCTGATTATGTTGTCCATATATGTGTTTGTGTGTGTTCATGCATATCTATGTGTTAGTCTACCATATTACAGCAGTGTTGGGGGAATCAAAGACAAGCAAAAAAAAAAAAAAAGGTTGAGCTGGAATGCACCAAGCCGGGAGTTTGATTTCAAGAGAAGTGGAGATGGTCACATACCAGTGGAAGTCCTTTTTTTAAAACATTATACAGTCAAGAAATAGTCTCTGTGTGAGCTGCAGCCTCCACTGTCAGTCATATACAGAAGCTGCTGAGAAAAACTGTGTGACTGAAAGTTCGGGGAAATGCTCGATGTTTCTTTTCATGTCTGGTCCCAACGTCATAATTGCAGTTCCCCCAGGACTGATTGAAACGCAGTAAAACATGTTCTACAATCCAGGGAGTCAGTGTAACTTGGTAAAACATACAATCTCAGTCCGTTTCTGGCTAAATTAGTTTGAAAAATTATTCCCAGTGTGCTCACTTACTTATACAGCATCGGTAGATTAGATACAGATGTTTAATGTGCAATAGTGGCTACAACTTTACTTGCACATTGTAATCCCTGTGCAACACCAAACACCACAGCCTTGGATGTAAAGTTTTATATAATTAACATACTGAGTATTGACCCATCAATGTGTCAACACCTTCTAGTTTGAGGAGTCTCCTCCCTGTTCGCTGGGAGTGAAAAATACAGTGATTTCACATCATATAAACTCTTCTCTCTCTCTCTCTTAATCAGTCAGTTTTAGAGATGGCGTCCAGTGAAATCATCCTGGAAACCTGCCTCACCCTGCTGAGTTTCATTAGTGTGGTTTTCAAAGGAGAGTTTCAGTGTCACATGATGATAAAAAAAAATGCCATTTATAAAGGATTTTCTCATTAGTAAAACATGAAAACAAGTCTTTTTTCTATCTGTGTTTGTATGTGTGTGTGTGTGTGTGTGTGTGTGTGTGTGTGTGTGTTAACCTTTACCCTTGAGTAAAAGCTGCACGAAATCTCACGTCCACTCACTCATTTTATACCTTCCCAATTCCTTCTTGTGTCGTTTCAGTTGAGTGATTGTGTTGTTGTTGTTGTTGTTGTTTTTATTTTTGTGTTGTTGCCAGTTTAGTCAAAGGGGCTTCCTTTTTTTTTTTTTTACACATTTCCTCCTCTCTGATGTCTCTCTGTTGTTTTGTTCTCCCTGTTTTTCTCTGGGCCCAGTGTTTTCGGTTGAGATGTGGATTGGATTGGATAATGGAGTGCTGACAATAGGGTTGCCACGATAGATCCTGCCTTTTCACTCTTACACACTTACCTCACACTCCTCTCTTCTCTTTCAATCCAGACTCCAAACTTGACCACCTTGCTGTTTATTCATACACACACTCAACCTTACGTTACAGTTCTCTTGACTTTATCGTAGCAGATTTTTGACCAATCATTGAAAGTAGCTTTTGTCGTCACCAGTCCGTCTCACTGCATTTGAATCGAAGTGAGACTGAATTTGGTTTTATTTTTATCTCTAACATTGAGGGAGCGATCAAAGACACAAATTCACACAAAACTCAAAGCTTTCATGTTTTTTTTTTTCTTCTTCAGTTAAAAGTTGACACTTCACTTCCCTGAGCCAGTCGTGTAAATTTCAAAACCTTCCCTCCCTGCTGCTCCACCTCACGCTCCCCATCCATCAGAGTTTCCAGACCTTATAGAGTCTGGGGGGGGCAGGATAAGGCTATGTCATGGAGGGTAGAATGTGCTCATTGTTCATAATTGTTTATTTAATTGAAACATCCCTCTGGGTGCGGAGCCTAGTCCCGGCTCCCCCCGCTGCCTCCCCAGCTCTTTGTCCTGACACAGAGGGGGAAATGGCCAGCAGCGTCCCTTTTTGAAAACTGTCCAGCTGTCAAAGTGGCAGTGACATTTTCACAATGCTTCTCTGGGCTCATCTCCTCTGTCCGCACACACCCCCACCCCCACCCACCCCGCGGCACTGTAAGCCTCCACCCCTCCCTGCTCGCCCTTCAGCAAGCAGGAGGACGGCACCACAGCCAAGTCCACATTTGACCCACAGACGGGCTGCGGTTTACATATCCCAAAACTTTTTTGTGTTTTCTTTTTTATCTCGACCCCCCTCTGACTCTCTGACGTTCTGTCTCCACAACACAAACTCAACACTGAACAAAACAATAAAAACTGAATCTGTTTCCCATGTTGTAGCTCCATAAAAAGATGATATCATCACTTCATGGCTTCGCTCTCTCTGAATGTGAACACACATGTGACAGTTCAGTACATTTTGAGTGACCCAGAGGTTCAACATGCAGCCTCGTGGGTGTTCAAAGTTTTACCTTCCAATCTTCTTTTCACAGAGAGATTTCTATTTTGGCAACCCTATGTTGTTCTAATCCCTACTAGCAGCCATTTCCTTGGTGTTCTTGACTGGTGGATTGGACTGGGGCTGGGTGGTGGGGGGGCGCTTGGCCGCAGTGTGGTGGAATTGGGTTTTAGGGGTTTTATTCTCAGACTCAATGTATGATGATGAATTCAATTAAATCCTGATATATGTGTGTTTTGTCCCACAGCATCCCGGCCCACTATGTGTATCCTCAGGCCTTTGTCCAGCCTAGTGTGGTCATCCCTCACGTGCAGCCTACAACCGCTGCACCTGCCACCGCTTCCTCCCCGTACATCGACTACACCGGAGCTGCCTACGCTCAGTACTCCGCAGCCGCAGCCAGCGCAGCCGCCGCCGCCGCATATGAGCAATATCCCTACGCTGCGTCCCCAGCGGCCGCGGGCTACATGGCCACCACCGGCTACGGCTACGCGGTCCAGCAGCCTCTAGCCACCGCCGCCCCGGGCTCGGCAGCCGCTGCGGCCGCGGCCTTCGGTCAGTACCAGCCTCAGCAGCTGCAAGCCGACCGCATGCAATAGCAGACACTGCAACCGCTGGACTTGCAGAGAGAGGAGGCCCACCTGCAGCCACCACTGACTGGTCAGGAGAGGGAGCGAGGGAAAAGGAAGAGGGAGTGGCTTTGATGGTGGATGTGTTGGCGACTCAGAGGCAGAGTTGCTTTAAAACGGTAATGATGATGGTGGTAGTGATGATGATACTGATGATGATGATGATGGTGAGGTGGGAACTTTTTACGGTAACTTTCCAACTTGCTGTGCTTCAACCAAAAAAAAAAAAAATGAGAAAACGAAAAAAAATCGCAGAACAAAATAATGGAAAGTGATTTACTATTATTGTTGTTATTACTATGATTATTATTATTATTACTATTATCATTGTAGTAGAGTACTTATCTCTAGAGAAGAAATGCAGGAACTAATCCCTGTGGTTGGTATAGGTGTTAAACTAAGCCGTTAAGTCCTATTGCTGTCTTTAACGTTAGTTTAGAAAACTGTTCTCTTTCGGTTATTTGATGCCCTCATAACATTTATATTTATTACTGTTATTATCATTATTATTATTATTATTATTACACACTGAGGGCTCTCCTTATTCTTTTTGTCTTTTCAAGTGCATTTTTGGAGTTAATATTTTCTGATAATCAGGGAAATGGAACCGTTTCCAATATGTTAGCTATTATTATTATGTGACCTCTGTCAGGAAGTCGAGGAGTTGTAACTCGTTGTGTCACACATATTTGAAGAACTACCTTTTTATCTTCCTGATGCTGAATGTCCCTTTTTTTTACTCCGTGTCTCGACCTCTTGACCTATGCAAAGCAAACAAATCACCAGGAGACAAAAAAAACAACAACAACAACAACAACAAAACAAAGCAAAGAAACAAAAGAACTGAAAAAGTCATCAACTCTGACTTGGCTCTTGGACTAAATGGGGGACTTGGCAAACAAAAAGCAAAGGCACTGACAACAGGGGAGAGATTGAAAACGGCTTCAGACAATGACAAACACTAAATCAGTTGCTTTTCCACATGTTTCACTCACACGTACACTGACACATGCATCCAGAGTTGCACACATAGCATTCAAAGACAAAGGCAGCACAGTTGTGTTTCTCTCTGGTTCTGCGATGGAGAAACAGAGAAAGAGAAAGAAAGAAAGAAAGAAAGAAAGAAAGAAAGAGAGTGTGAGAGAGACAGAGAGAGAGAGAGCAGCTGCTGGTGGGGGTGGACAGAGCCGCTCCAGCGCCACACAGACGGATCACTCTGGAAAGAACGCATCACTTGTGCTCGTTTGTTGAGCTGTCACATTTTAATCCCCAGCCGGGCCCATTTGGGAACCAACTTTTACACCCCTTCGCCCGACACAGACACACACACACACACACACCCCCTCACCCCCCCATCCCCCCTCTCCACGCAGTCATTCAGCCCTGCCGCTGTCAGCACTTCCACCTCTGTGCTGCTGTCGTCTGGTGTCAGGTACACACTCACAAACACGACACTTTTCACCAAAGCCACCCCAACAACTGGCCTGCCTCACGTCTGTCAAGAACACCAGGTGGTGGGTGGAGAGGACAGGGTCTTACTCTTCGACGTTATGTTGGTCTGTGTGCCTTACATTTCTACTGCTATTTAAGAGAAAAAAAAAAAACTGAAAAAGAGAGAAATCTACTATTTAAGATATTTATTTTTGAGGGTTGACTATGTTAACGCTCTGAGAGTAGAGTAGTACTTAGTGGCGGTACTGTATTAATAATATTATGTACTCATCTCAAGGCATATATAAGTTATTGATTAGTTTTAGTAATAATATAATAATAATAATAATTATTATTATTAACATACTCAACCAAAAAATGTTGATGTAGGACTTATTTAAGATACTGTTATGTGCACTGTACTTTTATTTTTTACCTTTTTGACTCTTTAGAACATGACATTAAATATTAGCTTAATGCCTTTTGTATGGAAGAAGTTTATTTAAATGCAGGCCTGTTTGCATGCAGATTGTACTCTGCCTCTTCTGTGTTTAGATGAAAGGTTTTAAAAAGAAAAAAGATAATAATTTTGACAAAAACAAAAAAAACAAAAACAAAACAAAACAAAAAAAAAAAAACAACAAGCGAAAAATGCTGCTTTCTCCACTAGAATGTATAGTCGTCGTCGAGGTTTCAGTAGCTGTTGCTCCTTTTGCTTAATATTCATCAGATGGGCTATTTTACACTGTTGGGAATTTTTATACTTGAACTATTTCTTACAAGGGAAATATGAAAAATAAATGACAAAAAAACTTTTTAAGGAAGCTTTTCATTGTCACTGGATGAAGGCATGTAAAGTGTTACTATTTAAATGCAAAGGTCCTGTTGATATTAAAACCTTTACTTCAGAATTTCAACACCATTTATGCAAAAAAATTGGAATAAAATGTTCTGTATTTAAAGAGAGTGGTGACGTTTGTTTTCATGAAGTCAATAATGTGAGTCTGTCTCATGCTGTATATATATATATATATATATATATATATGAGGATATATTACATACATGTATTTTGTGCCCGTGTGCATCAGGTGTCTAGTTTTCTGTCTGTTGCATGGAGACAAACACACGACACATGCCAGATGCTGAAATCCTCCCCTGTCTTCAAGAGTTGTTGCTTGAAACAATCTCACATTACAGTCACACCCGCTGAGAGTCTCTCAGGACTCAGTCTATCAATGATTCATCTTCTAATCAATAAGTCATGTCAAAATGAAGATGCTGCTGCGCCTCCGCCTGCCTTTTTACTTGACTCCAGGGAGTATTTTTGGTGTCTGGTGAAACATGAAACTGTAGGAGGGTGACCATGACACAGCATGGCTCCGGCAAGGCCTGATGGGTAAAATCAGCAGCTATCTGAACTCGTGGCAAGACAATTAAGTGACTTGTGATGGCTCAGGCTCTGTTATAGGTTAGAGGTTATAGTGTTTAGTCATACTCTGCAGATCATAAACCAAGAACACCTTTTGGGTTGCTATGTTGTAAATATATACATAGATTTATTAGAATAGAAACCTGGTAGATTAAAACTTTTACTAATAATCTATTTAAAGGAGCTGACATTAAGATCAGTTTACTCATCATCAGGAGCATCAGTCAGATTGTTTTATACTGTTTTTTGTAGCTTTCAAGGAGGAATCTGAGGAACTTCTCTTGGTTATTGAAGCCTACAAAAGGAGCCTGTGTCCAGGTTTCACTCAGACTGACTATAAAGAAGTGAAGAAAGAAAAAAACACCCTAGTCAGCAGCTGAATTGAAGGTATAAGGGATATATATATATATGGCGGATTTGCCAGAAAGGATTACGAATACATCGATAAACCTGTGTTGTAACAGCTGCCAAACCAGATATGAACTATAACAGAATCAGTTCAATTCCCTCAATAATTCAAATAAGCTGTTGTTTTCTTATTATTGTCATTCTTTTACTTGAGCGTGGTTTAACTTCTTGTGTGTATATAGATGTATGTACAAATCCATCCATCCATTTTCCATACTGCTTATCCTGTTAAGGGTCACAGGAGCTGCTGGAGCCAATCCTAGCTGACGGTGGGTGATGGTGGAGTACAGCCTAGATCAGTCAACAAAAAACAACAACTTGAGGGAGAATTAGTGCCCTGGAGCTTAAAGTGGTTTACATCAGTGCAAGGAACATGTTACATGTCATCTTTCCACAGAAAACATTAAACAAAAGCAGCAAAACTAAAGATTTGCATCAAGGGAAGTGTAGGATCTGGTGTTTGGTCCATTCAAGGGATTTAAAGTCAGAATATCTCAACCTCTGCTACAAACATTATGAAAGTTTGACAAAAAAATTAGCAGAATACCACTTTACACTCAGTGTTAAGTGGTCTAGTCTTTATTGGATTGAACCTGACTAACTTAATAAACTTAACAAGCATCCATGGTGTATTTTTAACAGCAGCTGATATAAATATTGCAGTTTTCATATTTAGGGGAACCTACAAGTTGGAGGTCAGACTCTAATCTGATTCACCCCAGTAATGATGATGATGATGATGATGGTTAAAAAAAATCTATTTTCTTCATGAGGGACCAAAGCAGGATTATTTGCCAGGGCTGAATGAGTCTCTATTTTTAGCAGGGCTGTCTGAGGCTGCCATGTTGCCTGCGAGGCAAATGTCCGCTCGTTCCCAGAGGAGGATACTGCAGCACTGAGTCACGGTCCCCGGTCTCTGTGCGCTGCGTGGCTCTCAGGTTTATCCGTGTTGCTTAATTAGGACATCCCGGAAGAGTCCCGGTGCTGTGAACAGCTGAGTGACGGGGCAGGGAGACAGGAGGAGGAGGAGGTGGACCCGGCCACGGCCACAGCACACAGGCACGGATCCGTCCGACACCACCACCACAACAAAAAAACAAAAAAACAAAACATCCCGATAGAAATTTACTGCGGACCACAGGAGGGAGGTAAGCTGTCTCTATAATAACCAGTTTTTTTTTTCAGTGAATGTCAAGTTTGGTTGATGTGAAGTCCTGCAGTCAGTCAGACTGTGAGACTGAGATGTGAGCGTCTCTGCGCAAGAAACGTTCGTCCAAACAAAGTCATGTTCACCTGCTCTCTGTGCGCCATGCTCTGTCACTTTGGCACCGTGAAGACGCACTGTGTGTGCGCATTTTAATACATTTATTATTTTTGGCTTGTTGGAGACACCGTGATATTATGGCGCGGACCGTGAAGCGTCAGATTTGAGGGGCGGTGAAATTCCTGTCACGGTGCCAGCGCCATGTCATGTTTTCTTCTGATCATCTGATCCTGTGAGAACCTGAGTGATGATGACCCACCTGCGATTAACCAAAACGAGCTTTTTAGATATCATATTAATGTCATATATTATTACATTGTGTTGAGTTTAAAGTACATTTCTAACAAAACACTAAAACATATCATTGTCAGTGTTCATTTGAATGAAAATTTGAAAATTTAAAGCAAAAATTAAGAAGTATTTAAGTGGTCAGAGAAGGATTTAATGATCTCATTTGCTAGTGAAGATCATAAAATCTCATAAAAAACAATAAATCATCTATTGAAGTCATTTTAAAGTTAAATCAAAGACACCAACATCTAGTTTTTGTCTGTAGAATAACAAAAAACATATAACAAAATAATGAAAACTCCCCAACAGCCTGTTGATTTCATCTCTTCCTGTTTAAGTGACCCAAGCATTTATTTACTAAGGTTTACTCTATCCAGTGTTCCAGTGAGGAAGCTTACATTAGAAAATCTTACAGTACGCTCATGGTAGCAACCTCCAGCCTGTGGCCCAATATAGCCCCCCAAAAAAGATCAGATACCAGGCCACAGGGTTCAGGAGACACATGCAGGTCAGGGTGAAGTCAGTAATAACTTTCCACTGCAGGAACATGTGTGCTTTCTCAGCTGTTGGGTTTTTGGTCTGGTGGGGGAGATGTTTTTTAAGTGGCAGACGCAGTGGTCCACCTGTCTGGAGGCATGTGTCTGTACAGTGGAGGCGACAGTAAACACTGAAACTTACTGCAACTATAGGGACATGGATCATATAGGGACATATACACCATATATTTATCTTTTGTCTCCTTTTTTTTGTGCCACAGAAAATGTATTTCTGAAGCAACCAACAGGCTTTAACTCACGCCAGCTGTTTCCTATTCATGTTTCCTTTGAGGGGGTGAATAAATTAAGCATATGAAAAAATAGCATCATTGGCTATGTCTTTGCATTGCCATGGAGAGTTTGGCTGGTTTATAATCAGTCCAGTTTCTGGCTTTTTGACGTTGTTTTTGATGGAGACAGTGATTAAGTGAAGTGTTTTGGACTTAATACAGCGAGTACAGTATTTGATACAATGGCTTCGATTTAATGTAAAAAAAATTAAAGCTGTCAACAGTGTGAGCCCAAATTTATTGTTTGTTTTCATTATAAACCAAAAATATCCAGTTTCCATCACATTTTAGAAGCTTCCGTGGTCAAATGTTTGTTTTTTGTGATTAATTAATCAATTAAAAGCAAAATTATTCCTCTGTCAATCATCTAATTGAGTCATCAATTAAACATTTCAGCTATTAAACTGTCAAGATTACAGCTAATACTTATTCTAAGGAGCCAGTTAATATAAAGAGTGTCTACATTATATCATCATAAAAGATGAATAAATCACAATCTTTTGTAGATCAATGACATGGAGTCCATCAGGAGGATTTAAGCCATCACGTCTTCTATGATAAATAAGATAATGATGCAGTCTGGCTTACAAGGCCATGACTAAAATGGGAGACATAACATCTTTCAGCAGCTAAACCAAAATCATTTTTTAAAATCAATTCAAGATGCTTAGATGATGATGTAACCACAATAAAACACAGGGTGTGAATGTCAGTGAGGTCAGTAGACTTGAGTGTGTTTGAGTGTTGGACAAATCTGGAGACGGAGAGAAAGGAAAATAACCAGGTTTTTGTCGACGGAGAACACTGGGTCCAGGTGTCAGCAACAATCACCTCAAACACCGGGTATCTGAAACAAAGGCGGAGGACAGATGGACAGGAAAGATGTTCATAAGATGTATTTTGAAGAAATTTAAACACCAGTGTGGGGGATTTTCATCAACCCAGTAATCCAGAAGTTTTCTGAGTTTATGCTTGAACTTAGAAAACTTATTGATGAAGTGTTTGGTTACAGCAATAGAAGGTTTGTTACCTCAGTTGATTTATGTTTATATTCACTGTTTTATAACTTAGTTCCTAGAAGGTGTCTTGTTATAATACCAAATGTTTGGCATGACACATGAATCCACGCACATTTCCTGTGGTGGAGTTGACATTGCCGCTTCATATCTGATTTGTTATCAGCCGACATGCAGCTCTCCAGGTTTCAGGTCTTGCCTAAGAGTTGCTGTGACCCAGAGAGCAAAAATAGCAGCTGAGTCCCAAGACAGGCATCTGGCACCAGTCAGAGATTTCTCCAGAGAGATGAGTCGATGACGCCCATTGGGACATGTTTGCTGCTCACGGTGCATAGTTACCGGACATAATTTACAAAGAGTACAAGACAGAAGACACAATTCAGACTTCAGGTCTAGTTGACATATTGATGCAGAGCCTTTTTGTATTTTTTGTTTTGTTGTTGTTATTGATCATTTTGTTAACCATCACCACTGGACTGTGTGTTAGATTCACAGGTAGCAGGTGTCAGATTGGGAAGTACTTGTTAGCAGTCGCTGGCGTAAACATGCAACGAGTCATTGGATTGAATTCCACTCAGCTGACTAATAAATATTGGAAACAGTCCTGCATTGGTTCATGGTGAGGCATATGGCTCGTCAGTGTTAAAGGAGACTCAGTGGTCCTCGCTGCTTCCTCAAATGTATTTCAGTGGCTTTAGTTGTTTATATGTCGAATAAATTGGGCTTTTCTGAACTTTGTCATCTTCTGTCTGTGTGATCGTGGATGTTTTTCAAATGCTGTAGCGATGCACGTATCTTAGGGTCGGCATCCTTCTCGAAGTGTCCTGTTTGTAACAGGAGCTGTTTGTGCAAACATGAGGAAACATCATCAGGTTAATATCCAGGTCAGTTTGTCACAGTTGATTTACAGGATATGTTATGCACCTTTGACTGATTTGGTTTCATAACATTTTAGAAATAGATAATAGTTAAGAAACCATTTCTTTGTTCTCAAACGTTTAATTGTCAATGGATCTCTGGGTTTAGATATTACCAAAAACCTCTTCCTATTGTTCCTCAATAGAAATACTGTATTATCTTAAATTTATTTCCCAGAACCTTTTCCAGCTGTTTTACTGTACTAAATAATGTCCTGACTCAGCCTGGCTCCAGTCTCTGTCCCACTTTTAATCCAATTGTGTGATGTGTTCATGTGTTCATGGTCGAGGTTGTGACTGTGGCAGAGAGCCAGACAGTGAAACAAACAGACACAGTGTTCATATAAACCTCAACACATTGGATACATTTAGTTTGACTGTTTGCTTCTGACATGGTCCAGTGTTTTTGAAAAGCAGAAGCAGCAGAAAGTGAATAGAGAATCTGTCCCGACTCTGTCGTTTATGTTTGTGGGATCAATAGTTTAGAACAATATTACAAAGCGAGTCAGCATAAGATCAGAAAAATCACAATGTTATCTAAGAAACAAATCCAACTTTTGTTTAGTTTTTTTTTTTTTTTTGTTAGGTTTGTCACCATGGAAGATTTAATGCAGCGGCTGGAGCGAGCTGTGACTCGCCTGGAGCAGATATCACAGGGGTCAAGTGGCTTGGCTAACGGGGACTGTGTCAACGGCATCGATGGAGGCAAGTCTCTGTTTGAAACGGCTGTTTAAATAAAAATGGCGGGAGACACCATTAAGCATAAAACAAGTAGCGACTCCTCCCTGTGTTTTCAGGTCTGTTGCAGTGTGTGGAGGCCTTCGATGTGCTTCTGAGAGGTCCGGTCTCAGAGTACCTGAACCACAGCCGAGCCATAGGAAGCGACGTGGAGAAACATGTGAGTGATACAAATGTCAACGTATAAAATCTTCTCATTCCACATTAAAAGGTTGGCCAGTGAACGATGAATCACTTGTAGACGCGCGGCTGTTCGTTAATGCGTGCACATGAACATGTTGCACCAGCTGTTGGAGACAGATGTTGCCACAGCTGCTGTCGTTATGATCTGTGGTTACAGAGCAGCAGCAAAAGCAACTGTCAGTCATCCTTCAAAAGTTCAGCTCACTCTTCATGAACAGTACGATTGTAATAATCAGTATTTTACAAGTTCCTCATCTAGATAAATGCTATTCAAACAATGAACTTTATTTTGATTTAAATTGGTTTAAATTTAAATTAAAGTTTGTTCTTAATTATGCTTCATCAAACCTCTGTAACTTGACTTGACTTTTTTATTATTAGATATATCTATTGATGTTGTTTCTAATGGGAAAGCAGATTTAAAGCAAAGTGCACACTAGTAATGCAGTTGTTGGGACGGTCCATGACAGTTTCCTGTCCTCCACAAAACCAAGGATGGGAATATAACTCAACTTTGACCTCACAGTCATTCATCAAACGTCTAGTGGAGCACCTTTTCCTATTTGGTAATGACCCTTAGTCCAAAAAGGACTGTTGGTGTGTTTTGTGGTGAGCCAGCTGGCAATGTTAGCTGTGTTATATCCTTGGATTAAATCCAAAACAACAGCGAGGGCTGGAAAACAGAACAATAAAGGAATTTAGGAAGAAATTACCCTGAAATGTTTTTTAAAAAATGCTTGTATTTCTACCTGTTTACCTTGAAAGAAGATTTTTATCTGTGTGTCCCACCATATTGAGGAAAGGGGGAGTGTGTGAGCAAGAGCCAGAGGTAGTTTCTTAAAGTTTGTGGAGCTCCTTTTATGGACAAAGCCTCCCCCGGTGGTTCCCTTGGCCTGCAACTCGAGGTCTCAAGCACATACACACACACTTACAGAGGACATGGCTGCCTGGGACTAACCCAAACTCGCTGTGTGTTTTGTATACTTTGCTCTTATATGTGCAGTGCAGACAGATTCAGTGGCTGTTCAATGGTTCACTAAACATTATTATACATTAAACAGAAAAACTGTGAAAATCATGCATTTTTTTTTCTTTTTAAAGAACAATAAACACAATATAGTCACATGTGTTATTATTCTAACTGATCTGACTCTGATCGACAGGCGGAGATGGTGAACAATGCCCTGCAGACTCAGCGAACTTTCCTCAAAATGGCAGCCACGCACCAGGAACCTGCACAGGTACAAGAACAGGAAATGACCACACGACTTTTACACGCAGTGTTTGGTGATCTTTTTCTGAAAACGTTTTGCTTCCATTTCGTTCATAATCACAGATTAGTCTCTGTCACTTTCTGCTTTAAGGAGTTTGACCACGAACCTATCTGAGAGTGATGGAAACAATTGCATCATGTGACTCGGCATCAGCATTATGATTGGTTGTTGCTTTTTGTGACGTTTCTGCCGACTAAGCAAGCCAAACTTTAGCAGTTGCAATTACAACAGACGAACCACATTCAGATACAACATGTGTCAAATGTTTCATATTTAACAACAAATCAGAGAATGAAAACAGAGAAATAAAGTGCATCAGTGCTGCGTGTTGGTCTGTGACCTCCCCTCCAGTGTTCCCCAGCAGGCTTGACTGTTCACAGAGGGATTACTCTGCTCTTTGACTAAGAAAACGCTAATACAACACATTCCCAACATGTTCACGTATAGAGAGAAAGGGTGGGAGAGAGCGCTCTGTGTGTATGTGTGTGTGTTTGAGAACCAATATGATATCATCCCATTGGCCTCCTGCTTCTGGTGTGATTGTGTGTGTGTGTAACAGGGTCTACAGAGCCCACCAGGAAGTGATTACTCCCTGTCTGTCAGGTCATTGGTTGAGAGGCAGTGAAAAGAGCGGTCAGTGATTGTCAGAAATGCAAACAAGGAAAGAGCGAGGGCTTTACAGAGAGTGAGGGGCTGACCCAGGAGAGGGGTGAGGTGACAGAGAGAGAGAGAGAGAGGGACAGAAATGTGAGGGAAGTGGAGATGAAATGAAAGTCCATAACAAAACATGGAAAATAGGGTGAAAAAAAAAGAGAAAGAAACATCACAAACTCTCCTTAAGTCCTAACTGCAACAGTGTCTGTTTTAACCAAAGCTACTGACTTTAAATTTGAGATTTTGCTTCACTCTTTAAACACTTGACTGGAGTCAAGACTTGAAAACATTCAAGTTTAAAATTTCAAGCAACGCCAGTTAAATAAGACGGAGACAGGTGGGCCATAGGGAATACAAAGCCACAGATCTTAAATATTTAATTATTAAGCCTTTTGCATTGAAGGGACTTTGTTTTAACTGTGGAAAAAAACATTACCCACATGCAGTTTTAATGATGAGATCAAGTCAGCGCACAAGACTGAAGGTTACTTGACTTGGACTTGACTCTGAAGACATAAATCAGATTGTATCTACTCCTGTAAGAAAGAAAACCTTTGTCAATGATACAAGAAAAAAACAGTTCTTGTGCCTTTTGCCAGAGATGGTAGAGATAAGAAAATCTTTGAACTTAAATGTCTCCAGACAAGCAACAACTTCAGGTTCATATAGGGTTGTTTTACGTTGACAATATGTGTTTTCAGTTTGGTTTTGATTATGTTCAAGGATGAACTGAACCAGAATTATTGGACACTAAACCCTACGGACATTGTTTACAAGTGGGGAACTGTTAATTATTGACACTTCCTGTTTCCACTTTGCATTAACACCTCAACTGTTGAAGTCAGAGTGATTTCCTCCTGATTATCATAACTCTGATATGACAGTGAAGCCATTAGTCTGAAAAACTGTCTCCCAAATTAATATTAACATTCATGAGCTTTTAGTTTAGAAATAATTACACATTTAACTCAAAGTATATGGATGTAAAACCTCAGTATCATGTTTCAGATTTTGTAAAAGGCTGATTAAAGAAAACAGCTGTGAAAAAAATATATATCTGAATTAAGGCTCGATGATGACAGCAGGTCAACATAACCCACAAACCTTTAAATACACTCATACACACGCACACACACACACACACACACACACACACACACACACACGCACATGCACATGCAGAGTTCCCATACACACTTTAGTTGATCTTCATTCATGTCTTCAATATGGATCAGGCAGAGGAAGAAAAGTGTGTGTGACTCTTGCCAGTCATCTCCCACCCCTTTACACACACACACACACACACACACACACACACACACACACACACACACACACACACACACACACACACACACAGCTCACAAACTTCTGGCCTTTCTCTCCAGCTCAGTCCTGTTGTGCTCTCTGACTTTTTATGGGCATGTTCTATATTTGAGCCTGTTGTCAGTGTGTGTGTGTGGGTGTGTGTGGGTGGGTGGGTGTGTGTGTGTGTGTGTGTGTGTGTGTGTGTGTGTGTGTGTGTGGGTGTGAATGTGAATGTGTGTTTGTGAAAGTGTGTAAGAGAGAGAGGTTTAGATAGTGTGAGACAAAGAGAAAGCGAGAGAGCCTTGCTGTTTTTGCTCTCTCTCTCTCTCTCTCTCTCTCTCTCTCTCTCGTGACCCCAGGTTGGCCTGTTAATTTGGCTTGTCTTTGTGTGCGTGTGAGTGTGTGTGTGTGGCTCTGGCAGCACCCACTCTGGACTTTTACAGTGTTACAAACCCTCCTACAGCTGTCCGCCCATTGTTGCCCTCCACTCTCTACCTTTGATCCAGTGCTTATATAGGAAGTCAAGGCCTCGCACGCTGTGCTATTGTAACACACTGAGCTCATTCGCTGCCCATCAAATGATGTGAACTGACGCTTCTGATCTTTTCGTCAGCACATTTTCTTTCTGTCTGTGTCCACCACTTGTACAGTCCAGTTTCTGTCCCTCTGACTGACGTCAGACCGACTGAGATTATAAACAACTTCACTGCTTCTAGTCGTTTTGTCCAGTTTAGTTGAGAGATCATCATTAAATCCTGACAATTTAGTTCAAAAACACACCAGTTAGCAATCACATTTCATAATGGTCTGTTTAAAAAGCTATGAAACAGTTGTGAGTCTTTCAGCTAAGCTAACTGTGTACTGACAGTAGCATCACGAGGCTGACTGTGCATTGAGATCAGCTGAGTCAACTGTGCAAATTAAAATTATATGATATATGTCCGTTGTGAGTGTGAGTGTTAAAGGTGTTGGTAGGAGGTTTTTGTGACCGCTGGCCGCCTCTAACAAGGTTTGCTGATTTAGAAACACCCAAACATCTTAGGTTAGCTGTTGTGGTGAGCCACCGGAAGCAGTGCTTGGTCCACTTTTGCTCTCTTCACCAGTTGATATCATTCATAGAAATCGTGTGCCCTTTCACAGTAATGCAGATGAGACACAGCTGTATCTCCTTGAGAGGTCTACAGATCACAGTATCCTAAGTCATTGGAGAGAAGAGAAGAAGATGTCTATAATAAACCTTAAGTCCTTGTTAAAAGGCCTTTTTCAGTAAAAATCTTGTGTCTATTCTGATGAAAGCTCACGTCTTGAACATGTCATAGCTTTTTTCTCTTATTTTTTGTTTTTTTGTTCAGGTAGGTAGATAGGTGTTCAGGTTAAGGTAATCAGCTCATTGGTTGTAGTTTCATATATAGTAGACGGATGTGCACTTTTTCCAAAATGTTAAACTATTCTTCTTGTCCTGGTGTATATATCATCATATTTGTATTTCAACAACATCACAGCAAATTCTGGTCTTTTAATATGCTTGATCTGCCACTGACCATGACTTCAGTCATCACTGAAATGGACTCCAATGCAAAAAGTTACTGATTCAGTCATTAGTGAGTCAGTACAGTTCACTACTAGTTGGATTAGCCTATTGCATACCTGTAAAGCTGCAAATTTGCATGTACATGACATCATGTTTGCTTGTTTGTGTTCTGGATTTGATTTTATATTTTGATTCCTGAGGTGATCAGATCTTCTCAGGAGCTTAAAAACCCTGTCACTGCTGCCCAGTGTAACACTGTCATACTCAGGACCGATTGTAGATTTATCTGTGCTTAGGAATGTAGCTGCTTCTCTTCCTTCAAACACCTCAATAGAGGATTTTCAGAAATGTTAGCGGCCTAATTCCTGAGCTGCTGAAGGATCTTACATGGAAAATTGACTCTGGCTGAAAATGACCAGAATGCTGAAGTGACTGAGCATGTGGGAATTATGGCTGATGTCTTCATTTTTACATGAGACCACTGTGGACCCTGCAGTCATTATGTCCCATATTTCTATTTCTCCACTTGATGAAATGAGAGGAAATCCACACTCTGACCAAGGATAATGACATTGTTTTTTAACACGTACTGTAAATGCTGTAGATTTGTTATGATGATGATAATGATAGATACTGTGAGTTTTTATGATCCATCTGTATGGTTTAAGTCAACTGTTACAAAATGATAAGTAGTAATATCCATAATGATCAGGTTAGAGAAACCAAATGGAAGTATTATGTTATGTTTTGCTGTTTTTTCTGATGAGCTTGTTGCCTTAACTCCCTCCCACATTCCCACCCAGCGAAGACAGAACATCCCAATACACATTAACTGTTTTTGGACAGCGCAGATACACACTGCTTCAAAGACAGATATTTGGCCGATTTCGAGAGAGAATAAGAGCGGCTGGAGGAGAGGAGAAAGGAGTGTCTATCCCAGCTCATGGAGATCATGTGCATCTTATTTGGAGAAGAATTTGTATGAAAATAAGGAGAAAGTTTACTTCTGTGTCTGTCGGTTCATTGCACGCAAGCATAAAAAAACGCTCACATTTTTTAAAGTTGTCACTGAAATTTACACAGTGTAATGTCTCGGTGTGATCTGAAATAAAATGCTAATGTAGAATAATGGAATTATAAATGTTAGTTGTTAGCCGTAATTGTTGATTCATTCAGCAGAAAGACACACTTCTAGTGTTGTTTCTACAACAGGAATGATAATATATCATACCTAAACCAACTCCATAGGTCTGAGGACTGATCTCACCTTGCTGTATGATGAACAGTACAAATTCCTGCAGCACAGTGTTGTCCTCATAATGCATCAGAGGGTTTGTTAACACAGTTTACTCTAATACTGCCTTTACACAGATGGAGCATTTGTAAGAAATCAACATCTTTAAGGTTCGTTTGCATTAACTTTCATGGATTTATATACTTCCACCGCTGCAGAAAAGTTCTTTGTTAACACATTTGTTTCCAATTAGACATATAAATATAACACTGATGTACACACCAAATGAACTGTGGGCTGTAGGAAAAACCATGCACATTATATTACATTAAACCAGATGTATACAGTTTATATAAACAGATATTATCATATCAACTACCATTGCTTATCATGATGACATACTGGAGCAGTGATTTGCATGTGGTCTCAAACTTCCTGGTGAATAAAGAAACAATTTTGATACAGCTCATTACCAGTAAATGTTTCTCATAGCATCAAGTTCACTGCAGATTAAAACAAGAAAAAAGCCGGAGCAACAATTCACCCAATGAAACATTGTGTTCTTGAATTTATGTGCGTGCAGGCGCGTGTGTGATAGGTAAACTGTAAACACTGGAGGAGCGGTATGCCTTACAAGGGCAGAGGGATCTCCCCATGAACTGAGGAATGTCTGTAGGAACAGCAAAGAGACGGGGAAGAAAACTGGGAGCTGAGCTATACACTGATCTGAGATCTGGAACTTACAATGGAAAAAAAAAGGCTCCAGCTAATAAAATTAGTTACCGTCCTCTAGCCTACTTTAGCAATTACTAACTGGCACTGAGAGCAGGCAGGGTATGTGGATGGGCAGGGGAAACAGCTGTAGAATCAAAACTATCTGAAACATGTTAAAGGGAATAAATATAACAAATGTAACGTGATGTTTACAGGACTCACACCCTCCCTCAAACTCTTTCAGCATCTGTTGTTCTTTATTCCTCCCCCCTCCTTCTCCTGCAGACGGAGCTTCAAGACCTGCTGAAGCCGATTTCAGATCACATCCAGGAGATTCAGAGCTTCAGAGAGAGAAACCGCGGCAGCAACCTCTTCAATCACCTGTCAGCCGTCAGCGAGAGCATCCCTGCATTAGGCTGGGTCGCTGTGGTAAGGAATAATCATGTGTTACAACGACATAATGATGGACACAGACTTTTAACATTTCACGTTTCCTGAAATTAACACTAGATTTCTTTGTGGTTTCGAGAGTTGGAGTTTCAAGCTGCAGAAGCAAAGAAAGACGTCTTGAGCAAAAAAAAAAATGCTTAAAAATTAAAATATGACATACATGTGTGTGTATGTTTGTTTCTCAGTCTGCCTTCTTATCAGTCTCTGTTTCCCATTAGCACAGAGTCTCAGAGTTTAAGGCCAAAATCCCTCCTCTAGAGTTCTTAAATAAAAACCTCTGGTGCCGTCTCTGGTCAGTGTAAGTTTCTGTCATTAGGGCACTTTTCCCCTCACAGAGCTTATCAAACATGTCCCGCTCAAAACCTTTAAGTAGAAGATGTTGTTCTGAGCTCTTCTGATTTTTTTATTACTCTCCGACAGAAGACAAACCTGCTGAGAGTTACATACTTTCCCCAGACAGTTTAGACTTCACAGTACGTCTATCAGACAGGAGGCAAGAGAGAGAGTTTCTAATGAACTTTCATGTCTCTCAGAATCAGAAACCTGGTCCCTATGTGAAGGAGATGAACGATGCTGCCACCTTCTACACCAACAGAGTGCTGAAGGACTACAAGGAATCGTAAGTAAAGCTGCAGAAAGACAAAGTTTGTAAAAGTGCTGTAAAATGTGATGCTCCAGCACCTTCATCACCTTTACTCCTCGCTCATCTACTTCCTTCCTTGTTTTTGTTGTCCCCCTCTTCCCTCCCCCTTGTTCTCCTTACAGTGACAAGCGCCACGTGGACTGGGTACGCTCCTACCTGACAATCTGGACCGAGATGCAGTCCTTTATCAAACAGCACCACACCACTGGACTGGTGTGGAGCAAAAGTGTGAGTCTAGCAGCGACACATCCTCCTGATATGAACGAGGATTAAACATGACGTGTGTTTGCATTTTCTCGTCCAGATCTTCTCTAAAAGTTTGCCAGAAAACACAAAATCAATCCTCTAACAACTTGTTTATTATCTTAGCAGTGTTTTCATTCAGTTTCCATTCACAGGCCCTTGATATTTTTATATCAGTGCTCAAAATTAACTCCTACTTTTTGCGTACACTTCCATTTTTAGTTATGGAGCAACCGCTTACGTAAACCACTGCAGAGAGCATGAATGAATGTAGGAGCTTCTCTTCTGCGGCTTGTGACCCGAGATTATTCTTTAAACCGCTGTCTCTCCCACACTTACTTCTGTTTATGGATGTCCCACTAGACATTCACTAGATCCCAGAGATTACATCTGGCTCGAAACCAAATCTTTCAACACACACTTGACCTCTTTCTCTTGTCAGTTTCAGCAGGTTTCTCTGATCTTTATTCATTCAAGGTATCCAAATCAACGAAAACACACTTTTTTGTTTTATTTCTCAAAGGTAGTTGATCATTTTGGGAATTTGGCTTTATAACACTCATGCTGAGAGAAGATATATAGGATGGAGCCGATATCTCTCTCAAGTCTGTGCCCTAAATATAAAACCTACAGCCAGCAACAGCAGCAGCAGGTTAAGTTAAACAGGGCCTGATGAGTTATATCCCCCCTGCTTCCAGTCTTTCTGCTAAGCTAAGCCAACTGTCTATGCTTAAGTAAATATGCTCATTTCCAAAGTGTTGAACTGCTCCTTTAATGTCAAATAATGCTCAACAACTGTGCGCACATGTGTGTTTTCTACACACAGAAACCTGAGATCCTGCGGTGGCTGTGTGTGTCAGCTGTTGCTCCTGCTGTCAGACAACAGAGCTGAAGTGTGTATGAGAGCATGCAGTATGTGTGTGTGTGTGTGTGTAAGGATGGGAGTGTGTGGTACTAACAGGTGGTCCTCAGGGTTTACTTGAATGGAGGTTTTCTTCACAGAAAAACCCCCGACAAAGAGCCTGTGTACGCATACAGCCAGAGCCGTAACCTAAACTGCAGGGCTGGTCTCCCTCTTCAACGCAGCCGTCATCTGTTGCTCAGCTCGGGGTTTAGTGACACGCTTATACTCAAGCTGACATATGGAAGTGGCTTTACACACACAAACTACCGAATTGCATTAAGGCCATTAAAACAGACTGAAACCAGGGAAAAAGATGTCAAATATGTAACTGAAAAGCAACAGGGGGCTGATCAGGTTTATTCTCACTGAATGTTTCACCTTTAATAGTATAATTGAGTTTTTAAATGTTAATTCCTCTCTAAGGCTTCTTTTTAGGTAATTTGCAGTAGTTTCTGACTAGAGATCTATATTTGTTCTCTCAGTTTATTCTCATCATCATCAAACAAACTGCTAATTATTCTCTTATGTATTCAATTATTTGAACCATAAAATGTCAGAATATAATGAAAAATGCACATCATAATTGAATAAATCTAATGATGATGCGCACATTGTCTGTCAGTCACATTTTAAATGAAACATATTCCTGAGATATAAGTTCTGTATTATAATACCTTGTTAAATGTAGGGAAAAAAAGAACAACAATAACAACAACAACAAAAAAAAAACACCTTAACAAAAGAAGTCATGAAGACAAAGAAGCAGTCAGGCAGTTTTACAGCCATGTGTGAACACACACTGGCTCTAATCCAACGGTATGTGCTGAACTGTTAAGTGTAACAGGTCTGCATTGTTCATCTGTGATATGGACGACACATGTGCCTGGTGTCAGAGGTCAAGTAGCCTCAGCTGTACACAGAAGTTTGTAAAGTGACGGTTCAGCCCTCTGAACCCCTGTAATAGGTGTGTGTGTGTGTGTCTGGCAGCTGTGCACGGCCATCAGACAGCAAATGTGTGTGATTACAGAACTGATTACAAGACTTGATGAAGCTCATTCACAAATTCTTACTGTTAAGTTATTATTTCCACTGATGAATAATTCTATGAAACGATAGAAATGTAAATTTCAGCTTTAGTTCATATCCACATTGAGCATCATGTTTGATCTGAGTCAAACAAACATCATATATCAGTATAGTATAGAGATAAAACAAGGTGATGCAGGATACATGGTGCTGACATGAATACAGTGGGTTTAACAACCTTAAAAGAAAATATTGCTGCAAGTATTTCTCCATCACCTAAATATTTAAAACCACTTGTATTTGTTGAATATTCACATCAGCTTCAATACTACATTCATTTCTTGTACAATAGTCCCCCTGCTGGAAATCTGTATTACTACAGCTGTTACCTCTGTCTTTCCTCACAAACCCAGAATCCTATTTGTCTAAATAAACCTGGTTTTCTTTTTCCACCAGGGCCGCATCGCTCCTCCTTCCCTCTTTGACTCGCCTGCAGCTCCCAGCGCTCCATGTCCCCCACCTCCCCCTCCTCCCCCTGGACCACCTCCGGTCTTTACGGACGATGGTGCCCAGCCTCAGGTGGCCAACACAGCACAGCACTCAGCGCTTTTCGCACAACTCAACCAGGGCATGGACATCACCAAAGGTGTGTTTGTTACAAAAAACAACAACAACACACCAAATGACGTGATCACATGAAAAAGTGTGCATGTGCACAAGGCCACAAAGGTACACAGAGATCATGTCCTCATCAATATTTGTGGGAGTTTATGGGACATATGTTTCATGAATAGGTAGAAATTTCATGATTATCTTGGAAAATGATCAAACTAACAATGGGTTTAGTAATTATCACAGAATATGTAACATCATGTGTGAAAATATAATTTAGAGAATATGTATTAAACTGTTCAACAGCCTCAAATACTCAAAAGTCCTTTAGTTGGTATCCAGGTGGACATTTTTCATGTGAATGGGGTAATACTGGGTTAGAATTAAGACAGATGATCTGAATTTTTTTTAAAACCCTTTCCATGGTCCTGCATCTATATGTATATATAATTCTTGTGTATGTGCAGGTCTGAAGCATGTATCAGATGACCAGAAAACCCATAAGAACCCAAATCTGCGCTCTCAAGCAGCCCCGACCAAAACCAAGTCACCTGGGTCTGTGAATTCACCAAAACCAGTCGTCCAGAAAAGACCCCCTCTGCTGGAGCTGGAGGGGAAGAAATGGAGGGTGGTAGGTGAAATGCTCCTCTCTCTGGGATTGTTCATAAAAGAAGACACTTTTTTATTCTAGTGGGAGAGTAGTAAAACCTATAGTGAGTGAATTTGTTCCCTCTTCGTTGCAGGAAAACTTCGAGCAGAAACATGATCTGCTTATCGAGGAGACGGAGTTAAAACAAGTCGTCTACATCTTCAATTGCAGTAACTCTACTGTGCAGGTTAAAGGCAAAATTAACTCCATCATCGTCGGTGAGCTGCCTCCAAACAAAATACGAAAATATTTCTCTTGTGATTTTATACATAACTTTACTTATTCCATACGTGTTCACTCACCCACCAGACAACTGTAAGAAGCTGGGTCTTGTTTTTGAGAACGTGGTCGGCATCGTAGAGATCATCAACTCCAAGTCGATTCAGTTACAGGTACATTTTTTTTTTTTTTTTTTTTTTTTAAACAGCTCCTGTATTGGCTTCAGATCTCATTCAGGGAACATTTAACTTCATATTTATCAGATTAAATGTACTAGTTGTATTTGTCCTGTTTTTATTGTTACTTATAACTACATTATATTTGTTGCAGGTGTTGGGAACAGTTCCCACTATGTCCATCAACAAGACAGAGGGCTGTCAGGTTTACCTGAGTAAGGACTCTCTGAACTGTGACATCGTCAGTGCCAAGAGCTCTGAGATGAACATCATGATACCTGAAGGAGAAGACGATTATGTAAGTGCCTCAGATAAGAAACTATGGGAGACAATAAACTGGCTCTCGCTATTGAACTCTAAGTTTGTTTCTCTTCCATAAAGTTTTCCTCTGTGTATTTGTAGCGTTTTAATGTTCGATTGTTTTACAGAGGGAGTTTCCAGTCCCGGAGCAGTTCAAGACTGTTTGGGACGGCTCCAAACTGGTGACAGAACCCACTGAGATCGCAGGCTGATTTGCTGTTTCGTCACCATCACTACCACCAGCACACTAATCATTATCACCATCATTAAATTTAGAAAATATACATCTCTCCGTCCCCCTGAATATATTTAATATTGGGCACTGTTATGTTAGTCTAGTCACTGATTTCATTATTGTTACTTTATGAAATACCTCTATAGCACTTCACCAACACTGTCGACTGTAACACATCCCCACATAATAAATGAATCTCAAATTTAAATCACACAAACCCCTTATATTTATCCTCTCTTAGCTCTTCTGTGCCATAGCAATAAAGGCATATGTGTAAGAATAAGTTACTATGGAAATAAAAACAATAGTCTCCTCCTCAATATCTTATTAACCTCTAAATATTTTTATATTTCCCCTCATTCCCATTATCATTACAGTGCTGTATCCACATTGATCGTTCTGTTTCATTGTAGGAGAGTTAAAGCACAAATCACACAACAGCAATAACATCATGTAACAGAAAAGGCTGTAAGTATGTAACAATCACATACAACTTTTGGTGGCCAAGAAAACAGAAACATCTCAGTCGAGTGTGGGACTATTTCATACTTTTCTATGTGATGAAGTGTATTTTAATGATCTCTTTAAATGTGTATTGTGCATGGTAGTCATGTAGCACTGTTTCACTTAGTGAGTGAAGTTTATGCAACACGGTCCGGTATATTTTTTGCATTAATTCCAGAAGTTAGTCTTGCTAGTGCATAACACACACAGTAATGTCATCATTGATGTCAATGTCAATCATATCACGTAATCACTTAAAATCAACTAATCATACAATCAACCATTGGTACCAATTTATTTGTATGCCTCAAAATAATGACAGTAATGGTAACTTACTCACTCTTTATTTCCTTGTACATCACTATTTTATACTGAGATGTAGCATATGGCACCAGCATAGATAGGGGGAAGATAGTGCACACCACTTATGACTCTCAAAATGTTTCATTTACATGAAAACAATTTGGTGTAATTGTGTATCATTTTTCAAATAAAATTTAAAAATGTTGATTTCTGGTTTGTTTGCTTTATTACAAAACAGAAAAAGTGTTTAATCCCTCTTGGGATGTTTCAGTGTGAAACAGATCAAAATTAAAAATAAAAAAAAAAGTTGAACATTTAGACAAAAGAGAAAAAAACTTAACAGAAAAATACAAAACATCTACAGAAGAATAGAAGAGGAAGGATGATCACAGAGAACGATATCAATATTTCAGTTTTAAAGTAGAGCAGGATTTCACACATTTAAAGAGGCATTATAATCCTCTTAGAGCAGGACTTTTGCTACTCCTATTTAGTGTTTGATCACCATATTTCCCTGAGAGTCTTGAGTAAAGAGCATCTCATCTATCTCGTCCTGCTCCACCAAAGACTTGTGAACACTCGTTCTCACAACCCCAGTGTTAAAGTTACTCTGATCTTTAAGTGGGCTCCTCACCTGCAGACCTCTATGTGCTATCACCCTGAACCCTTCAGAGTCCTGGGTGAACAACGTGCTCAGACTGTCTTCGTCAACTTTGCTTTGCACTGGCATTGCTCGTTTTTTAAGAGGAGAACACCTTGGTTTTATCCACTCGAACTGTGACATGCTGCTCTCTTCTTTATCACCTTTCTTCCACTGCTGATCTGTGATTCGTTTTTGAGGTGATGCAGCTTTTGGTTGTGTCTGTTTATGATTTGAAAGGGGTTTAACTTGAGAGAAAGGTGAGTTCTTACTTGGAGAATATGGATATAAAGGTGAGTTGTTTTCTTTCTCATCTTCCAGCTGAGTGGAATTCATGTGTCTTAATGATTTTTGAGTTGAGGTTGTTCCCTTAAGCTCAATCCAAAATTCAAAGTCCTCCTCATTTTGTACACTGTTTAGGAAACTTGACTCAGAGTTGCTAAATTTTTTCGCTCCAGTGTTTGTCTGATCAATGTGATCAAATTCACTGTCACAGTATTGGCTATAGGTGAGCAGTGGGTCCTGGCTCCACGCTAGTGGAACCGGCTGACTGTCACCTGATAAAGAGGAGGCATCAGTGAGCCTCCTCTTTCGCTGTGGTGAATTAAACTCCTCAGGCTGCTCTTCTTCAGACTCAGAATCCATGTTTTTAGAAGATGAATGGTTTACTTCACCTTGTTCCTGCCACACTGTTGCCTCAGGCTCAGTCACATTTTCACTTTTCCTCTCAAGATCCACACCGGGCTCAGAGTCGGACATTTCAAAATATTTTTCTCGTCTTCGTTTTGTCCCTGATGCAACAGGATCAGATGTAGTTAAGGTGGACTGTGCTGGATCCATGTTTGGTTCCTCAGAAGCAGACATCTTATTGAGAACTATTGGCAGAAACAATGAGCAAACATTTAGTTGACACAGAAAGAAATTGACAGTCAAATGTCTGTTGTAGATTTACCACCTTCTGACTGATTTCTCTAACAACAATAATAACCCTGAGATGGTGTCTTTTCAGTCTGATTGCAGCAGTTTTAGCAACATACCTCTGCGTTCAGATGTGAAGAAGGCTGATATAGAGCTCTGTTTGGTCTTTGGCATTTCCATTTTGGTCTGAGTGAAGTTTAGAGCCACGGCCATACTGTAACCTGCACCTTGAGCTAAGGGGTTCAGCAGTTTCGAAATGGGGCGGTTGACACGTTTCTGAAATATGAAGTAAAATATTGTTCAACTAAAAACACTATTATGAAACTATTAATATGATAGTAAAAGATATATACTTAAATATATTAAGATATACTTTAAGCAATCGCGCATATATGTTCATCTACTATGTACAGTAATTTAAAGAGATGAAACCATTGCTTTTTCACCCATTTAGGCAGTTTTAAAAAGTATTTTCCACAGTCACCTGTTTAGCTTTTCCTTTAAGTTGCACTGTGTCCAACCAAACACCACACTCCTCCTGAGCAGAAGTCTGTAGTGATGTCTTGGTGGTCTTCATGGTGGAGAGAGACGAAAAGATCTGCAGTGCATCAAATAAGAAATAATCTTGTAAGTAGGATTAACTAGATAAATATTTTAAATGGAGTCCTTGCCACTATTATGTGACCGAGTGTCTGGTGTCAGATAGCTAACTTCGCTAACAGCTAAGTGTTTCATTAATCACGTCACATCAACATTTAGGTTAAATATACAAACGTTTAACACATAGCAGTCGTATCGTAATGTAACTGACCTCATAAAGCTGCACCGGGATGTGTTCAATTTTCCTTTGCACTTACGCAAACGTATAAAACTTATTTGGTTGATTTTTTTGGTTTATTGTCTCCGCTCCTGTTTGTTTGAGTCTGGCGCCTTGGTGATTAGCTGCCGGTGTCGTTGACTGTATAAAAACTCAGAAATGTATTCAAACCATAAAATCCACTTTTTATTGTAATAACTTAACAAAATAATCAATTGAAAACAACCCATAAATGAACTACTTTTTTAAAATACGGTGGTATGATTATTAAATAAATATTATTTTTTAATCAGGCACAACAGACAGCTAATATTTTGACGTCTACGGGTCCTCGCATGAGGGTGTGTTTACATTTACGTCACAGCTGTTTGCCGAAAAGGGTGAGTAAACTGACTTTAAATTTCTCAGATTAAACATTGACATTGAAATAACACGAACTTGCTTCGGGCGGCCTAGCTTTTACCAAAGTATTGGTTCACTAATGTAAGGTCTGATGCGTATAAACAACTACTTTTATGCGCGAAATGTAATAAATCGTCAAGGAAGTGCTGACGAGCTAGCCTCGACAGCTAACTTCGTGCTAGCTAGTTCGACAAAACAAAACGAAGCTGCTCATCTCTCATCAGCGGGAAGGTTTTTCTGTAATTTTCTGTGAGTTTTCTTCTAAGTGAATAAAAACATTTTAGGCTCAATTTTTGTTTAACTGCTAAAGACAACCC
Organism: Polydactylus sextarius; assembly: GCA_016801845.1. NCBI lineage: Eukaryota > Metazoa > Chordata > Actinopteri > Polynemidae > Polydactylus > Polydactylus sextarius. The sequence continues at coordinate 13,933,280 of CM028927.1, forward strand.
GTGACATTTACCCGGTGTATATTGTTTATTTCCTTCGCCCCACCACTGGATATTAAACAAATTAATGCTGTTACTGAGGATTAATTTTACTCTGTATTGTTTTTTTCTTCAATTAATCGTTTAATGCCTGGTCTATAAAATATTTAAAAATCGTGCAAAATGTATTTAAAAATTAATCGGTAAATTCCATGATATGTGGCTGTATCAAAAAAAAGATATGTCAGATTTGTTTTGGTGTTTTGGTCTCAACTATTACTTATTTATTTACAGATATATTTCTGATACATCAGCAAAATGTTCCATGGGATACCGGTTTCAGGAGGTGTTGGTGGAGGTGAGACATTCAAATGAATCCATTGTCTTTACTAATAATGTCGTGATGTTGTAGAAATATCAACCTTTTCTACAATAAATATTAAAACATGAATGTATGTTTTTGTTCTTCAGCTCCAGCCAATAAACCTGAGTTATATGAGGTAAGTGTAACTGCTAAACTACTAAATTAAACTAAATCTAGGGATAAAATTTAAAAAAAATGTGATTTTCTACTTTCATGTGATATTCACCATACGTCATATGTTTTCAGGAGGTGAAATTATACAAAAATGCAAGAGAACGAGAGAAGTAAGTGCCAGTCACATTTTCAATGACTAGCCTAATATGAACTTGCTGTAATCCAGAGTTTCATAATGCTGCTATGTTGGTATAATTGTTAACTATTGATCTTGATTCTACAGGTATGATAACATGGCCGAGCTGTTTGCTGTCGTCAAGACCCTGCAGGCCCTGGAGAAGGCGTACATCAAAGACTGTGTCACACCTAATGAGTGAGTTATAACTGAGGTCATATATTGTCAAAAATATACTGACAAAAATACCATCTGTAATTTGACAGCACAGTCCTGTCAGTTTCAATAATGTTGAAAAATCAAATATAAAAAAGAAAACATTGTTGTCCAAATTTACTTTAACAATGTAAATATCCACTATTCCTGCTGTTCTGGTCTTTAACACATAAAAACATTGGACTTTATTCTGTAGGGCTGGTAAAGAGGTGATATACATAAACAGTTGTGTGATTTGAAAACAGGTGATTTTGTGATTATAGTTTGGCGCAGAAGTTGCTTCCAAAAATGGCCTCGTTCTTAAGGACCAATGAGCCTGGGATTGTAGTTTAAAACTCTGAGAAAATAACTGAAATGTTTAGAAATAATGTTCCTCTAAGAAAGTTTGGAAGAGTTCTGGATATTGTACAATTTATAGTGCATAATCCAACCAACAGATTCAATGAATCTGGAGGAATTTCAGCATGTAAAGGGTAAGGGTACATGCTTAAGCTCAATGCCTGCAATCTCTTGATTCTTCAGATGATACTGCCTCAAGAATTGTCAGTCAGTGCCTGATATTACCACACAGGCTCTGCAAAGCAATATGGTAATATTGTATTATAAACTCAAACACCACTCATGCATAATCTGTATCACTTATCCTTTGAGGGTCACAGGAGTGATTGATTGAGTCCTGGCTGACTTTCCTGTCCCATGCTGACTGTGCACAAGTGTAACAGTGCCAAAAGGGAAGCCTTATGTTAACTGTGTTTTGGAAGCTGTGAACTCATTTGGACTCAGAGCCATCTCTGATGTACAGTCAGATGGTAGAAATAAAAACTGTGCCCAGTGAATAAGTTTTTCAGGTATTATTTGGTACATATGGAAGGCATGCACTATCCAGGATTCATCATGATGTGGGGTTGTGTCAGTGACCATGAAGAGTATAAAATATTTTTACTACAACTAATTCTGCCCTCAGAACAGCATCTCTTTTAGAGATGTCCTTCCATATCTCACTAAGACATTTCAAAGCCACATATAAGAATCAAAATTAAGATATGCATTTATTTTGAAAAAAGCAGTAAAAAAATACAAGGTTAAACATCAAGTAATGTTTTGATTTAGGGTTGTATGTGTTTATTAATGTGGAGTATTGGTGTGTTCCAGGTACACAGCTTCCTGTTCCAGACTCTTGGTTCAGTATAAGGCTGCTTTCAAACAGGTGCAGGGCTCTGATGTTGGCTCCATTGACGAATTCTGCAGGAAGTACAGAGTGAGTTCTGAGATTGATTGCAGACCATTTTTGACATAATCGGCTAATGTTATTAGGTCTAAATTATTTTTGTGGTGCTGCCTGAATGAGGACCTTACTCTTGGCTTTTTTTGTCCGCTAGCTTGATTGCCCACTTGCCATGGAAAGGATTAAGGAGGATCGACCAATCACCATCAAAGATGATAAGGGCAACCTGAACCGTTGCATTGCAGATATCGTCTCTGTATGTCCTTTCTTTCCCTCATCATATTAGAGAGTTCAAATTAGAGGCTTATTTTGGATGCTTGCTAAAATAATAATTGTTGCAGTCGTGTTTTCAGTTAAGTGATTTAGCATGTTCAGTTTGAGCACTAGGTGGCTAAAGTGTTTTCATTTCATTTGGCTCATCCTCTGGTCAGTCACTGAAGAATATCAGTGAGTGTTGCCAACTGGATCTACTGCCAACTTTTGACTTATCTCATAAAATCAGCCAACAGATATTGTGTTACTGGCAAAGGTTATGTGATCTGGTTGTGTTGCTGACTTTGGAAGTTTGAACATTTTTTCAACATCGTCTTATTTTTGTGTGGCTTTCTCTCGCGTTTTCTAACCTTTAGCTCTTCATCACCGTGATGGACAAACTGAGACTGGAGATCAGAGCCATGGATGAGGTAAATGGAAAAGTTCTTGCTGAATGTTGGCAGATTTATTATAGTGGTTGCTTAAGTGGAAATCTGACACTTGTTTTCATTTTGTCCAGATCCAGCCAGACCTGAGGGAATTGATGGAAACCATGAACAGAATGAGCAACATGCCTCCAGACTCAGAGGCTAAAGACAAAGTCAGCCTCTGGTTAGTTACACTGGGACATTCTGTTTGCAGTTTTTTATGTTTAAATTTTTTTTATTTAAGTGACACCTTAGGTATTTGTTCAAGTAAAAATGGTTATGCTGAGAGGTAAATTAAATAAACCAGAATAATTTTCACAAATGTATTCACATCTCATATTCATGAAGCAAAAGCCGAGGCTGTAGTCACAGTGAATATCTTATGTTGAAACGTGTTTCCAATTTTCTTCCCTTCCTCTCATCAGGTTGACCACCCTCAGCAGCATGTCAGCCTCAGATGAACTGGATGATAATCAGGTTCGCCAGATGCTGTTTGACCTGGAGTCAGCCTACAACGCCTTCAACCGCTTCCTCCACTCCTCCTAAAGCGTCTGTGCATCAAAGATCCATCAGTCTGAAAGTCTGACTCTGATACCTAATAAGTTAAAAGAAATGTTCTACTTTGCTCCGTATTGTTATTGATAGGTAGTCTGAGGACAGGTTTTCTCTCTCCTGCTTCCTCAGTTATTTCCTTTCTGTCTCTACATTTGTTCCCTGTGTCTTTATCCATGTTATGCAAACTTTAAACTCCACCGCCTTGTAGAGTATACTCCACCATTTCTGGTATGATGTGCTGCTTGCACCCTTGCCCGCAGGGCTCTTCCTGTGCTGTGAGATGCTCCATTGGCCTGTTTTCAAGCCAACCTAGTGTGATAAATACTTTAACACTGGCTGTTTATCCCGATCTTGACAAAACCGTTTACTTCTAACTTTGTACTGTAATTTAAAAAAACAAAACAAAAAAGGTCTAATTTTATACTTAAGTTTTTGCAGAGCACCAACAGAGAAGCATTAATCAAATATATTCGACAAATTCTGCACATGAAGAAAAGGTTGCAACAGCCAAAGTCTTTGTATTATTGGAAAGATGAATATATATTTTTTTCTTTTTGGTACCCTAAATGTATCCACTGTCAACCACCTGGGAACATTTTTTTTGTTCAGTGTACCACAGTTGTTTTCTATTTCACACATTTTTAAGGTAGAATCTTAAAATAGAGTATGTCGGTAGAGTAAAAGAGGTTAATATAGGTAACAGTTTGCTTTGTCTGTGAGTTAACTGATAAAAAGCAGCTTCAGTATTTGTTCGGACTCTGAAGATTAGTCTGCACTTCAAGTTAATTATTATATTGGAAATATGGTGGAAGGAAATGGTTTTGATTATTTGTCACCTGTTAACATGCCTAATCCAAATTTTCTTTTGAAGTGAGGGTTTGCTTACTAAATATGTTTCAACCCTCAAACACCAATAGGGAGAACATATTTATTAAGATTTATCATTGTAAATAATAGTTTTGATTTTTAAATAAAAGCATGTAACATCTTTTTAGAAATAAAGTTGAAAAATCTACCTCCAACTTTTTGTCCATTTTGTGTGAATATAATACAGTTTATACGTATGTTTAGTAGAAGTTAAAGTCAGAAAAAATATGGTAAACAATATCAGACAACATGTATTTTCCATATCTAAATGTAAATTTGTCAATCTGTTAATTATTTTAACAAAAATAACAACAAACTTTTGAGACATTGTAGGTTTGCATGATTGAATTGGTCTGAATTTGTGCATCATTTTTGAGATGTTAGATGTAGCAAGTATTAAAGTAAAATTTATTTCTAAAGCACATTTAAACACCTTGCACCGACCAGCTTGCACCGACCAAAGTGCCATGCAGTGTATAAAAACAAAGGAAGAGAAGAAGATATATGCAAACATAAACAAGAACAGCAGAGATGATTGTACACTGAATCAAAGACACAAGATGATAGGCATTGGAGAACTAAGAAAGCCTGTGAATACAGGTTTTGAACTTAAATTTAAAAACAGGTAGAGGAGACATTTCTAATGTCAAGTGGCAACTGCAGCTGAGATTGAGAGACACAGAAAAGGCTTTTACTGCAGGACCTCAGAGACCTAGATGATAACTGGGGATGTATCAGGTCAGAGATGTAGTTAGGAATCAGACCATTATGAGCTTTAAAAACTATGAGGTTACAACAATGTTGTTGTTAATTGCACCCCTTTTCTTGCCTTGAGCAGCTTTATTTCTGCAAGTGAATTATTTATTCTTGCTACCATGAATAATTTTGTTGCATAATCTCTACAATGAACAAACTAAAGTATTCAAAGAAAATATTTATTTTATTATTGACATCTTTTAGGTGTTAAGGTTTTTCACATTTTTTGTTTTCAAGTTGCTTGTGCTGCAGAACTAAAACCAGTAGAAAGAACTTTTTATTATTATTATTTAATGTAGCAATTTTTATTGAATATAGAAATTTAAAAAAAAAAATGGCACGTTTAAAGTAACCTGTGTTCATCCTAGGATTATAGAAGAAGCCTTGTCAACAATCAACAAGTTAAATAATCCCCATGAAAACATCCACCTGTTTAGTTAATTGTTTTTTATTTTATGCAGCGGCTCCTTTAAGAACCAGGAAGCAGCGTATTCGTTACCAAGGCAACAATAAATGACAAAACTCCTCGGCTTCGTCTGTTTGCAGCAGCTTTTAGTGGGAGTATCCAAACTTTCCAGCGGCGTTTGGCTGTCACCTGGACAAATTTCACCTTCTGCACAGCACGGATTAAAAGTGTCGACTTTTCTGTAACTTAAGATGGAGGCGAAAAACTAACCTTCTCCTCGACTCTACGTTTATTTGAATGAAAATTACGTTAGCAACGCAGCGTATGACAACAACAGGCAGTTCTCTGTTCTCTGTTGCATCCGAAATATTTTTTTTTAAATATAATTTTGTGTGGATACAACAACTCTAACTTGCACTGAAATATATTCAAATCTCCTTCAGTAATAATCAGAGTATGTTAAGGTTTCCTGCATGAATAGAAACAGTAAAAATGAGTAAAAAAGAATCAACAAACGTGTCTGAAGTGGAAGAACATATTTCTCTAAAGTATGAAATCAAGAAGAGACTTGGAAAAGGGGTGAGTGTCTTTTTTTCCTCCAGTATTATGATTATTTAATTTGATTATATATATATATATATATAGGTGTGTTTAAAATTGCTAAACTTCAGTTTCACTTTGTTGGGTCATTGTAAATGTCGTAAAAAAAAAAAAAAATCAATGTATTTTATGTTTTGTTTACCACATCTTTAAGCCCCTCTGTACTTTAACCTTTAAAGAAATTCCTGAAATTCTCCAGACTTAAAGCCCTTCAGTGAATACCAATGTTGTAAGTAAAGAGTTTTATTTGCTTGAGCAGGACAAGCTGCTTCTATGTAAATCAGCTGATGTGTGAGGACAGCAGTCCCTTCAGAGTCCAACCCCCTTTGTTTTTCTCTCCACTGGTACGGTTGCCACAGGACTAAAAACAGCCTCGTTTCTTTCCATAAGCCGTCCACAGAGATGCACAAATTGCTCCTGTGCCTGAAATGACCAGGTGGTAACTGCCACGTAGACCTGTCATATTGGCTAACTAAGCACACCTGAGGGCAACTGTGACTCAGGTTACATACAGCTATTCAACCTGTTTACAGCTGAGCTTATTTGGCAGAAACATCATAGGCACTGATGACCGAGGAAACAGAAAAAATTGTCAGCAGGTCGGTGTTGAATCGAAGTGAAGAATTGAAGTGGTGTTGCAGCAGGAAACCTTGCTTAGATTGCAAAACAATTGCATTGTTTTTCATAAAACAGTACTTCATCTGTCACTCTCACAGCTTGGCTTATCATCAGCTGTAGAGTCACCTTTGTTGTATAAATCAGATCCATTGCCTCTGAGGACAGAGCTGCTCCTCTTTTCATTACAGCAACAATGCTCTTTGATGCTCTGCCTCACTGATGCCTTTGTTATGTTTGACTTCATTGTCCGTATCAGAGGAGTAGTTAACTTTTGAGGACACAGACTTTTATTTTTTCTTATCTTGTCGAGGAATATGGTGATGAGAAGACCCACTTCCTCTTAGATGATCATGCTGTCAAAGCAGTGTAGAGTGTAGGCCCACTCCTGCAGTGTGAATAAGTGATCTGATATAATTTAATCAGTATTTTGTTTCTGTCTCAGGCTTATGGCATCGTATGGAAAGCGGTTGAAAGACAGACGGGGGAGATTGTGGCTGTAAAAAAGATCTTTGACGCCTTCAGAAACAGGACGGATGCCCAGGTGTGTGTACAATCTGATGTTATAAGTTATATTAAGTAATTATTGATACCTGTTCACTTTGGTCATACTTACTATCAAACCATCCTGTTTAAATGGGCTAATACATTTGGCTAATGATTAGATGGAACAGGAGGCTTTTGGCTTTTAGCCCAGTTTATTACTGCACATTGTCTGAGGAGGTCATAGTCTGAATGTGATTTTTCTCTTTTTTTCTTTTGCAGCGGACATTCAGAGAAATCATGTTCCTTCAGGTAACAATAAGAATTGTGTTTCATTTCAGTAAAGGTCAACAAAGGTCTCACTTTATATATTTCCTGATGCTTCTCACTTTGACCTGTCTAAAAACTGGTAGTGACACAGTAATTGTTGTGTCTGACAGTGTTACTTCATCGCCAAGTCACTAAGAAATCCCACATGATTCACAAAAACTGCTGCACATAAACACAAGGGCATTCCCTTTATACTGCCCTTTCTCCCTTTTACACATAACCCATTTTCCTGGGCAAACCATTTTGCTTATTAGCAGTCTGGAGCTTGATTCATACCTCTACAGCAGCTAAACCATGCCCCTCCTATTTTGGCACAGTGCTTTATTTTCACTTTATTTTTCCATCACTGTTTCCTCTGTTGACACAGCATGCAGGTTTCTTTTTAACAAAAAAACACCCTGATGACAAAATGAAATAAGAATGTAGCTGTCTGGCTGTGTTTTTTAAACACTCATGTTCCTGTTCCAGTCTTTATCTGCTGACCTACATACATGTGACAGCTGTGCCACAATCAGCAGCTCTCATCTGCCAATGAAACTCAGTGTTGTAGTCATGGGGTTGAAAGTAAAGTTATGTAACTTCTGTTGAAATCATTTGCATTGTTTACACAACCTTGACACGTTACCTGCCAAATATTACAGGTCAAACAGTAGCCACAGTGTAATGTCTGTATTTGTGTACATGTGTGTGTTATTGTAAAGTGTAATAATCTTTATTCTTTACACAGGAGTTTGGAGATCATCCCAACATTGTCAAGCTTCTAAATGTCATCAGAGCACAAAATGATAAAGACATTTACCTCATTTTTGAATATATGGGTGAGTGACAAATTTAGAGATCATTGTAATTGATTTGGTGATGCTTGTGCGAGTATGTTAGGTGGAAACCAGCTGATAGTTAAATGAGAGAAAAGATTAAAGGGCATTGCACTGAAAAAATACTTGATTGATTGGAACAAGTTTACCATGAGTCAGCAACAGCTGATGTCACGCAAAGCAAGACACTTTAAAACACTCTGACAAGCAGCATGAAATAGAGAGATTTGAGTCACAGGATCATGCCTGTAATTTTTCAGAGAACTAGCGACTCGGTATTCAAGAAGAATTTATTTTGCAGTTGCTCAAGAGAAACATTTCTTGAACAAATTAGCATTGTTCACAGCTAAGGAGGCTGCAGTGGCTCTTTGCAGTTTAACTTGGCACTGAAAAAGGCTGAGGTGTGTGTGTGTGTGTGCGCGCGTGTGTGTGTGGAAGTGTGTGTGTGGAAGTACTTCCCTTGGCTGCCTGCTTTGTCTTACTGCTGAGTCCACATATTGGCATCCCCCTCTCTGCAGTCTAATCCATGACTGTACACCAGCAGCATCGCAGCACAGACCTCCACTGTTTCTCTCCAGCGTTTCATATTCAAGATGCTGCATGGTTCAAATTATTGTGTGTGATTACTGACCAACGTGATTGGGCAACTCGCTGCCAAAATCCTGGTTTACTGAGGATGTTTTACAGTCCACTCATTGATTGATGATACTGTGACAGTCATCTTTTCAACAAAATGTCTCTTCTGCTTTGACCCAGACACTGACCTGCATGCAGTGATTAAGAAAGGCACCCTACTGAAGGACATCCACAAACGTTACGTTATGTACCAGCTCTTCAAAGCCATAAAATACCTGCATTCAGGAAATGTTATCCACAGGGACCAAAAGGTATATCACTGACTTTATCAGCTAAGATTTGGATTAATGAAAATTGATAACTTGATTATGCAAATGTCCTCATTACATATTAATCTTTGTAAGGTCTTTGATGTCTAAATGAAAAATGAAATACAAATTTTTGTGTTTGATGAACAAACGTTTAGTTGTTAGGGTCCTTCTCTTCCTTTTTTCCTTATATTTATCTTATATAAGGCATTATGTCTGTCTAATATTCAATATTCATATTTTTGTATTTTTATCATTACCTTCCTAAAAAGTGTTTGTCTTGTGTTTGTTTTCTGCAGCCGTCCAATGTACTGTTGGACACCGACTGTCTGGTAAAACTGTGTGATTTCGGGTTGGCCAGATCACTCAACCAAATCCAGGAGGACAGTGGGAATCCTGTGCTGACGGAGTATGTGGCAACTCGCTGGTACCGAGCTCCTGAGATCCTGCTGGGGTCCACAAGGTATCAGCTGTGATGAGCATCTGTTGTCAGCAACCACATCTTCTGCATTTTCCTTACAACCACTGATTTTACAACACTGAAGATAGGAACCTGGCTTTTTAAAGCAATCAACTATATTAGTTTTTTTGGAAAATTGTGTACCTGTTTTGAGTGTACTGCACTGTAAAATGAGTACATATTGTCCATAGGTATACTAAAGGTGTAGACATGTGGAGCCTTGGCTGTATCCTGGGAGAGATGTTGCTGGGAAAAGCCCTGTTCCCTGGGACATCCACCATCAACCAAATAGAGAAGATCATGAGTGCCATACCACACCCAAGCCCAGAAGGTGACTAAAAAAAGCTCAGTTAATTGAAATGCTCAACACTTTACCTTTACTTTGAATTAATTAAACACATCTTCCTTTCAGATATTCTTGCAATCAAGTCTGAATATGGATCATCTGTTATTCAAAGAATGTTACTGAAGTAAGAAACTTTTTTATTTTTACATTTCACTCCTTCAACTTACAGGGATTTTGGTATTTATATGTAAATGTGGAGTTTGCACAGCTAATCCTCTGCCTCTTTATGACCTTGTCACTTCTGACGCAGAGGGACTTAAGAGTTATGATAACAAATTTCCTCCCCTCCACTGGGAAAACTTGAGTCTGCAGGTAGAGGCGATGTTCATTACATGCTCAGGGAGCAGGAACAGTTGATTATTGCGGAAACTCAATGACGTAGCAGTGACAAAGCAAAATTGTAAAACAACCAATGACAGCTTAAATAGACCATCTTGTTACATAGGGTGCACTTGATATATTTGAGTCAGCAGAGAGACTTGGATCGTCTGCCTGAACTTGTCCAGTGTAAATTTGCAAATAGGTATTTATCTAGTAGTCGTATCTTTACAAAGGCAGCTTTGTCACCTATCTTTCTTCTAATCTTTGTAGTTAAATGTTTTTTTTATATAAATCTCATCAATCCTTTCTCCACTAGACCACAGGTGCCTCTGGAGGATCTTCTCCAGCCGTCTGTGCCTTCAGACGCTCTGGATCTGCTGAAAGGTTTGCTGGTTTTCAACCCAGACAAGCGGCTGACTGCTGAGCAAGCTCTCCAACACCCATACGTATCCAGGTATTAAGGAGTATTCACTGATATTAAATAGTTAGAATGAATAATTTTGTAGTTTGTAGTTTCTAGTAAATTTGTGTCATTATGTGATTGTTATTATTATAAAGTGCTATAATTTAACCATAATTGCTTTTGCCTCTGGAGGTTCCATAATCCAGCCAAGGAGCCGGCTCTTAACTATGATGTAGTGCTGCCAGTGGATGATGACGTACAATTATCTGTGGTTCAGTACCGCAACAAACTTTATGAGGTACGGAATGAGTCATAAATATTCAGGAGGCAATATTAGCTCAATTATTCACAGTACACTGAAATGAAATTTATCAGTAAATATTGTAGAGTTGTATCTGGTAACATTGATTAAATCTCGTTATGTATTCATCTTAATCAACTGCAGATGATGCTGGAGAGGAGAACTCACCAGGGAATGTTAACACTGATCCAGACAAAGGACAGTGACTGCGCCAGTGGCAGGGAGAAGTCCAGTGTGAGGGATAAAGGAGAGAAGTGCCCGGTGGCGGTGAATGGTGACGGTAGAGGTGACCATGAGGAGAAACCCCAACATGAAAAGACTGATGAGAAAAACCATGTACCTTCAAATAGGACTGTCACTAATCCTGGGCCTGTGAATACATCAACACAGCATGTTATGGAGAAGACGAGTTCATTAACCAACCCGGGCTTGGGAAAGCTCACATATAATCCCATCACACATGCTCCAAGTATGTCTGAATATATTCTTACAGGTTCTATATAGATCTGGGTGTCAAACTACTACTTTCTGGGTTGACTGTAATATGTATTGAAAGCTAGAAGTTCTGGAAACCTATCAATATTTCACATTTTAGACAAGTTCTGCTGTGGCTTTATTAAACTACATTCAGAACTTTGGATTTGTCAGATGAAAAAAAGTATTTCATACTTCCCTTTCAAAATCAATACCCAGCCCTAGTACCACATGTGCCTATAAAAACTAAACAACGAGGCTGCATACATTTCACATAATTCTCTCAGACAATAGACATCCATATTTCTTCAAATAGAAACACAAACACTTCTTCTCTTTATTCAGATGGTTTTGTTTGGAGTCCAACCGGTCCTCCCCATTACCACCACTCCACTGCAACCAGTAAGAGACTTCTGGGACAGACCAGTAATGGAAGTGCCGTTACATCGCCAACAGAGGGCACTAACGCTAATATAGTAAGAATCTGAGCTCAGCTGTTCAGTTTTGTTTTCCTCTTCTGTTACCTCATCTTTACACCCTTTTCCTTTTTTGGCTCTTTGCATTCTTTTCCACCCAAGCTCTTTATAAGTTTCAGTTTGACCTTTTACTGTTTTTTCTCTGTCCCGTCTTTAGTCGATGGACCAGATTCTCCAGCGTGGTCGTTCAGCCCCAGCAGCCCATGGCCGTTCCTTTTCCATGACCTTAAACCAAACACAGAATAACCCACTAGTGCGCAAAGATGAGGCATCTTTGTCATCTGGACTATATGTCACATCTGCACGTCTGGTGAGGCCACTGCAGTGTGAAGTTTGGGGCCACTTACAGGCTTAAAAAGATATTGATTTTAAACACAGAATGCACAGATATAAATGTTATACCATGTCTAACTTTCTGTTTATTCCCATGCAGAACCAGCGCTCCAACCCTCAAGTCCGTGAGGCACGTCCCCCACCCCGGTTTAGCAAGAAAGTGTTTCAGTCTAACTGTAATGTGGCAGCTGCAGGTGACCCTCGGGCCAAACTAGGCAGTTATTCTCAGGCCTATGGCACCATTAACAAGACTGAACTGGACAATCTGCTTCGAAGCCGCCCGTGCAATCAGTAACCAGTGTCTTAAGGCAAAGGTTACATGTAGGTGGGGTGGCACCTGTGTTTCAACATGTAACAAAGTTTTCCTTGTAATCGGATGATAAGGAAGCTGAAAGAGAAGTTGTTATGTGAAACTGTTCAGGCTGTAAGGTCAAACACCTGTCATGTACTGAGTTGATTGTACCCATGGAGACATGGATTTACATTCGCTGTCTGTGACAGTGAATACATATTTTGTAAAATTCAGTGTAACTTTATATATTGCTTGTCAAACTGTACCAGTAATTCTTGAGAATATGTATATGTTGTTTTTCATTAAGTTTTACTGAGCTGCACTTCTTACATGGCTGGATTACCTGTCAGCAGGTACAGCAGGTGACTGCCCTGGAGCCCCAGACTCTCAGGCACTCACTTTGAGTGTCAACAGGTTTGGAATAACTTGATTGATAGAAACTTCTTTATGATTATGCAGCATTTTAGCATATTATCAGGTGATATGTTGTCTTGTCTGCCTTTCTACAAACAAGGCGATGTGTCAAAATACAATTGTGTTTTTACCCAAGTATCATGAACAGGGACCCAGTGCAAAGTTAAACCAGCCATGTTGTTGGTCTTAATAACTTGTTGACATAATGCTGTATGTACATTATAAAAGAGTGGGTCTCAGATGGACACAGAATGACTAAAATATTTAAATAGATATTTGAATTGAGTATATGGAGTATATAAGCAGTTATTATTCAGTAAAGCAGCAATAAACCTACCTAAAACTAATGTGTACAGAGAGAACACAGTTTATAATGTTTAACAAGTAAACGTGGCAAGAAAAACGACAATAAAGTTTAATGATAAACAGAGCTGCTGGTCCTTTGCCTTCATTGAAAGTCAAAGTCCTTACACTCAAGATCCACCTATACTTTTTATTATTAGACCACTGGTACTCTTATGGAATACGTGTTTAAAAATAATAATAATAATAATAATTCTGGGTGACTCTGGAAGAAGATTAACACGAGTAGTTGAAAATGTCTCCTTAGTCCTTTAATGTAAAAAAAAATAATAATGTATTTGAAACTGTACTTACAAATTACAGCTTTTAAATGAAGTGAAACTTACTTCATATCACCATATGGATCAGTAGAACTATTTAGAGACTATTTAGAAATTCAACTTGTGCCCTAATATTGTGTGAAAAAAAAAAAACACTGCGTCATAACTCGAGCTCATTGAATCATTTTGTGTAAGAACCCGGTGATTCCCACACGTCACGTGACACACGTCGTGTTGTGACGTCAGCGGGTCTGACTCGTTTTTTTTCTCGACCCAGTTGATCAGTGACAGACCACCCGGAGGAGGAGGAGGAGGGACAGTGTCAACCCGACTACTGCTGCTGTTAGATACCGAAATTAAAGGTAAGGGTTTTTTTGTTTTTGTTTTTTTTTTGAAGATTTGTTAGAATATATTATACATATTTGTTTGGAGTTATTATTGTTATTCATTTATTTTCGTTATCGACGCTAGCGCGGCTAACGGTCATCGTTGGTTAGCAATATTCAGCACCTGGTCATTTAGCTGTCCGTTGAGCAACGTTAGCGCAACCGAAATTTACAAAACAAAAATGTTTAAATAAATGCAAATACATATAGACAGGCATATTACAGCATTAAGAAAATATATATATTTTTGCTTTCAAATGAGCTACCAGCTCGTCAGTGTAAACGTGGGGGCGCGGCGTGTGGTCATATTAAAGATAATATCATGGTTAGCTAGCTAGCTAGCTGTTTTGCAGGTCTAACGCTTATTAACTGTCGGTTTGTCCATATTCGGTCGTAATGGCGGCGCTGGTTGATCGTGGGGGGGGGTTATATTTATGAGTTTGATGTAATAAATGATCGCAGTGTCGCATTTATTATCTGCGCTGCTGAGGCCCTGATGGACGTGCGCCCGCTGCGGGTTCACCATGATTACGACGCGCCGTGTTTACGTATTGAATTCATGTTTCTGTTTACGAAACAACAACAATAATTAGGTTGTTTGTGGGTTTAGAACACACTGTTGTTTTAAATTATGTATTATAATCTTGTTCTACATTAGTGACAGTACGTATGTGGTGATTTTCGTTTGTACATGATATATAATTTATAGCTTACGTGACAAATATTAGTCAGTGATAGATTTTTCTTGGACATGAGTTTAATTTAAGCTTCGTATCGCTTGTGAAACGATTGAGTAACGTGGACATGGCTCTTTTCTTATTTTCACTTTCATAATTAGTAAGCATGTATCATCAAGATATTTTTATATAGGCCCATATAAGACAACATCATGATATACTTCCATCCTACCTTTTTAATTTTTTTTTTAGTCTCTCAGTTGGTTACCAGAGTAAAGTAATCTTAAGATGAACTGTTAATATAAAATATCTTAATTTTATTATTATGTTGGTGTTGGGATACATAAGTATTTGCTTACCAGACAAAAAGAATTAAACACAGTGATGCAAATATAGGAAGCCAAACAGCCGTTCTGCTCACTGATTCAACAATTACATCAAAATGGTCAGTGGCTCTGGTCCAGGGACATTAAAAGGATGCAAACACTATGTCTCATGTCTTTCCCTTGTGGCTGACAGATTAATATTGAATAAAAATGTAAGAATCATCATATCACCAAAGTAATCAATGAAGCCACTTGGATAGGACCAGAAAAATATCTCTAAACAGTTAACATTTACTTAGAAAAACTGAAAGCTTTTATCACAATATTACCCAGGCCCTGTGTGTTTCTATGTTTGTATGGGTTGTTGCTGGGCCATTTTTGTGGTTAAACCACACATCTCTTCTTCAGCCAAAAGCTGTCCGTTGTTATTTATAGTCTACAGCCCCTATCGTTCTCAAGTCTTCTTTAAATGTTTTTTGTTCACAGATTGACTAAGAAGGCTGAGGCTGTCTTGTGTTGAGTAAAACTAAAGTAATATACCTAAACATGATGTTCATTAGCTCAGACAAACAGTCTCTGTGGTTTTCCCCCGGCTGACAGCTGACTTCCAGAGCAAATTAGTTTGCACCCTTTATAATAGGATTTTATAATTCATGAATCATCAATTAATGGGAAAAAAAAAAAAACAAAGCGAGGCGAAATCTAATAAGTGGGTTTAGTCGATCCTTCTGTTTGATTATCTGTACAATACCAGCTAATATACTGTATTTTACACTGTATTTTTTTCTGCCAGCATGGACATAATGACCTCATCCTGGATAAGGTGGCTTTTTACATTTTGCTGAATTGAATATTTAACATTTTGGATATGTGATAGAGATGACTATGAGAAGAATTTGATTTTCTGTGCCCTGGAGGCATACAATAAACAAACAAGCAATAAAGCAGATCTGTTTTGCTAATGTCACCGCCTGAAAAATATCAGCTATAAGATGTTTAAATGGTTTACCTTTTATCAATGTGTGAAATCTTAGTGTTATAATAAGATGCTGGAAATTGTGTTGTAACCAGATAAGATCATATACTAACACACAAAAAAAAAAAAGGAAAAAAAAAATGCAGCCATCTGTCACGAGGTGAGGTGTCTGCAAAGCTTGATGTAGCCAGAACTGCTGCTGACACGGCGTGGCGTGATGACAGTATCTTGCCAGACTGCTGTATTGGCTGGTAGATGGGCTGAGAGCCACTCGGTGTAGGGTTTTGTCTGCCAGGTGGTTGAGATGACAGTTTCATTGTTGAACTTATGTTGTCACATGTTTGGTGTGTAGACAGCTGTGTAGTTCTGTGTGTGAAACAATATGTGAAACTGCACAGATTTTTTTTTTAAGTCACTCGCAGGTCATGTGACAATGAAACAGCATTTTATTTTTGATGATATCACTCACCCTCTATCAAACATTACAATTTCTCATTTTTAAATGTTTCAGCGTCACATCATAACACGCTGACCTCTGTGTAGGCCCCACGGCCTTGTCTGGTTGTTCCTGTATTGTCTGTCTGCATTTCCTGGTATTGCTCAGGCATGCACATAGCATGTTGTATGGGTTTGTCGAGGTATTGTACTAGCCTAATTGTGTTAACTTGGCTCTCCGGCTAGCCCACTGAATCCCTCTCTTTAACCTAATTCCCCTAGCGATAGTTATCAGCAGAAGCCAGGGATAGAGACACAGTCTTTATTCATGGCGTCGGGGCTTCTCTCCTAAGAGGATTTGAAATCTCCCATGTAAAGCTTGAAAAGCTACACAAAGGGTTCCTCAAATTGACTTTACTCTAAAAGAAAATGATGGAAGTGATTGTTGAAGTTACCTTGTTCACGTGATAATTGAAGTGTTAGAGAAGATAACCTGGACTATGATTTCTCTGTCTTTTTTGTTATTTTTTCTAATTTTTTCTCTGACTCAGGGTAGTGGGACAATTCAGAATAACAAAGTAAACCACACATCTAATTTTAAATAGTTTCTCTTTCTCTTTACTGCATGATGTGGTACTTTTTATTGAATAATAGCCAATGTATTCAGTAGTAATTAACACTGTCAAGCCACTTCTGGGAAACAGGATTTACAAGATCACATCGAATTAGACCAGAGAGATAATACAGTTATTGTTTATTGAATTTCTATCCTTTCATTATATAATGTTACTATGTCATGATACAGAACAAGCTGTTTTTATAAATGAACAAAGATTTTTGTTTAACTCGTATGAAGAGTTCACTCTATTGAAATACTATAATAATAATAATAATAATATCATATTATATTTTATTATATTATATTATAGGAAAGCACAAAGAGATGGAAAATGATCAAGATCCAAAACACATTTATCACATTTTCTCAGGACATTTTAGTTGATGTTGTTGACTTTTTTCTATTGTTTTATGATGTTGAAAATATTCAGTGAATTAATAGTTTCTTAAATCTGATGCACATCAACAAAGTGCACGTGATTTCAAGCATATCACTCAACCCTGTCATGCTGTACATGGACGTTGGACAGGGTGTGGATCACATGCTTTGACTTTGTTTCACATGAAGAGTGAAGGAGTCTCCCATCTGTGGGTTTTGGTCAGTAAACAAACATCTTATCTTTTTTTGACACAAGCAAACAAACTTTGAGTTACTGAAAAGCATCGTTTCAGATGAGATTATTCTAAAAAAAAAAAAAAAAGGGTAAACAACAAATACTGTCAACAGTACAAACAGTTAGCTGAGATTGATATGACTTTTCAAGTTACTCAGCAGAACTGCTACACTGACTGTATTATGTAGTTTTTTAACACAATCGTTGTTTTGTGGAGATCTGGGAGGGATTTGGCTCCTCAGACGATGACAGTAATCTGTTATGATCTTAATGGAGAATGTCAGTGTGAAGCAAAGCCGGCGCTCCTCATGTTTTCCTGCAGTCTTTTACTGCTCTGTCCCAGTGATAGATAGTCAGGGATCATAAGGACACATGCTGGAAGCTGGAGCCGTTTGCCAGGGAGAAATAGAGCGCTGTTGCATAATGCTCACTGTTAATTCCCTGTGGCCTGGAAAAGGGATGAGAAGGATGGAGTGTGTACGAGAAACAGTAAACATGATTTTTGATGATGATAAGAAGGACATTATGAATATTAAATGAATATTTGTCTATTAATTACCACAGGCCGATGCACCACTGTAAAGCCAGTCTGATGGCCACTCCAGTTCTTCTTTTGACATCAGCAATTTGGAGAATGGCTTTTGGCTTCCTTCTTGTTCAGCAAATGTCTTCCTCCGGGGACTGAAGGCCTTTTTATGAAAACTGCACCGCACTTAAAAAAAAAAAAAAAAATACCAATCACTTTTTGTAAATTGGATATCACAGAGATTTTCTTCTTCTTCTGTGTTATGCATGTAGCTGCTCATGAGCTTTGCAGACTGAAACTAATATGGCACATAAACCCATTGACCATTGTTGTGCAGGGGCCTGACGGGGGGGTTGGGGACACTGCAGTAATGGCCAGGATTTCAGGTCTCTTCCTGAAGCAAACCAGATTAATAATACATTTGGTTACCAAGGCACCTCCTGCATCCATGGTAACACTGTCAGCGCTGGTGTGGACAGTGTTTGCCGTCTCCTCGTTTCCCTCACACCATCCATCCCCGTTTCCTTTATTCTTCTTGCAAAGTCCATGCAACTCATCTGAGGGACTGACAGTTTTATGTTCATGTGAACGAGGCCTGTCAGTTAAATAGAAATTACAGCTGAAGCGATTAGTTGGGAAGCATTTATCCAACATTAAGATCGGATATTGGTCCTTATATTGACAAATTGGCTATGCTAGGAATCAGATACGTGGGTCGATTTGTTCACTTCAATTTGTTTATTCATGCTACATCATGCATAAGCTTTAATTGTGCAACAGACTGAGATAAGTGAATAATAACAAACACAAGCAACATGGAGCGAGCCAAAGAGTCAGTTGTGTCTTTATTTTTCACATTTGCTACGCCAACAAATTTAATGGCTCTTTGAAAAATCTGCAAAGCAAACGTTACGAGGGGTAGTTGTACTGCAAAATACCACAGAGCTAATGAAGCACCTCCAAATGCACCATCCTTGTTTTCATGAGAGAACTACTGGCATTCAAAGCTCCCGCAGATCGAGTGTTTACAACATTTGGTTACTGTTTGTTTGCATATAATTCATGACATTTATAGCTATGAGTTATTTTGTCTTAGTTGGGAAAATATTAAAGTTAAATCTGATGATAATCTCTTCCACATTAATACAGCTTATTATTGATATCAGATCACTGTCTGGTATCGACTGATATGCAAAGCCAAGACATCAGTATCAAGATCGAAGAAGTCCGATCAACACATACCTAGTAATTAGTTGATTAATTTTAAATTTACCTGCCGAAAATAAAGCAGCAAGTCTTTTGATTATCATCGTTAAGACAAATATTATCATTGTAGAACAAAGGGTTCAGAGAGTAACTGAATAAATTACTTCCAGCGACAGATTTTTCCACCATCCTGAGGTTGTGGTGTTGGATTTCACTTTAAACATTGTGTAAGATGTTTGTTTTCAAATGGGCCCTCACAGTCTCAGCCACAGCAGTGTTGCTCCCAAACCTCTTTCTCTCAGAGCAGCGTGATGCAAACGTCTCGACTGGTGTTGAAAGTAAATCTCCAGGCTGCTGCTTTCCAGACTCATGTTACTTTTAACTTTTTATGTTCATTACATATTAATTAGACAAATGAACAAAAATACTCGAAAACAGACATATAACAATATTTAACCATTTGATACGTAGCCTTTATAAATACACCCATCCATACTTTTCATGTATTTTATATTACACATGGGCATATTCATCAGTTTCTTCCTCCACAAGAAATTTTCCTCTGCCCTGTGTACACTGTACTCGTTCTACAACAATCTTTGACACATAAAAGCGTCTGGTGGCTCCTGTTTTTACCTCACGACCCTGTGAAAGACATAAACCGTCCAAGGTTTGTGACACAGAGTGAATAGAATTGTTTTGGTTTTCTCAAAAGCTAAAACTTAAGTGTAAAAGAGCAAAGATAGACAAGATAGTTTGGATTAAGCTTGTGAAACAGAAAATTAACGTGACATTGTGAGCTCTGTTGCATTTATCTGTCCTCTCTTCTTGCTGCATTGTCTGATTGCTTGTCACTTTTTAATCAGACAGATGAAGTGTTTGTGTCTTTGCCAGTTTGGCCTAAATGTTGTTTTATCATTACTTTTTTTTCTGTACTTTCATCTAAGACTTTTGAGATGCAATAAAACTGTTGAAATCGTATGTAAAGGATACAAATCTCCTTACCTGAAAATTATTTGTTTGAAGTGGATGTTGCTTTTTTTTAAAAAAAAAAAGTAGTTCTTAGTCTAAGTTAGTTTGTTCTCTTTGTCTTTGCAGATTGTTCTTGTAGCAGAGTGAACCTTACCCCAGCACCATGTCCCAGGACAAAAGTGGATACCCTGGTATGGGTGAAACCAACCCGCTTCATAATAACGTCTATGGACCCCCTCAGCCAGGTTTTGGCATGCCCCCTCCCAACTACAGCCAGGCTCCTGGAGGCCCATACCCACCAGCAGCGGCAGGTTACGGTCAGCCAAGCTTCGGGCAGCCAGGCTTCCCCCAGGCAGGTCCAGGTTTCGCTCCTGGGCCTTTCCCTCAGATGCCTTACCCTCAGATGCCCTACCCACAGGGTCCATATCCTCAGGGGCCTTATCAGCAAGGAGCCCCACAGCCAGGTTTCCCTGGAGACCCTGGTGAGTAGTAAAACTAAAGGATTAAGGTATCACACTGATGAACATCAATAGACTGTCGCCTTTCTTGTTCACATTATGTGTTATTGGAAACCTGAATGTGTCACATTAGCAGTTAAGTGTGACTTTAATGGCATGTGACTACAACTAAAACTTTATGAGAACATTTTTATCTGCAGACCTGAGCAGACTTGATGTGGATGGATGCATCAGTCAGATGGTCTAGACCACACACCATCTGCAGGTTTTTTGACAACCTATTTGTTGTCCTCTGCTCCCCAGCACCTGCCGGCAGCCCTTGTTACCAAGGTGACGGGCCTCCATCCTACTATGACAACGAGGAGTTCACCAACTCTGGCTTTGAGGATAAGAGCATCCGACAGGCCTTTATCAGAAAAGTAGGTCCTTTGCCACATTACATACGTTAATGAGGTTGGTTTAGAAGAAAATGCTGATGTATATATTATATGACTAACATTAATACAAAGTATCACCAAAACACAGTTTTTCCATCTCTCAAAATTTTCCCCATTCCTCTTTCCCGGCAGGTCTTCTTGGTTCTCACAGTGCAGCTGCTGGTCACTTTTTCCTTCGTTGCCGTCTTCACCTTCGTCAAAGATGCCAAGGACTTTGTGCGGGCAAACACATGGACTTACTACGTGTCCTATGCCGTTTTCTTTGTGTCACTAATCGTCCTCAGTTGCTGTGGAGACTTCCGTCGCAAGCACCCCTGGAACCTGGTTGCACTGGTCAGAATTTGCTATTACAAATGATTTAAAAATAAAAAAGGGTAGATTACCTTTTTAAAAGTCTGTTTCTGATATAAACAGATTCGTGCTGTGTGCAATGTGCACTGTTATCATCAAGTGTGTCGTGTTCATTTTAAGTTTACTGTGTGTTTACTGTGTTTCCTTTGTCTTGCAGTCCATCCTGACCCTGAGTCTCTCCTACATGGTCGGTATGATCGCCAGCTTCTACGACACAGACACCGTCATCATGGCCGTGGGCATCACTGCAGTCGTCTGCTTCACTGTCGTCCTCTTCTCGTTACAGGTCACTACACACAAACAGCTTCTGGAATAAATTTATTAAAGTGTCCAAACACAGACAAACAGTATCACACATTTTAGTGGCTGTATTGAAATTACATTTCCTTGCCATGCACGTTTTTATTCCTTAGACCTTTCTGAGTCTGTATTTATTAAATTTTTTTTTTTTTTTTTTTTTAACCACAGAGCAAGTATGACTTCACTTCCTGTCGGGGCGTGCTGTTTGTATGCCTCATCGTGCTGTTGCTCTTCTCCATCCTCTGCATCTTCATCCGTCACAAGATTCTGCACATCGTCTACGCCTCACTGGGGGCTCTGCTCTTCACCTGCGTAAGTTTCACACGCAGTGTGTCCTTAAAAGTGATTTCTGTCAATTTCAGTAGAACTGTTGAATTTTGCACTATGATAATGATCACTAAAATGTCATCACTCGAGCAAGAAAATTCCATCTAAGGTCTAAAGCTGTAAGTTAATATGTCAGTTGTGTAACTTGGTATTTGTGTGGTAACGGTGTCCAGTTGTCTGGATACAGTTACTAGACACTCATCACTGGCATATAGATGGTTTTCCATCACCTCTGTTCTTAGTAAGACCAGAAACCGGATGGGAAAAAATTTTAGCAAGAGAAAAGTGGGACAGTAAGTTTGTTATTAAGATTGGAAAATATGAAAATGTACATGATAGCCAACTGCAAGCAAAACAGCTGTAAGAATACTTAAAGTAAAAGTAATGATTAAAATATGTGCTTTGGGTCAAAATGAGAGGTAGAGAACTTCAAGAATTCACTCAGATGAACAAAGGAACACAAGGTGTGATGGGATGTATTTGTTGAGTAAAAGGCAACTTTTGAAGAATAGTAATAATACTGTGAAGCTGCAAATAACAACCCGTGCTTTTATTTTCCCAAGTGACTCAACAGACCCTCCGTTTATTTGGGAAAGGCATCTATATGAGACTCTATATGTTCAATTTTTTATGGCAAAGTACTGAAGTACTGCGGCGCTCCGGTATCGTTATGTTTTCAAGTCTTTCATTGTCATTTATCAATGGAAAAGCTGTCTGTGAGCGGCACGGGAACGTGTGTGTAATTCACACCAGGCATGTCTGCGGCAGCGTGCGCATTTGCAGCACATCAGCTGTCAGCCCTGTCTTTAAATGCACACGGCTCAATGTAGCCCCATCTTTTTAATAGTGCGCAAAGCCCTGTACATGCTCTAAACTCGTAGTGTGAGCAGTGTGTAGTGTGACCGGAGCGAGATGGACCAGGTTTACGGTACATTATACCCGGCACCCTATGACCCTGAAATACGACCTGAGAAGTTAAAGA
Organism: Polydactylus sextarius; assembly: GCA_016801845.1. Taxonomy (NCBI): domain Eukaryota; kingdom Metazoa; phylum Chordata; class Actinopteri; family Polynemidae; genus Polydactylus; species Polydactylus sextarius. Next base: position 13,956,375 of record CM028927.1, read on the forward strand.
AATACAAAGAAGGACATTTTTTCTGTGTGAAGTTATAATTGCAGATCTCATAAAAAAAAAAAAAAAAAAGAATAGCTCACCACTTTACACATTTTCTGATTTTTATGACTAATGCCATGCTTCTTTTTCTCTGTAGTTTTTGGCTGTGGACACTCAGCTTCTCCTGGGTAACAAGAAGCTGGCCCTTAGCCCAGAGGAATACATTTTTGCTGCCCTCAACCTCTACACTGACATCATCAACATCTTCCTCTACATCCTTGCTATTGTGGGACGCTCCCGTGAATAAAGCTGCATCTTGAAGAAAACAGCAGGGAGATAGAGAATGCCTCCCAAAATTGTGACATGTTGCTAACACGCCCTGACTCCTTTCACTTCCCCCCATTTTATTCTTTGTTTCCTCTCCCATTATTCACAGTTTTTTTTTATCAACAGGCAGTAGGGCTGTGGAGAAGCTGCAGCTGACTTTCCTGTGCTTTTACTAACACAGAAGACTACATTATGTCTACATTACCTATGCTACCCTAAACTTCCAGTTTTGGCATGGTGCATACAGTATAAAACATTTTATCCTGTCAGTGCTTGGCACTCAGCCTTGCCTTGCTGCAGAGATTTAAAAAGGAAAAGAGCGGTGAAGGCATCTGTAGCGCATAATATTGACGCAGACCAGCTTTGCCTGAGGAGAAGTTAGTGGTAGAAATACCCCCGTCCTTCAATCTGTTGTCAAACTTATCTCTTCCTTTTCAAACTGCTGGTTTAAAGTAATTCTGCATGGCAACACAGGAAACACAAGTAAAGATGTGTTAAGATTCTCTAGAATTACCAGAGGAAAACCTCTAGCTTGCTTGTCACAGCTGTAAATAGTTAAGCGTATTACTGTATATGATGCCAGTCTCTTTCTCTGCCTCTGAAAGGCAATCTGGGGTTGATGCAGATGGATGTGCTGCTTTTTTCGGGGGAAAAATGTGCTCTAACACCAGAACTTTGCTGATCCACTATAGTAACTAAAATCTTTTTAATGGCATAAGAATGAAGATAAATGTTGGATGTGAAGATAAATTAATTTATATAAACTAAAAATTCTTATTTAACATCTTTTCAAAAACGAAGAAGAATAAGTTGAAAATACTTGTGATGTCAAATTTGAGATGTACTTTTACCTTCTCTGTTTCTTTTTCTTTACCGTCTTCACTGATTCCCTCTTGTCTGATCATTGATGTGAAGTGACATTTTAGTGCTGTATTTTTTTTTTTTTCTCGTAATGACTAATGTGAAAGTGTGTGGAGTATTTAAACTTCTGCCTACTTTCATACCAAAACTAATCCAGGTCTGCTTATATGAAGATAGATTGACACAGAACCTCAAGAAATGATACTTGTAACTTTTTTATTTATTAAGCTTGGTGTAGATAATAGCAGGGTTGCTTTGAAGTTGTTATAAGCTAATGTGAAGAAAACAGACTGTCACCTGAGAATCCCGTATGTCATTATTTGACTGTGATACCATAATGTACTGGTTGCATAATATACAAAGTGCAACAGACAAAAATCAATATGCACTGGAAGCCAAGATGCTCCTGCACTCAAACACACACAACTTGATTGATATACTTAATGTGCAAATTATTTTATTCTGTAGTTTTTGTTTTAATTTGTCATCTCTTGCATGAGACTTTCTGCCCATTTGCATGTGCTGATAATGCACAGTGAACAGGTATTACTGTTTTGGAGAGACAATGTTGTGTGGCAGCCCTGTTGGATTATTATTTTTTTTTTAACGCTTGTGTTTGTTTCGAATGAATGTACATGTACTGTATAGCACTCCTTAGTGGTTTGGTGTGTATAAATAAAGCAAGTTTTGGGCTTTATAGGTCTGTTTGCATTGTATATTTGCATTAAATCAAACTGGAACCACTTTCCTCTACACAGCTGTTGGCTTTTCATTAAAATGATACAAATTAAAGGTGCTAAAATTTGTGGGAGTTTATTGTGTCGTCCATAACATTACCACATTGTTCCTGCGGTGGAAACGCCCCATACATTATTATTATTATTATTATTATTATATTACTACTATATATGATGTGGCGCGCGTGCGCACATTTAGAATCTTTTGCGCCCAAACGTTTTCCTCTCGTGCTTGATTCACTTTTTCAGTAGGACGCGGTGAAATAGATACCAAAATCACCTGGACAACTGAAGAAAACGCTCTTCTGGTTGGATAAACATGAGCGCAACAACAGGTTAGATGTCGTAAATTAATTTTCTATAAGTCAATGGTGGCTCGTTCACACATTAAAAAAAAAAAAACAACAACTAAATTTAACGTTAGCTAACCGCAGAAACGGTAGCATTTAAGTAACAACACTAACATTACCTGTCAGTAGAGACTCGTAATACGACATTAACACGGTAGTAATAATAATGCAGAGTAGCACTAGCAGATATGGTGTTAATTAATATCGATGAGACATTATTAGCATTAATAAGGTAGCATTTTAACAGTCACAATTTAAGCTAGCCGTTAGCTGCATTCCATTTCCGTTTGGCTAATGTTAGCATTGCGGTTTAATTTGTACTTGGTCTTAAGTTGTGTAGAAAACTCGTCAGTTATTTCATAGTTGTCAATAGTCCCCCACCCACCCCAAAATAAATAAATAAAATACAAATTTATTGGGTGTTTTAAATATATTTTAAGGCTGATCAAGTTTTATCAATGTTCTGCTCCTTCAGGTGAAGAAACACTGGACCCCAGCGTAAAAATGCTGATGGGGAAATTCAGGCAGCTTACAGAAGGTAGTTTCGGTCTCTATTCTGTTTTTATGTTTTAAATTGCTTGTAAATTTGATATCTTGAATTGCAATCGGCTTTTCGGTGTTACAGTTGCTTGTATTCATTTAGTTCACAAAGTATAAAAACAATGTCTGAAGGCCTCACATTCAGCAAAGGTCACTGTTTTTATTTTTATTATTATTTACTGTTTGAATAATAACAACAATAGTTGTTAATGTTATACTTATTGCCGTTACCTTTATAAAGGCTGACTTGGCTCTCAAATTCGGATCTCAAAGAGCACTGGTAGATAAAGATAGTTCACCTACGCGTTCTTCCGCCTTTGCGGTGAACTTCTTGCCCTCACTTGAACACTTTGATACTAAGTTAATAATTCAGTTATTGTGTTAGGGGACAATTTCATTAAATAAACGGCACATTTAGGTCTTATTGCCAATAATATTTTAATATGTGCAAACCTTGTCCAAACCGGTTACCAGTGTTAATGCCCGCTGATAACTGGGACGTTGGATTTCTATCTTGACTCTAGTTACTCTTTGTGACGCCACACTTCCACTTCCGCCAGGAAGTAGCTTAACTTTTCTTTCAATTTTCAACGAAACAGTCAAAAAAACGTCCATACGAAGTATACGTATGCTGTCCTACGCAACCTAAGCTGCTCGAACGCTTTAAAAAACACTTAATTAATATTAAGTTTAATAGTTTGTTTTAGTTTAATCGAAATCTCTGGTGACGTGAACCAATAAGACGGCAGGTTGTGGTGACGATATGCTAATGATGCGCATTTTCTTTTAGGTTTCGCATAAAGAAATATGTATAGAACCACAAAGTCTTTATTGATCAGCTTGATACCTGTGTGTATCAATGTATCCACGTACAATAAATAAAAGTTCAGCACCACGTGGGACATTGAAACCGTGAGTGAAACAGTTGTTCGCTCTGATCATAGAGGATCTCATGGCTGAAAGCGGGTATCGTCAGTGAGGTATATCCTTACCTGTTACTCCTTCCGAGGAGTATCAGAACATGATGAATGGAGACTCATGAGATATGATTAATATCTCCGGCTTGTAGGGAACAGCAACACCCTACAAGACCCATTCTGATCTTCTCTGTTAATAGAAATATGAACTATATTTAATACATGGAGTGTTAAGTTATTTAATGTCTCTGAGTTTTGAGTGTAGTAGTTAACTAGAACCAATTTGAATTAATGTTTAATGATGTTTTTCCAAATAATGTTTAATGCACAGTGAAACTGATTTTACCTCTCATAGCAGTTTCAAGTTCATTTCTGTTTTAAGGTAAAAGAGACCTGGAGAAGGAAATCGAGGAGCTAGAATCAAACAGGGAGTCTTTGGAGAAGGAGCTAGAAACTTGTAAGAGATTGTCATCATGGATCTTTTTCTTAATGTGTGTGTTGTCAGCATATAAGGCGTTTTGTCTTTACAGTACAAAATGAAGCCTGTGAGCTGGACAGATTGTGTGAAGAAAAAGAAGGTACTTACTTACAAACATGTGTAGTTAATTCCAGCTACTATGTATAGTTCAGGCTTTCAGCTTGTTTTTTTAAATACAAAGACAATAAATATAAATAACCTGAATTCCACACGTTACTGATGTTTTCTTCAGACTTAAACAGGAAGCTGAAGTTTCAGTGTGAGGAGCCTGAGCAGGAAATTGACAGGTGAGTTCTGTGCTAGTCAGATGAATGTGATTATTGAACGTCTTCAGCCTTGAACAATGCAGGCTGATGTTTTCCTGATCTCTATGACGCCATCCACATTTTTTCTACCCCGCGCTTTGAGACATCAGTGATATGTTTATGATGTAAACCACTAGATGGCAGTCGTTTACTATTGCAGCATCTTTGATGTTTTCTGGTGCCATTTCTTCTTTTTCAGCCCAGTTATTGGCTGTAGTCAGAAAACATACATGCATACATTTGTTTAAAAAGCAGCTTTACTTTGTATCACATTTATTCCTAAACACACATTATTCAAGCTCATTGTTACTGAATCAAATGTCGTAAGTTTGAGTAATATTACTAAACAACACACCAGAGTTGCAAAGTTATGACCATATTTCATTAGTCAACTCTACCGTTTACACTGCGAGTCCTATTATATATTATACTGGATGATTAATTGTGCATTTTTCAGACTGTTAAAACAGAGGAAGAAAACTGAGGAACTGCTGGAACAACACAGATTTGAAATCCAGGAACTCAAGTTAAAACAGCAAAACCTAAGGTACTTATTAAAAGTGCCATGATTTATCATGTTTTAAAAAAATAAATAACCCTTATCAGACAGTTTTGAAAATGTCATATTTTTGTCCTTCCTACAGGATGATGTTTATAAGCCAACTCGAGGAGGTGATACAGCTGCATAAGAATCTGTTCTCCATCTTCGTAAGTTTCTTTATTTAATAAATGAGAGGTGCTTTTTCTGTTTATATGCTTTTCCCACAGACAAAAATATAGCGATGGAAATGTGACTTGGTGTTGGATTATTAATGACTCTTGTCCTTCAAATTGTTTAGTCTATAGAAAGGCTCCCAGATGAAATAAAGACTACTGAGAATCTGATCAATCAGCTGCAGGTAACTGGTAGGTAACCACTCACTTATGCACATTCTTTTGTAAGCACACCTGCAGTCATTTCCTTTAATACATGCACAAACACAGTGTTGCAATTCTCCAACTGCCTTTGATATAGACGTGCTCTATGATTCTTGTAGAGAAGATGAAGCTGGCTCGGCTGCAAAGCCTTGATGAGGAGCTCGAAGACATGAGGAAACAAAACCAGCCCGGAGCAACAGCTGCAGAGATTCAGGGGCAGTAAAACTACCTGTGTTGTTGTTGTTTTAGAGAATCGCTGGTAATAGTTCCTTGTTTTATTCCACATTAGACTCACATTGAACCTGTATTGTCAATCTCTCAAATATTTGCTTCTGGCTATCTTCAAGTCAAATCTGCAGAATCCTACTAGACGCAACTTGTTGATTTATACCAATCACATTTAACTAAAACATTTGGTTCCCAAGTTACTTTTATCCTTTTGTTGTGGGCTATTTTCTCTAAGTAGCTACTGCTTTTACATTAACTGTTCTGGGAGTTTTAGGCTTATTCTTGCGACTCATTTTATTGCTGGAATATATGCAAAAATGTTGTGCTTGTGAAATGAAAATCTTCGTTCTGGGTAAACACCAGCAGTACTGTCCTGTCCTGTACGGTACTGTATTTATTTTACTTTGACACTGTGTATTGACTTAAATGATATAGATATAATAGGTATATAGATAATAATATAAATATGGTCATATATTTAAATGTGCAGACATTAAAGTCAAAAGAGTGTTATCTTATGAACCTATAAATAAAAACTTTACAGTCAATATACACACACACACTTGTTGTATACATGCACGCAGCCATTTCAGTTTCAGTTTTAAAGAGATTTAATAAAACACTTTTTTGCAGTATTTCAAATACAATGTAATACTATCTGAGGTTTTTTTCTTAAAAAAAAAAAAAAAAAAAATTTACCCTGTGCAACTAGTTTCCCCCAAATCAATGCCAATTACTTTTTACAGCCAAGACCACATACTTACATTAATTAAAAACAAACATAAGGCACATTGATAGAACAGTAAGAGTGATCAGAATCAAACTTGTTACTTATAATATCAATATTTTTATATAAATATATACAATATAAAAAAAGTGTAACCCCTGAAATTTCCATATAGAAATAGATCTCCAATTTTTTTTTTTTTGAATTATTTATACAAAAACACTAAACATCTAATGTTTTGATGCTCAGTGGAGTTCTCGAGCAGCCTGGGAATTCACCATAGAAGTAAATCTTTGGTTTAATAGTGTTTACAAACCAACAAAGGGCATAGAAGTGCTGTGCAGGGCGTAGTTCTCAGAAGTTAAATACCTTGTGTAAGAAGGCACGGCCCTGTTCCAGTAATGTACCTATCCATTTACTTTTTCTGTAGGAGCCGATGACTAATTTAAGAAATCCATATTCTTGACTGATGTAATATTGCCTATTCCACTAGTGATTAAGATCAACTGTAAATACAGCACATTTTATTTACATTATATAAAACTAAGACTAAAACACAGACTGTTCTTGAACATCACTTATCAGTCCACGTAAGCTTTCACCTCCCCGCCCCTTTCTGAATGATTACTTGACACTTTCAACTCTGAGAAGTGGGTCCACACTTTAACAGATCGGTACATAATGTTCTTTTGAAAGGCCAAAGTTCACTAGAAGCTTCTACTTTCAATCTAAACTCTACTACCGATGCCTCCTCATTAGAAATACACATAAGAAAACACATTTCCACACTTTCTGATGCTAATTTAGCCTCATTCTACCTATAATTTCAAAGACTTGCCCTTAAATTTTCTCCCTTCATCAATTCTCATTGTCTTTTTCTTCATGTTCTCATCTTTGTTGGGTTTAAAATAGTCTGTCTAGCTTAGGTAATGCCCCTGCTGGCCCATTGGCACACAGTGAATTTACAAGGACACTTTCTCCCGTTTCAGTTTCAAAACAAGTCCCAGTTACACACACACTACAAACACTGGTACAATACATGTGCAATCATTTACTGCCACATTTTTTTATACGAGTACTGAGACATGTATGTTTTTTCTTTCTCTCCCCCCAAAGGACTTTTACTATCCCATCATCCTCAGTTTCGTTCATTCAAGCTCATTTATAGGTCGACTGCTCTACCTTTTTCTTTTTAGTGAAACATCATCCTGTACTGCCAGTGCATGAGTGGTCAGTCTTCTTTCTCTCACCATAAAAGGTAGAAATGGTACCAGATCTTGGCAAATGGGCACATTCCAAACCCATTAACTTTAGTTTTCTTTCAGCATTTATGTACATTTAGTCTTTTCAAGTTTTATTACTTAGTGTGAAAGTCCAGGAAAGGCTGCAGTGTTGAGCCACAGAGGTACTTTGATAGCGTTGCTGGCACATATGGACAATGGGTCTTTTTGATCGTCTCGCATAAATAGTTTCCATTTAAAAGGTCGCTCCTCCATCTTTCGTTATGCCAGGCTATTCCCCATCTGTTAACAGAACAATAGAGATAATAGTGAATTCAACAGAGAATGAATTGACATCTAATCTGACAATGATACACATTAGCTGTACTTAAAACAGTCACTATTAAAAACTACTTAGTTGGTTAACATAGTTATTTCTACAATCATGCAGGTTATGTATAGATACAAAACAGTAAAACTGACTATGTTAACATGATTTTAAAGATATTTGATTACTTTTATGGCTGAGAAAGTTTCAAAGAGATTGCTCTTTTAATTCTACTGTACACTGCACACAAGTGCACTACAGTAATTGATTAATTCAGGGAAATCAGAATTTGTTATTTGGATTTTGAACATTATCTTGTTGATAACGTGATTCAGTCTAAAACTTTCTTAACACTGTGTTATAATTCCCTCTGATCTGTCCGTCAAACGTCATCCTTGCAGTGATGGACTAACCTCAAAACGGCTGTAGACCTTCTTCTCCTTCCTAAGGCTCTCTATTCTCTTTAACAATCCCTCCCGTTCCTGGTTGTTGCCCTGCGGTCGCAGGAAACGATTCCTCTTTAAGGAGTTCTGTCTATCCAGCCCTTTCTCCTTGGCATCACTATCTCTTTCTCCTCCCGTTTCTTCCCGCTCCACTCGGTTCTTTTGGCTGTTGGCAGAGATCTGCTCCAATATGACTTTAGTGTCATCCCGTAGGTTGCTACTAAACAACACAGAGCTTCCCGGGGACTGGTACCGAGATGTGCCTGACGTCCCAGCCGATGTTTTGTGATTGGCTGTGCTTTGGTCAGTAGAGGCAGAGCCTGTGTCTTTGGCTGATGAACTCTGCTTTTTGCTTGAATCATCAGTGACCTCTTTGACCGAGCTCATGCCCCTGTCATCTCCTGAGGATTTCTTGTCTTTATCTTTGGGCCCAAGGAATCCTTTTAACCTCTGAGTCTGCTTCTTTAAGAAGTCGAGTGGCTTACCGTCACTCTTTCCTTCACCAAGCGTATTGATGGAAGTATTAGATCCCATGACTTTATGGAGCCCTTCTTTAGAGTCATCATGTGGCATAGTTGAAGAACTATGAGACCGATTCTTTTTCAGTTCACTCTTTTCTGCATCTGTAGCATCTGTGGTCAGAATCTCCTCACCACAGGAGATGCGGCGAGGATTCAGACTCTTGAACTTCAGCGGATCCCTCTTGAAGAGCTTGGGTGAAGGCAGAGGCTTTAGAGACTTGAACAGTTCCTTCTTTTGACCATCTGAGGTGTTCTCCTCCTTGTGAGTTTGAGACATCTCTGGCAATTTCAGGTAAATTGCAGCAGGTTTGGTCGGCATCACTGGTGGTTTTGAGGAGCTAATTGAGGATCTGCGAGTCAGCTCTGCCAGTTTTGCTGAGAGATCAGGCCTCTTTGAATCAGGTTCTGGAGTGACAGAGACCGTTGGGGTCTTTGGAGTTGTCGTAGGAGCTGCAGGAGCCGTAGGAGTCACAGAGCTTCCTGTAGAGCTGACATGAGGTTTATCAGTTAGGTCTGGCTTTTTTTCTGCAGGCTCTGGTGCTATTAGCGATGCCTCTTTCTCAGTTTTTGGGGCTTTTCTCTTGGCAGCTAGGTCTTTAAAATACTGCAGTCGACTGGCTGGGTCATTCATGTTCAGAGATGATGAAGATGTCGTTTCAGATTTTTCAAACATCGTCTTTACCTCCTGGAAACTTTTCTGAGGTAAATCTTTTGCCTTGTTATCTTTCAATCGCATTTCCTTTTCCTGTTGTAGACGCGCTCTCTCCTTCTCTCTTTCTTCTGCCTCGCTTTCTTTCTCCTTTATTTCTCTCTCCCTCTCTTTCTCATTTATTTCCTTCTCCTTTAGCTCTTTTTCTTTTTTTTCTATCTCCGTCCCTTTCTCCTTCTCTTTTTGTTTCTCTTCATCTTTTTCCTCAACCTTCTTTCTCCATTCAAAAGGTTCACGAGATAATGACCTCCTCTTTTCTAGGATCTGGGCAACAATGGAGTTAGTGCGCGTTGTGTCTAACTCCTCATCTTCTTCTGTGGCTGGTTTTAATCCCAGGCTACCACTGTGTATCTCTGCTTTAGAAGATGAGAATATAAGCGAGGAACGAAGACGAGAGCTACGTTGAAGGAGTGGGTTAATACGTGAGCGAAATGATTCGTGTTTGGACAGGAAGAGATCTGGATTTGCTTTCACCTCTGTATCCACACCTGCCTCCTTGGCTGCACCTCTCTCTGGCTCTCTCTCCTTTTCCTTGTCTACCTCCCTCTCTTTTCTATCCAGTAAAAACGACTTCAAGTCACTACTTGAAGAAAGCAGATCCTTGGTTGTTGTTGGAGCAGCATCTTTACTGCTGTTGTCAGGTAATATAGGCTTTCCAAAGCGTGGTCTGAGGATATCGGGTCTTGGCTTTGAGGGAACATTAGGTGGTTCCTTTATTCCAAAGCGAGGAGCTGAAGTTTCAGGTTGTTGCGGTGGTGGAGGATCTTCGAATGCATCAGGCCCCATGGGCTGAGTCAGACCTTCTTCGCTACCATCCTCATATGTGTTAAGATAAGAGTTGATTCTCCAACTCCTCAGGCCTTGTTTAACACTTGCATCTTGATCATGTTCTTGATCAGGTTGTCTGAGAAACTGTTTCTTCTCTGGTGGGTGGACCTGCGTGGGTGAGCTCTGGCAGGCATACGCCTGACCTATGGTTGGCCTTTTATGTGAGGAACCACCTCCATATCTCCCAGCTAATGGAGGATTCTGGTGCCCATCAGGTCCTCTCAGGTCGTCAGATGAAAAGTCTCGGTTTCCTAGAGGAGGCTCCAGATCTGAGTGAAGGTTTGAGTCTGAGTATTGGTCGATGGCAAGGTGTGGAGCACGACCTCGAAGTCTGTCGTAGTGTCCATGGCCAGAACCCGGCCCAGGCCCTTCATTGTAGAAATGGCTACTTTGGGACTGCTCCCTGTGAAGAAGATACAGTGGTTAATTATTTGATCATGAATTTGTGGTTAAATGTTAAAACTACTAACAAAAGTTGGTGAAACTTGATGACTTTGAACAGTTGTATTAAAGTATTAATTACCTGTGGAAGTCTGTCTCTTCCAGATTATTCATTACTCTGTGCTTCATGTATTGCCTTGAAGATGTGTAGTTTTCCTGGGTTCCTTCTGCATAGCTGTGCCTCTTGAAAGCACTTGAACTGATCTCCATCTGTCTGGACACTATAGATCGTCCCTGCTCCATGAAGGACTGCTGCAGACGAAACTGCTGCTGGGAATACTTCCCAATTGTAATTCCAGCGTTAGGTTCAACGGTGTGACGAAACGGGTCGTTTCTCCGAAACGGAAGTGCAGAGTCTCCGTAAGGGAAGGCTGAGGGAAGCTCAGGCTGCCTGCGAAAACCTATGGGGTTACGCAAAGACTGAGTCCTCTTCAAACCAAACTGGCTGCTCAAGTAACTGCTGGTGCTGCTGGTGTCAGACATAGCAAGTGCTCCCTCTGATGGGTCAATGACTAGAGGCTCTGACTGAGCAAAGAGAATACGAAACTCTTCGTCAAAGGTGGCGACCAGTTCCCCGAGGAACAGGTGGGCAATGCAGCGGTGGATCTTCTCATAGGACCACATGAAACTATATGAGAGAAAGAAGTTAGATTTACAGAATGAATGAACAAAAATAAATCTGTAATTAAGTCAATAACATGACTCACCTGTAGTTCCCACTGAGTACTGCCCTGCAGTCAGTCAGCATGAAGCGATCTTTCACCTGTCCCTTAAAGGATTTCCCCGTCCGGGACTGATAAGGTATTCCTGCCACAGTCCTGACACGCATCATCTGTAAAAACAAAATGTCAATCATGTTACAGACACACACGCAAGCCTTAGTGAAAATTTTGTGTTAGTACTTTTATGGAAATTCATTGAAAAAGTAAACTCACAGGAACTAAATCCAAGTTCACTTTGCAGTTGAGGACCATAGACACAAAGTGATGGGCATCCTGCTCATCCAGTAGAATATAAACAGGAACATGACGCGCTGCTGCATCCAAGAGGTCAGCAAAAATGTCAACATCAGTGAATATGTCCATCACCACAGCGATCACCTAGAGCAGAAGAGCAAACAAGAAAACTAGTGATGGTTTGTTCAGTGTGCAGTCTTTGGTCGTGTAGATTGAGCCCAGTTTCTGCTGGTTAACTGAACGTGTCATTGAAATGCTTAAACATTTACATAGTTTAAGGGATCTTTGGCCGTGGCAGCTGTTTATTGTGTTTGTCAGCGGATGAAAGGTAAAAATTGAAACACTATAAAGTACATAACACAGTATGTACACATTTATGACAGTTTTGGTAAACCTGTATAGAAGTTTCTCCTGTGTGAAAATTCATTTCAGCTCATTGTTTGCTCAACAAAATATGCAAAGCATACTAAACCCAGTGTATCAGCAAAACAATGTGGCCAAATTTACATGTATATAGTATCGTAAAGGCCAGTGACTCTTGTCCCTGGAAACCTGTCTGTCCTCTGCATGAATGAAACGCAGTCGTAAATTTTATCAGTTGTGTTCTTCAGACAGACGCAAACACAGCAAACAGATAGAGACATGACCCACCACACCAACAGGTTTAACAGCTCATGACATTTGGCTTGTTGGCATGTGTTTTAATTTTATATTTAATCAGCCAAGAGGTAAGTCAGTTTCTTCAGAAAGGGAGTGGTGTTAGAGTAGAGAGAGATTAAAAAGACAGTTATATAATATAATGCAAGTATGCATTAATCACTAACTGTATTTTATCTCTACTTCATTTGTACAGATAAGATAGAAAAAGAAACACTGTCTAGTCACTGTAATATATGTAATACATTTATATTTGGGCACCAAGAAAAAAATGTGTTATTATCAATGTCTGAATACTTTGATCACGTCTTTACATGACTTTTTCTAAATACCTGTTGAAAGCAAACGGGATCCACAGGTTTAGCACCTCTGTCTGTCCTCTATCCCTCCCTTTTACTCACTTGGCGTGCATTCTTGATGAGTCTCCTGGCCTGCTGCTTGATGCTTGGCATATCTGGATCGGAGGGGTTGACCAGAGTGGTGACCTCTGTGGGCCCAACGAAGCTGTGCTGTGGTAGAGGCCAGCCCAGGTCCAGTCCCGGTGCAGCCATGTCGGACTGCATCGGCCAATAGGTGTCGGAGGACCCATCGACCTCGAGACCTCCGTCATGGTATGTCAACTCAGGCATGCTAGTGCAACGACTGGGCGCTTGGATCGCAGATCTGATCAGATCGATTTCAGGCTGTGCCAGGAAACTCACCACATCAGCGCTCTGGAGGAACTCATAGTAACCCTAATGTGACAGGAGACGCATCCAAATTCAATTATATGCCTTTTTAAAACACAACAACAAAAAACTTAATAAGGAAACTGTGGTGTTACCTGTACGTCGTTTTCTATCAAAGCATCAATAGCCATACGGTACTCCTCACGGTAGTGTGGGGGAAGGTAGTTTGGATCAAGGGGGTTTTCACCAATCGATGAACACTGAGAACGGTGCGCCATGGTTGCAGAGGAGTGGTGGGTCAGAAGCTCAGGGGTAAGAAGAGGTGAGGGGGATGACCTGTGCTGAAAGAGAAAGAAAAAGTCAGTGGTCAGGTTTCTACAAATCTCAGAGTTAAAAGAATATTTTACAAACACCAAAACTATTGAATATATTCATGTTAAAGTCACTTTGGGTTTGTAGATATTCTACAACCTGCTCCTCTATTCATAATATACTATGCTCATTTTTCACCTAAGTATTCCCCAGGGTAAAGAGAGGAAGCTTTGTCAGGACACAGCAGACAGATTACTTATGACCTCCTACACAAAGCATCTATTGTCGCTAAGTTAAAGCCGGCGCAGTGAGTTTAATGAGTGCACTTTTAATATTAACACACCTTTATGTACACAACACCCCAGGATTATAGACCAGCATGTTAACAACTGTGTCAAACCTCACTAGAAACATATGCTGTTATAGTTTTATAGTTGTTACAGTTCACAAAACAAACACAGTCTAGGAAAGACAAAGGGAGAACAAATCTTAGATAAATCAATACTCATTAAATTCATCAGACCATTTTCAAATTAGAAATAATTTTAACTATAATATATATAATAATAATAATAATAACTTTTTATTACTCATTGTACAACTCATCATGTGATCTTGTTATCGTTTCTCTCTAATTTGGTTTTAGTGGACTATTATCAACTGTGATTAAAAGTCAGTAGACGTTATGATTTATGGTGTCACACATCCTACTTAAATGTCCAAGTAGAGCTGTATTCAGCTATAAAATATCAGGCGGCAGTGATTAAGTGAAATTCAATCTGGCTTGTTAGAAATCGACATACAGGTGAGCACAAAAGAAAAACAACAGGATATTGAACACACAATGGAAGGAAGAGAAAGAGCAGCATCAAGTGAGAGAAAAGGGACGCATTAGGGAGAGGTGGAGAGGCATGAAGAGGTGTAGAGACACGTTCTCCCACATCTCTGCTCAGTAAACTCGTTACGCTGGTGCATCATGATTTTAAGTTGCTAGTCAGGCCTCAGCTCGAAAAAATCTGTCAGTCTAGGGGAGAAAACTGATTCAGAAGAGTGTTGTGCTTCTCTTGTGTATGCTTGAAGATAAGTAACGGCATGAACTGATTTAAACTCAATTTGAGGTTGTGAAAGTGTATGAATGTGTGATTGTTTGAGATGAGGCAGTTTGGACTCAACAAACCTACAGAGCTGTGGGACAACTTTTTCAATATTCTACATATAATTTCATATAAAGATAAATAAAGTCATAAGACCAAAAAGACACAAAGCCACAGTCATAAAATAAATGGAAGGCAAAGAAATTATTTTCATGATAAATAAATTAAGTGATCTCCTGGTCAACAAATGTCAAAATAGAGAAAAAAAAAAGTCTATCACACGTCAAATGATCCCTTCTGGTTGCTTGTTTTGTCCAATCAGCATTTCAAAAAACAAGAGACTCTTCAGTTTACTGATCACGTGACTTCCTAACCAGTGTTGTTTCAGCTCAAATAATAACAGCTGGTTCAATCCACTGTGGTAAATGCTTGTTTTTACGTTTGTTAATTATTGTGGTTTATCTGCTTCCAAAAGACACAGTTGATCTTCACTGCCACCTCTAATTCTTTGTTCGAAGTTAGAAGAGAAAGACGTTTACATGTGACAGAGGTCTGAGGTTCAGTTCCAACACATAATGCAGTTCTGTTCTATGCACAATTGACTGAGCCAAACAGGACCTCCTCTCATTGATATTTAATGTGGTTCTGTCAGCTGAAAAACTGAACAGGTCATCTGAAGATCTGGGTCAACGACCAAAACTGGAGGAATCTATAGCAAGTCAGTTTGACATTTGGTTAATCCTAAGGAATATAGTTTTGTTTTTACAGCACATAGAAGCATGTCATCAAAACAGGATGTTTTTTTGACTGTGTATATTTGTCACCATGGAAATGCACGGTCTGTGGAACTGTGGTTGGTTTACAGGCTGGGTACAGGATCAGGGTGTGTGTTTGTGTCCAACCTGGGGTCTGAGTGGGAGGGCGAGTAGGTGTTTTGTAAGGTGTACCTACTTTGAACGTTCAAGTGTCATTATCTGTTATCTGTAAACTTCCACTCACAGTTTGCTGGTCGCTGGTGATAAAGAAAAGGTCCAGGACCAAACCCACAATCAGTGGGAGAACCCGCTTTACTCATAGGCCTGGTGACTCACTCAATAGCCTGGCCTGGCCTGGGGATATCTTCCAACATGCTGCTCTGTGGTGATTCATCTGCTGGCAAAATGGCTGACATCCTGTTTCCTTACTCATTTCAAACGATGGAAATGAGGCCTTTGTGGTGAGGCTGTTCCTCGTCCATATTTTTGTGATGGGTGAGGAGATACATTTTGGCACAGATAGTGATTACGTGGAAAAGTTTTAGCCAACTTTCTAATATGGAGGGATCATGACTTTTTGAATCTGCTTTTGTTTTTATGCGATGTTAATCTGGAAATGAGTTGTGCTGAGGCAGCAGTGCAGCAAGGTGCATGCCTGAGGACTTGTGAGAACAACCATAAACTGACAGATGTGCACCTGCCTGTGCTTGTCACGATGGGTAAAACCTCGGCAGTAGTCAAAAAACAGCCTCTTTCTCATTTAATAAAAAAAAAAAAAAAAAAAAAATCAACACTTACTTTTTTCAGTCAAATAAAAAAAATGGACCAGTACAAATCAACTGTAAGATGAACATGAGCCAAGTGGGTGACTCAAAGAGCACTGCAGCACTAAATAGAGCCTGGAGGTGTCTTATTCACCCTTCTGTCCTCTGAGTCGGGTTAAAATGAAGCAACAGAAGAATAGCACATTGAAGAAGCATGTCAGACTTTCTCCACCTCACCTGGCTGACAGGTATGATATTCAAACAAATACTGCTGCTTTGTTTGTTGGTATAGCAACCGCTAAAAGCATCAAACTGTAGAAAGTGACACACGATGATAGAGATCTATCTTGCCCTCAATACTCCCTTAGTTATGAAGCTTTCTGTTGCCCACACAAGAGTCGAACCCGCTGTGAAGGAACCATAAACAAAGCCAGTGTGAAATACTAAACCGCCTCAGGACAGACGGGCGACAGCAACCAACGGTAGCTGCTCCAGGCTGACAAACTCAATATTCAGATGTGCCCAATGTTTGCTCACTGAGGGTAAAAACTGTTCATTCCCAGCATTCCTTCATGATCAGTGCCACGAGAAGATCGAGAAAACAGACGAGGGAACGGGAACATTTTTCTGTCTCAACATGCGAATGATGACAGTTTGCCTGAGGAAGAGAAACTATGAACCACAGACTCAAAAAGAAAAAAAACTTTCTTCTCTCTCTCTCCTTCTCTCTCTGTTTTCTCTTTATCACACGCACATATTAGCATCTGAACACACCTCGCTAGACAAACAGCACGATTAATATTCTGTCAACTCATTTTTTTTTTTTTGGAGGATAATTCGGTGTGAACAGTGTGAGAACAGAATACCTGAAAACAGGTTTGGAGAGATGAGCCAGTAATCTCTTCATGCTTCTGTTGGGGCTTTTCATTGCCACTTTTTTTTTGTCAGATTAACACATGCATACATAGATAAGAGAAAACAGAGAAGACAGCTTGTCTCTGTATATCATCACACCTCAATGCGACTGTTGAATGCCACACAAAAGACAGCTCAAGGTCAGCTGTATGTATACTGCATGAATCCTCCCTTTTCCTCAACCAACCAGCACTTCTAGAAACAGGCTTCCCTGAGGTTCTTGTCATTTTTTCCAAAAGCCTCAAAGTCTGCGGTCATCTGAGTGGAAAACCCAACAATAAAAGTATATAAATGATTCTACATCACTTCCACCCCCCCACACATAGAGAAATATTGCACTTTTGCAAACAGATACTGACCTTTTTATAACACATACAACTTAAACACAATTGTGAATGGGATGAAGTCTCGGCCATATGGTTTGTGTGACAAGACAAAATCTTTAATAAGAACCACACAAGCACTGGTGCACCACGAGAAAAAAAAAAGCTGGCACTACAAACTTTTTCCCCTCAAATTATAACCACATGTTGGGGCTATTCCTGAGCAGTGACTCACCAAATAAATCGAAGCAAAGCGTGCAAAGGTAAAACTTAAATCAATACGTCGCTTGTCTTTTGGTAAAAGCTGGAAAAAAAAAACAAACACAGATGAGTCTGTCTGTGTTATTATCAATACCTATCGGAGACAATCGTCTATAGAAGTAGACATGAAGTATGTGTCTTCCTTACTCAATAGACAAAACTGTAAGATTAGAAGCCAAGTAGTGCAATCTCACCAATTATCCTTGACTTTTCAAAGTCAAGAGGATGACATTCGCAGGATTGTGCAACCATGCCATTAGACATGCTTGTAAAAATGTCCCTGTCTTTTTCAAGCGTTATTTATTATCGCCTCCAACTCCTTAGAGAACAGAACAAGGCTCTTCACTGTGTGACTCCATGTTACTTTCCCCAGTAGTTGTTTCTCTTCTCTCTATCTATTTCTCTCTTGAATGTTATCACAGGCCTGGAAAAACACCAGTACAATGTGGCTTGGGCTGTACTAACAATACTGTTCAAGGTTTTGCAATTCACAGCAGCTACCTGGGTCACTTAATCCTCTGTACATGTCAACTGCATTTCACTTTTTTTTTTTTTTTTTTAATTCAACTCACATTTAATGGAAAACAGAAGAGATTGAGCCAAACATAATTATACCAGATCCAGATCAAATTAGAATAGAGTGGAACAGGATAGAATAGAATAGAATAGAATAGAATAGAATAGAATAGAATAGAATAGAATAGAATAGAATAGAATAGAATAGGGTATAATTAGGAAGGTGGCTCTTAGAATAGATAAATCGGAACACATGGAGATAATAAAACAGAATAGACTCTATTAGACAGTTTGAATATCTTTCTTCCCATGTTGAATCTCCACAGTTCGTCATTAATTCCACTTCGTACCTCCTAACTTTGCTGCAGAACTTGTCTCGTCTCTCTCTCTCTGTGTTTTTTGTTTCCACAGACTGGTGTCGCTTTCTCCGTTGAAACCACCGATGTGCGTCTCCTTCCGTCCGTGCGTCACATTCCTCAGATCGGACGAACGTCTCCACCCAAACCCCCCTGAAGTGCACGGTCCTCCACGGTAAGCTCCAACAAAACAAACGAAAAATAAAGTCCAGGCCCCCGGGCCTGACCGCTTCTCTCTGCGGTTTGTTGCACCTCCAGAGCCGCCGCCACTTACAGCAAAGCACGGACGGAGTGGCGCGATGAATAAGGAAGAAGTAGGGGCGTCTCCGGTTAGGCAGGGCTTTCCCACCGGTGAAACTCCTCCCTAACCCAATGATCACTGGGAACAGAAGACCATTGGAAGTTCTCTCCTAGTGACATATTTCAAAAATTCACTTATTCATGTCATGGGTCGTAATTGTTGCCTTTGAGAGATGCAGAAAGAAAGTTCAAATGAATCAGAGGCTGGACTCACTTTTTTTGCTCCATTTGTTGGTTAAATTTAGCAATGTTTTCCTCTGAGAATAATATATACTCATAGCTATATAGTTATGTAAGGATTAGTTGAAAATTAGGCCATTTTTAGATGCATGGTGCAATTTAAAGCTGCACCACATTATTACAAATATAAACTTTAATTCGCGCCCAATAAAACGCACTATTTCTTAAATCACTACGCTCAGAAATGTTGGTGCTGCAGTTGTAATTGGTCTAGTATGACCATTAGCTTATGCTAGCTAATATTAGCTTTATTATCATCATTATTTTTAACTTAGAATATGTTATTTTAGTTTGCTGACTCTCCTCTCCTCAACACATTTCCTAATGTTTGATATCAAGCTCCCATCTGAGAATATGTTTCCATTCACTGCTTTAATCTGATTATAGGCCAAATTTTATTGAAAATACCTCATGTATCCACACCATCTGTTCGGATTCGGCTCAATTGGATTGAGAGAGGTGGTGTACACCTTTTGATAATCCAATCAAATGGGAAAATATATGCATGTAAACATGTAATCAGATTGTTGGAGTAAATGTCTTGTAACTGCACGTGTGCTGTAATTGTTGAGTCACGATGAGTGAGGAATGTGATTAATTGCTCTGGACCACGAAAACACGGATGGACAGTGAATCGCTTTAATTGGTGCCATGTAAACGGCTCTTGTCCAATGTTCAATCCGATTGATTTCAGTCTGACTGGGTAACAAAATGTGCATGTAAACACACTCATTGCATAAATGAGTCACTCGATGTTTTTCTCCATAGCAAAACACTTGTGCTGAATCAGCAGGCTCCAACAGTTCCCTTTTCTAGTGTATGTGAATCCTCTCTACTGTAAACAGCAGCGCTTCTGTCTCTGGCCTTTATGTGTTCCACCATCTTCTTTCTTTATTTGTTTTCATACCTACTTTTCTCACTGACGTTTTTTAAATTATTATTATTTCCAGTCTCCCACTGCGCATGCTTGTGTGTGTGTGTGTCTGTGTGTGTGTGTGTGCGTACCATTCATTTGTGCACAAAAACCACAACCACTGCATGAACAAGGTGTAATGCATGTAAAAGTATACAGTGTATACAAGTTTGTGCAGTTAACATGGGTTGTCCTTTGTCCTAAAACGTGTCTATCAGACAGAACACACCTTGTTTCATGGCTCTCTGATAGTAACACACACACACACACTTCTGAGTGTGACTGTGTGTTCTGTCCTACTCCCATGGGTGTGTCTCTTGTTTGATTGCCTGTGCAAGCACCCATTTCATACTTAGTTGTTAGAGACACACAGTGTATGAGCCACATTTCTTTCTCTTTAAGCCTGTTGCTACTTTTCCTATTTATGCATATTTGAAACTCTTAGCGTGGCAGAGCTACGACGTGAGTGGTGAACGTTTGCATACAGATGTGTCAGTGTCACTAATGGACAATGACGGTCAAAATACAAACAAAAGAAACTGATTAACCTTTGTCTTAAATTATACCCAGTGAAATAAGCATCAATGCCAATGAAGAAAATGTGATTCTACAAACACTCTGTGATAATAAACTGAAGCAGGTAGACAGACGCTGAAACGCAGGGTGCGGCCTCTGCAAAGAATGTGCTCAAGGCAACTCACCACACCCAAACTCCTTTTCCCCATATCTCTTCCCCTCCCTCTCTGCTCTTGGCTCGGCCTCTCTCTATCTACCCATCCTCCTCCCTCTCTGAGGCACCTGGCAGTCATTTAACAGGTGTACAGGTCTAGGCAGAGACCCGGCAGCTGCTAAATCCTGGCCTGTACTTCAGCGTGTCTGACTCGGGAGATGGTCTTATCTGAGTCTAATTTAATTCAATCCGGTTTCTTTGACGAGTGTTTGTGTTTTTCACCATGCTCTTATCAGATCTTCTTCAGATCTCTGCAGCTCAAGTGGAGAAATGAAAACCACTTTCTTCAAAATGTATTTCCTCATTTGGTGCTTTTATGGTGATGTGGCATAAATATCTAAGGCTGTGGTCCAGAATCTCTAATAAGTGTTTAAACGGGTTCAGTTTTGGAGAGTGCACACGTTGTAACATGTCTTAATAATACTCATCAAAACCATTCAGTGACACCTTATGAGCTGTATGGTGTAATAAATATGAATCAGGTTCTGTAGTGTTGCAATCTCTGTGAAAGGGGGTCAGGAAATAATCGCTTAGGAGTGTTTCTCATATTTCATTCATACAACAGCATTTAATTCAACAACAGTCTCAAAATGAATCATAAAATCACACTCATTAAATCAACACTTCAATAAAAGAGTTTCAACATAAACTGAACATTATAACATTCGTCAAAACAGAGATTGTCTATTGTCCAATTATTAGTAATATAGATAACATGTAGGATGAATAGATTGATACTTTATTCATCTCCAAGGGGGAATTAAAATATCCGGCAGCTCATTTAAGATACCAATCATTCTTCCAGTCACAAGTAAAAAAAAAAAAGTTCATAAATACACTGATATGGATACAATAATAATAAGATAAAACTGTTTGTGTTTCGGGTTTGAATCTCCTTTTAATTCAGTTCATGTGTCTATAATTGATGTGTCTTTTGCTCCAGGGCAGATTTAATCACCGTTTGCCGGGATCAATGTAAATTCGCTTCAGTGCTGTAGAAAGGTAATACAAAGACAGTTACACTGACTCGCTGTGTGCTCGTCTCTTGTCTCTTGCTTTTCTTTCTCTCTGTCTGGAGCCTGCATCTCTGTGGCCCTGTGAGTTTTCCCAGCATGCTTTTCTCACGCTGTAATGTCACACCTGAGTATAAGGTGACTCTCTGGAGCCTCAGGCTTTGAGGTCATCTTTACACCACTGTGCCGGGAGGAAAGGTGCACACACACACACACACACACACACACACACACACACACACACACACACACACACACACACACACATGTCCAGTTTGACTGTATACAGTAGTTGGATAACTGTGTGTGTGATACTCAGTGTTTTTGTTGAGTATGTGTGTGCACACACGTGTGAGTCTCATGCCAATGAGATGACACTATTGTAATTATCATCGACTATATAATGATTTTTCATTATACCAGAAGTTCCTTCAGTCTGCATCATGCACACGTCATTTTTTATCATCGCAGCCAAACAAAATAATTCCAGGCAGCTGGAGAGTTTGATCTTTAAAAAGTATAATAAAACTGTGTGTGGAAATATATATGTGTCTGTAACCAAGAGACCTTATTACATAATTGCCATTGTATTGTCATAAGAGAGCATTGATTGAGATCTGGCTTATGAGCTCTGTATGTGTTAATCAAGCATGAGTGTGTGTGTGTGTGTGTGTGTGAGAGAGAGAGAGAGAGTGTGTTTCTGCTTTGACCCAAGCACCACACCTTGTCAAGAGACTTTATAACAAGCATTAAAATCAGATTTTAGTGCAGGGTGGAGCATTATTATGAACCATAATCAGCTCAGGTGGAAGGAAAGTCCCCACACCGTGTATGAATTTTCATTTTCAGCATCACTACATACCTGTGACAGGGTGTTGTCATTTTAGTCTATAATTATCACCGGAGAAATAGTTGCAGTGATTACTTTGTGTGACTATCAAACCAGCTTAACACTATAGCACCATTTAATAGCTTGGATTACTTACTACTGTTATTATAGCTAATTCAGATTAATTGACTGTGTGACTTTAAGAAAACGTTTAATTTATACAACTGTATTGTTTTATAAATGTAGGAGAAATTCTCTTTTTTCCTCAGAATTTAAAAGGTCGCTGCACATTACAGAGGTTCTTAGGAAGGCTTGGTCTTCACCTTTGGACTTGTTTGGTTTTTTCTAAACTTCACCCAACAGTAACAACTGTTACGTGAGCGAGCACACCTGACTCTGAGAAGAAGTACAAATGTCAATAATGTGCGGTTGCAATTAAGGCTGTCCTAAAACAGGTTTTGTTAGAAGTAAGCGGAAAAAAAGCCTCTTTGAAAGTAGAAAGGTGACTGCGATTAGTGTTTCTACCATCAACTAGGGATTTAATTTCAAATGTCAAATATGGGTTGCAAGGAAGAAGTGTAGAGGCCCTGATAGACGCCAGTCAAACAAGAACCAGCTAACAAAGTATTTAAAACTATTTATTGATGCACATATGTTTAACAACGACAACTTAGTTAAGAGACATGTGATACACCCGATTGTCAGTACACTTAGATAAATCACACTTTAAGAGGCGATCGCGATCAATTTTGTTGTTATAGGCAGGTGCTAATTCACTTTAAAGGTCATAATGGACGACGCAGTTTGCTGATGAATGCTTACAGGTGTCTAAAATATTTGGTCCATCCCATATACGTCAGTGGGGCTAGACAAATTATTCTGTATAACATAGTTTAGTGCAACAATACTGCAATCCATAGCTATAATTGATATCACCTGGGGGGTACGAAAAGATAAAAAATACATGGAATAAAGAAGTTTTAACTACCTTGTGGGTTTTTTTCTTCTTTTTTGTTCTTTTCAGCAGGGTAACTGGTAGAGCCATTATCGGTGACAACATTTAACCTGCCTCTGACTCATAGTTTGTTTGGCATATGTCATAGAAAGACATTAAAGACATTAAGACATTGGCATCATTTCACTTCGGAGAATGGAAGGAAGTCATTTTATATGTGAAAACTCCTCCTACGACAGGTGTTTCAGCATAAATGTTATGCTGATAAAACTCATCAGGACTCATCAGCTCCAGTTTTTCAGTTGTTCCAGTACTCGTTTATTAAAAAGTATATATACTTATTGTATTTGAGAGTCAGTCCAGTTGGTTGTATGATGAGAAATCGACAGCGGTTTGTCTGGAATCCAGATATTACTTAAAATAGCCTACATGTTTCCACTGAGCACAGAAAAGATGCCTCACTTGTGTTCAGCTGCACTGCAATTATATTCACATCAGGCCTTCACATTTTGGCCTGTGTGGAAACAGGAAGTTGTCTTATGCTGTCCCCTACTGGCCGGAACTAAACTGGACTAGTTTGTTAAAAAATGTGAACAGGAAACGAAATCAAAACAGCATCTACTGGGAAACAGGGAAACAGAAAGTTACGAATTTGGTTTGGAATATGCAAGTAAAATAAAAAAATAATAGTTGGTGAAAAGATAAAGCAGATAAACAACTGTACTGATGTGAAATGAAATAGGAGCTGAAAATAAAAAGATGAAAACTTAGAAGTAGAGAGAAGAGCGGTTCTCTCTTAAAAAAAATAAGAGTTTAAAGTAAAAAGATTAAAGTAAAATTACAACAATATTCTTTCTCTCTCACTGTGTGTGTGTGCGTGCGTGCGTGTGTGTGTGTGTGTGTGTGTGTGTGTGTGTGCGTGCGCGTGTGTGTATATTACTTTTCTGGAGTTTCCTACATGATGCAAAACAGTGCAGTAATTAATAAACGCTGATATAATCTTTGTCCAAACGGGGGCAGCAGTTTAATATGGCGCAGTAAGGGGGCTGGTAGGATGGAAAGCGAAACACTGATGCGACGTTAAGTTTCGTTTTCCAGAGTATCAGCTGAGAACAAACGCACATAAATAGAGGCTTTCTGCAGAGCGACGTTCAGAACATATTTTCACTTACCAGAGACTCTTTGACTCTTCGGATATTTGATTTGATCTTCGTGCACCATGACTAGAGGTAAACAAAATTTAACTTTATCACTTTTTTTTTTTTTTTAATTCTGATGCATTGCAACATTTGTTTTGAGCATTTTGACACAATTGCTGCAAAATGTCCAGCTGTTATGATCGTTAAGTTTAGCATCTCTTACACTGTCAAATTGCGTTCATTTTATTTATTTGTTCGAAAAATGACGTCGTTCTATTTGTTTTATTCCCTGTATTTATCTCTTAAAGAGGAGGATCAGGGTAAAAAAAAAAAACTGATGAATAACAGGAAGCAGTGAAGATAAGTGCAATGTGTGTTTATTACACAGAGACCTATATTTGTTTGTTTGTTTCACATCTATGCAGCGTGGAATCCTTCCTTATGGAGGGACATCTTTGATGAGTTGCTAAATGATGACAGTGTGCTGGACTATGAAGACCCATGGACTCTCAACTTTAACTACAGTCAGACAAATGAAATCACCCATGAGGAGAGACGGAGGGGCTGGAAAGTCCACTCCCACTGTACCTTTGGAAAGTATGTCTCTTAATATATAGTGTCAAGATTTGTTACTTTAAATTCTGTGTCGCCATAGTTATTCAAAGACATCGAAAGTTGTGTGTTGCACTGTTTTTTTTTTCATGAGGTTGAACTATTTCCGTAGTGGTTTAGTTTGTTTCTCAGACTCCACCTCATTCTTTCATACCAAGTCACAAGATTCAGTGACTACGTGGTGCAGAGTAGCTTATGTTTAGTAATACAAAAATAATGCAGCCTGATGACAGAGGACAGCTGAACAAGTTTTACAGCGTCCTATTAAACCTCACAATATAATTAAAACAATAATGTTATGGTAGGAGTTACTATTTTCTCTATTAAAACTCAACTATGGTTTCCTTAACTAAAATGGTGGTTTAAAAAATCTCATTGCAAGGTCATGACTTTCATTTCGTTTCTTCCTAGTTTCGAATGTCCATCCTGCTCCAATACCTGGTCCTCAGCAAAGGTGCTGGTGTTGTTCCGTTACCGGCTGAACCGTGACAGGGGGACAGTGATCATGCGGCCCCTTCGTCAGGCCTGTCGTCAGTGCCATGACCAACAGTTAATTATGCCTGGTTTTTCCAACAAAGACGTGGAAGAGTCCTTGTGCCGGCTGTTTTCCAAAATTCGTAAGAATTGCTACAGGGAAGAAGATGATGGCGACAGTTGTGATTCTGGAAGACCAAAAGTCATGACCAAACCACACCAGAAGAGCCTGTGTGAGGCCTGCAGGATGGGCATTTGCTGTGAAGATGACGATGATGATGATGATGATGAGAAATGAGAGTGAGTGTGTGTGTGTGTGTGTGTGTGTGTGTGTGTGTGTGTGTGTGTGTGTGTGTGTGTGTGTGTGTGTGTTTTTGGTAGTGGGGCGGTGACTCTTGTGGAGCTGTTGTGTGATGCTTTTTCTTTAATTCTGATATTTTGAAATTGTTAAGTTATGTAAGTTCATTTTGTATTTTATGTTGAAGTTATATGTTATAAGGCTTTTACAATGGTACACCATGACCAACACTAAGATTGTTAGGGGAACTAGCATCTTTTTTTCTATTTTGGATTATATTAATACAAAGTCTGACCATACTTTGTTTTAGGGTATATTATAATGCTAGTATTAACTAAGCATTAACACCATTGCATTTGTTTGATAGCCTATTACTTTATAGATCCAAGATGACACAATTAAATAAGATTGATAAGGTTATTGTTATATGAGGTTATTAACCTGCTCAAATGATTTTAACCTTGGCCTACCACATAACTAAAATGCTGGTTTAATATTAATAAATCAATATTAATACTCCTCTGATATAACACAGTGGTCAAGGGTCACAACTGTGTGACTTATATTGATATGAAACTTTCCATTTGTCAAACTTTCTTATAACTGCTATATTTTTGTATAATGCCAGAAGAAGATGAAGGTTTTAAGGTTGCAAATTCTATCTGTGACATATTCCTAAAAGTCTGTGGTGGTGTAACACTTATTCAGATGTTATACTTCAGTAAATGTACCAATACAGCATTGTAAGAATAAAAAAATATAAGAATATACATATTTCAGTATTTGGACTTCTTCTTTTCATTAATCATTGATATTAATGGTGAGATATTGAATCATTTTGCAATGACTTTACAAGGGAACAAAATTATATATATATATATATATATATATATATATATATATATATATATATATATATATATTCACAATAAATGATAAATGATATATCATCATAAAATAAATTAGAGTTATTGCGTAAATGGGAACAAATATTATTTATTTATTTGTATTTAGATTTTGTTCGTATATATATTATTCACATATATACGTGAATAGTGTGTTTTTTTTATTTTTATTTTTTTTTTTTTCATTTACGCGATAATTCTAATTTTAATTTATTTCATGAATTTTCAAAAATGTATCTAATATTTCTAATATTGACATCTTGGAGTTCCAACTAACCAGTGAACGCAGTCAACCGACCAATCAGGTGCGACTTCTCGGTATGACAGTTGGCTCTGAGCATGCGCAGTGGCCTGTCTTCTTTGGCAGCAACAACAACACAGTGAGAGGATCCAGTCAGTCTCGCCCCTCTGCTCCAAGCAGCAGCAGCATCATCGTCCTCGCCGGGTTCGGTGTCAGAGAGGATGGTCCATTGGAAAAGCTGCCGAGGGAACGAATGACAGTAACAAGATAATGGACGTCTTTTTTCGTCTGTTTCCCAATTTGCGACTAGTGACCGAGTGAAACGACCGTGTAAGTAAAACGGCGGAGATTTGGTGTTGCTGTGTTGTGGGGTAGATAGTTGAGGCTAACCCAACGCGCTAACGTTGAGCTCACGGAGGCAGAGACGCTGTTTGCTAGCTTCGGTAACGGCAGGAAAGGTAAGGCTGTCTTAGGGTGTTAGCGTTTTTCTCACGGCGCCGTCACAACCACGGGAGAAACGTTAACACACACACACACGTAGAAAGAACAACGGGTTTTATCGGCAGCTTTTCAGACAATGTACAACCAACAGTCTCTTTCTAGTTGGGTTAGTAATTCAATGTTGAACAAAGGAGCTTTAACCGAGGGGCCGCATGGACAGAAACATGCAGAGAGAAGTCGACTGCTGTTTGTTTTGTGCTCTATTTCATGCTGACACACTTCTTCGGGGATAACCACACGAGGTCTGACCTGAATATTTAGCTGATACACGGTGACCTAGCTAATTATGGTAAATGCCGAAGTGGTATTGAAGTAACTTGCTGTTCCTCATAATGCAGCTTTCGTGTGACTTCGACTCGCATGTAAGTTTCATGCCTCTGTTTACAACCTGACATTGTCCTCCAGCACTATAATACTATACACTATAATAACACGAATAGGTCATTTTATTATATGTTAGTAGAAGTGTTGTCACGGTTGATTTAAACACTGGGATGATTTGCTGTAATCTGGATTCATTTCAACAATAGAGCAGATCTGAGATACAATCAGTATGATGTTAAGGTTATAGGTATGACAGATTGCAGCTTATGTATTGTTTTCAACCTGGGATGTCCTTATCAGCTTCAGTGTGTATTTGCCTAGTTAATAGAGCAGCAAATAGTTTAATAGTTTCTCTACAAGTAAACAAAGTAACTGAAGGATGACTTCATCTTACCTAAACGACAATTAAACCGTTATTGCAGCCGGCACTGTTGTAAAACTCTGCGGTAAAGACTTGGGTAATATCTTAGTTTAATTTAAATATTTAGTCATTAAAAAAAAAAATCACAAATCCCCTTTGTTTGGTTATAATAACACAAACAAACTTCAAATATTACCACACTGCTGACATCATAGCCACAGGGTTGTTACTGTCATTTTACCTGTGTGTTTGTTCTGCAAATTGTGTCATTTTATGACAGCTTAAGTAAAAGATCAGGATGATAGACGGACAGTTAAAAATGCTCAGATTGGCTCTGATCCCATACTCGACCACGGGTTCAGGACATCCCTAATATTGATGTCTTACCACTCTCAAAATCAATCTTCTCACAGTGCTTATTTGCTATTTTATTTAACTATTTTATTGACCAAACTATTACTTGATTCATCAGTTACAGTGATGCTAAATGGAGAAAAGTTGAAAATTGTCAGACTGTTGCTTGAAAAAAAGCAATATAACAGTTTCATGGTAGTTTCCTGACAGTCAGTCATTTGAGCAACACCCCAAATTTCATCATGTGTATAATGCTGGCTGGGATTTTGAGAAGACGTGGGAGCCATGACTTGATTTCTTGTAAGCAGGAACCATCAGACACGGTTTCCAGACAAGGTCCATGTGTTTGGAATTGTGGAGCTAATGAGTCATTAAGCCTTTTTTATCACATTTCCAAAAATGGGCAAGGCCATATGTACCAGTAGCTCTGTGATACAGTCTAACATCATTACGTTGATGTCCAAACATATTTAGAAAACCTTCCATTGTTTTTTTTTTTTTTTCATAGTTTCAAGCTAATACGACAAGTGTTGAGTCTATAAAGAGGGAAATACTAAGCCTGACTCCTCCAGGCCGGTGAATGACGTGTAGGCTCAATAGCTTTCGTAATAGTAGATAATTGCTCTGTCACGGTCAAGCGCAAACAGCAGAACTTGCGATCACTGGAATTTTAAAGTTCCTCCACGTCCAGACTTCCTGTCCTTATTTAGTATGAGAGACAGAGAGAGAGAGTGGCAGAGATACCCAGAGGAGTGAAGTGAACTGGAAGTAAACCAGTGTGCACAAAACAGACAACCAAGCAGACAGACTGACCTATTAACCATAGTAAACCCCTGTCACCACCACCACAACTGTCACACAACCAAACATGCACGAACAAATCCAGACCCCTACATGCATCACAAGAGTAGAACTTAAAAAAAAAATGTTGGCTATTATTCGCCAGAGGCGGCAGCTTCTGTGCGACCCGTATGTCTCCGTCTGTCAGTGTGTGTTTTCTCTGTCTGTCACTGCGTAGAAATGGGAGGCAGAGGAGGGGAGGCTGCCAGCCTACGTTATTCAAATGTTCCAGAGCCCAGTCAGCCAGTGGCCAACTGTAGCCGGGCTAAAAGAGGCTCTTTGTGAGGGCCAGACAGATGGCCATAGAATGAAGACTGTAATGATACCCTCAACGGCCCAATACACACACAGCCACATGCACAGACTCCGCTCATTACAGGATGTAATGGTGTGTGTGTATTTGTGCGTCTTTAAAGATGGGATAAACTGTAAGTGTTTGTGCGTGTAAGACACTGATGAAGGTAGTGATTGTGAACAATATGTTGCTGGACTGTTATTACTTTTGTGTCACAAGATTTGCCATGCTAGTTAAGTGAGTTTAAAACTGGAAAAACGAGTAAGAAAATGAAAAGATTACCTTATCTTGTGACAGTGCAGGTGGTTTATAAACTTGTTATTAGGAGGATAAACTCTACAATGGCCATAGCTGTGATTCTTGTGATTCTTTGGTTTTTTACCAGCTGAGAGGCGAAGTAAAACTGGTTTTGGTTCATTGTGTTAGTGCTGCATGGTTTAACACATTCAGACTCTCATATCTCCAGTAGCAGACAAGCATGAAAACAACAGCTTAATGTATGTAAATTCTTCGCAAATGCAACTTAACTGGACTCGCAGTGTCGGGCTGAGGTAATATTGACCGAGCCTTTCATCAACTGACCAACAAATCAATGACTTGGATATCATTAACTTTCCTCTCTTGCCTGTCCTCTTTATAATTATCTCTCTGTCTTTCTAGCTTCTGTCTTCTACCCCTCTTTTTTTTCCTCCCCTCTATTTCCGGTAAGATAACATCCTCGTTGCGGCACATCAACTGATCGATGGATGGACGGATTGATTGAGCTTCTCTTTTTCTCCCTCTACCCTCTCTCCACCTCTTCCTCAGTTCTCGTCTTCTTGGCTTGTTTTTTTTTTTTTTTTGTCCTTTTTTTTTCTTCTTTCATCTCCACCCGCTTTTTTTTTTCCACGCCCATTCTAATTCTTTCCTCTTCTCATTACCCTCTTTCCACCTTCATTTTCCAATAATCAGTCTTCATCTGTCTCTTTCTCTCTCTCCTACTTACAGGGCAGGAAAACACTGAACCATGTTGCTCTAAGTTGTGACCTGTGGTGAACGGGGGAGGAGGAAGAGGAGGAGGAGGAGGAGGAGGGAGTCGAAGGCAGGCTGACGGCCATCCACCACAGCTCCCTTTAGGAGGCCTTTTGCAAGCTTGAAGCCATGGGCAACACAGCCACCAAGTTCAGAAAGGCCCTGGTGAGTGGCGACGAGGCTTTGGCCTGGCAGCTGTACGAGGGCAACCCTCAGTTCAGAGACAGCCTCGACCCGAACGCATCGTACGGAGAGCAGTACCAGCACAACACGGCCCTGCACTACGTCTGCCGCCATTCCATGACACGACTGCTCAGGTTAAACTCTTTTCTTTTTTTCTTTTTTTTTTTTTTGCTTCTAGAGAATTCAATTGAATTTGACACTTTTGTCATTTTTGAAGCTGTGTTTTATAATGTAGCTAATCCGTTATCTAATACAGTCACACATGCAGTGAACCATGTTAAATTGAGTCACAATTAGCAGTGTGTCAGCTTTGATAAAGTTCTGAGAATCACCATTTTTTATTATTTCATTTTAAAGCAAACTTGACAACTTAATGTACAAGGGTCCGAAGAAGCCAACTGCTACACTTTTTAAGTATATTTGGTTAAAAAAAAAAAAAAGTGAAGCTCCACTACTAAAATGATAAATCCCCTCTGTGTGCACCTGTGAGCACTGCAGCCATAAAACAGGCATTAAAGGAGTTAGTTTTTCTATGTAATAGGAGATAGAAGTAGCCTGTAAAAACAGTTGTGTTGTGGTCTTCTGTGGCTCTGGAGGGAACTTTCTAACTCTGAAAAAAAATAACTAATGATGTCTTCTGGGTTACCACAGACTGGCCTGTAGACTTCAAATATTTTACCAGAAAGCCTGCGTTGAAAAACTAAAGATGTGGAGAGAAATCTGTGCGCCTAGGAGGAGGAGAAAGGGATGGTTTGACAAAAGACTAATGAGTTGCATTCTGGGAATCGTGTACACACACCAGCACCAGCTCATGCTCACTTGGATAATGTCACAAGACAAACCATTAAGGAGTCAGTGAGTCTAACACAACCTAAAAGAAAGAGGTCAAATTGAAAAACATATGGAGAGCAAGAAAGCAGTGTGTCTTTTTACACCCTGCAGGGATAATCAGCCTGCTGGCCATGACCGAGACAGCTGATTCAGTGACTCAATAGCCATCCTCACCTCCTCCTCCTCTCACTCTTCCTCCCTCTTGCCCTTTCTTTCCATGATTACAGAAGGAGGCTAGGGGGGGTCAGAGGAAGCTTTTTGAAAAGGCCAGTCAATTATCTGTGCATCTGCATGTGTGCACACGTGTGTGTGTGTGTTTTGAAGGGGGGGAAACTATGACTCCACAACTGCTTAATGTGTCCGAGTCTGTGAATGTAACACAGTGAATCAATTGGTGTGCTATTTGCGTCCCTTCCCACTAACCTATAATGGGTCAGAGAGGCGTGCTGAACGCGGCTCTTGGCTCCTGATAAGCATCAGAGGAAATGCTTCTTTGTTCCAACGGCTCAATTGGACAGAGGCAAGCAGATAGACGACCGAGGAATCTCAGACCAAATAAAGAACTTATGGAGGATGAGCGTGGGCTGGTAGATGCAGAGTCTGTTTTCCAGATTATTTTTAACATGCATCTGCTTCATGTTTATTTTGCTCTCTTCTGGTTGTCTCCCGGGGTTGGATTGGCCAGTAATCCCATGAGAAGTGCAAAGTGGGAAATTACAAGTAGACAGACCTATTACTGGAAAAAATGGGTGTAGTTCAGGAAGCGCAACCCTTCCTCCACAATAACGCAGTACACAGTCTTAGAAACATGAAAATAACAACGCAGATTTGGTTACTCACTCATGAGCTGTTTTTTTTGTTTTTGTTTGAAGGAGTAAAGACATTAATCAAATGTATTTGTCAGCATACAGCAGCACGGCTTTTTTATTTTTCACCTTAAATATTCTTTGAGGTTTCCTGCCTTTGTTAAATTACTGCACCAGCTTTAGTTCGTGACAGTTGCAGCAAAACCTGTGACGTCTCCGAGCCTGTTGTTTGTAGTAGACTGATATTAGGGCTATTCATCCTGAACCTCCGGCTTTGTGTGTTAAGGTGCAGGGAGGTGGAGGTGGAGGGGGGTTGTGGTTAAGAGGGGAATAATTAGTTATGATTGCTGTGCGGGTGAATTGGCAGTGCACCGTCATTAGAGCGAGGCTGCAGGGGCTTGTGGCTGACAGGATAAGAAAAGTCAAAAGTGGAAGAACTGGATGAAGGAGCACAATGAAGAAATATCCAAAAAAAAAAAAGTAATTCAGTAGCAGCGACTGCAGCGACAGACCAAAATGCAGACAGATCTGAGAAGCAGATGTTATATTGAAATATTTTTATGTTTTCAACCAGTGGAAATCCCATGACATCCTGTTATTTTCTTTGTTAAACTGCAGGAAAAAAACCTTGAAAAACCTTCGTGCAGATACAAATTTTACACAAACAACCATAGTGTGATGTACTGAAAGACGTAAAGATAAAAGACTGGTAAAGGGCATCGTATAGGAGGAGGAAAAAGTAGGTCTGGTGTTGAATTCAGCCTGATGGAGGTGCATGAAGAGAAGCAATAGGTTCAGCCAAATAAAAGAGCGAAAAGCTAATCAGTAAATGGAGATTTTGACAGACAAAGAGCAGAGAAAAACTATTTACTAAACGGAACTGCAAACACAGCCAGGCTTCCAGTGCAACTGGCTCATCCATCACATTGTGTGTGAGTGTGTGTGTGTGTATACACATACACACACACGCCAGCCAGCATGTCCATTATCTCTGAGATGTTAAACAGAAATGGTCAATATCCTCTCTTTACCTTTCTCTTGCCCGCTGATACTCATCTCACAGTCCACTGGTCTACCATCTTCCTCTGACCTCCACTTATTCCTCCACATTTCAACTTTTCTCTTACTTAGTTTTAATGTTTCCCCTTTATACTTCATCTCATCCTCTGATTTAAACTTTCTTAGTACCCCATTTTCTAAATAGTCTTTTAGCTCTTCCTCTATATCATTTAACTCCCTCATTCTCGCTTGCATCTTGTAGGTCTTTCCTGTTCAGCAAAGAGGGGAATCCCAACAAACGTAATGTGCACAATGAAACGTGCCTCCATGTGCTGTGCCAAGGCCCGCAGATCCTTCTGCTGCCAGAGGGAGCGCTGTCACCACGACTGGCCCGTCCGCAAAGGGACGAGCAGCGACGTGCAGACTGCCTGCAGGTAGAAACACATCGAGTTTAGCGTAAACACTGGCATGTTGATGTGGAAATAACTATATCGTATGAAGTCATCGTTACAAAGTTGACATACAAATAACAAAGTGTATTTGTGGGTTTCCCCCGCTGTCAGATGATCCTGAGCTGGACTGGGGCCAGACTGGAGGGAGGCCAGTACGAGAAGGCCAATGTCAACGCCACCGACAACCGTCACAGCACCTGTCTACATTACGCTGCTGCTGCAGGCATGAAAAGCTGCGTGGAGGTGAGAGGAAATGATCAAACTCAAACTGCAGCTTGTGCTTTAAGATTGAATTGGACTGAGATTTTACAGCCAGTTAAATCTGTAGGCTGAGTATTATGCCGGTCCTTGCAGCGAGAGCATCTGTTTTATGTTTCATTACTGTCAGATCCAAGTAGTGCTAGAGCACACTCTTTTTAAAGATTTTACAGCTTTTTAGTTAAGAAGAAAATCCATGACTTATATTAAAGGAAGTTGAGTTCTGCTCTGAAAAGGACAACCTCAGGGAAAAAACTCAGATAGTATCCTGGTGAGATAAAAAGTTTCACCTCTACATTCTCTTCTTTAATTTTTATTTAGCCTTTCTTAAACTTTCTTGATGTGGACCTTTTAACTTCTCTTCTTTTTAATAATCCCGGTCTCTCCTCCCTTCTCCTTGTCATTTTTCTTTTTTTTCTTTGTCTTTCTTTGCAAGTCACTGTCTACTATCCCTTTTATTGTTTTTCTACCATCACATCTTTGTTTACTCTTTGTCTCTTCCACTTTCCTCTTGTTTTCTCTTTGTCTGCTCCACTTGCTCTGGCCTCTCACTTCCTTTGTTGTCTTTGGCTTTAATTTTCTTGATAAATTTTATCATCAATGTTTTATCTTTTTTCTTTCTTTTGTTCTCCCTTTTCTCTGCCTCCTTGTTCCTTCTCCCTCTAGTTGCTAATCCAAAGTGAGGCGGACCTTTTTGTGGAGGACGAGGACAAGCTGACGCCATGTGACCACGCCGAGCGGCATCACCACACTGAGCTGGCCCTCAGCCTGGAGTCACAGATGGTTTTTTCCTCCTCTTCAGCGCAGCAGTCGAACACAGACGCACATGGTGAAACCAACCTGCTGCAATACAAGGAGGTGAGACCGTAGTTACGAGATTTGGGGGTTCCCCGCTGGCCTGACTTTTATAATTATTCTCTTATTTTTATGCTTTTGTACAGATCTCCGTTAGTGAACTGTGTTACAACATTGAAACATTTACTTCTTACATGTCTCCTACGTTAGAGGAGTCAAGTCTGAAACACAATGTTAGTTTCCCAAACGACACCAGATCACAACATGTTGTGGACAGATTGAAGTGAAACGCAGAACAATTGTGCTATCAGTATTTCACTGTTCCTACATATCATATTACTCATTTAC
Organism: Polydactylus sextarius; assembly: GCA_016801845.1. Taxonomy (NCBI): domain Eukaryota; kingdom Metazoa; phylum Chordata; class Actinopteri; family Polynemidae; genus Polydactylus; species Polydactylus sextarius. Next base: position 13,991,816 of record CM028927.1, read on the forward strand.
TGAGCTTTTGCTGACAACAATCAAGTGATCTCAAGCAATAAATTAACACAGATAGCTGCTGCTTCAGTTATTTATATGCTAAATGTTTTCACTTAGCTGCAATGAATCACTCCCTTGGTTTTGTTCGAACCTGCCTATAATCAAATTCTCACCACTCACCTTCAAGTGTCAGTATCTTATTCTCAGAAAGTTTACACTGGTTCTTATGAGGATGGTAACATGAGAATATACACAACTTGCGTCATGTTTTTTCGGAGTCTTAGTGAAGCAGAGGGCACTGGTGCTGTCACAGTCGTCGAGCAGTGGCTGCTGCCAACTGATAGCGTTTTGATCTTCCATCCTGCAGCCAAATCCATGTTAATACTTAATCTCTCTTTCCCACCACAGCCTCCCCGTGCTCACCGTCTCATATCCCAGTGCTTTTCATTTTTGTCACATTATCATTTTCATTTCCTTACACATACCGTCTTCTTTAATATCTCTTTCTCTCTTACCCTCACCTTCCCTCTGACATTGATTTTCTCCCCGTTAGCTTCTCATCTCTCCCTTTATTTATTTTAGTTTTGTGTATTTATTTCTAATGTTTTGTCCACTCTGTTCTTTCAGCCTTATGAGGGACTGAAGCTTCAGGACCTGCGCAGGCTGAAGGACATGCTCATTGTGGAGACGGCAGACATGCTGCAAGCCCCCCTTTTTACTGCTGAGGCCTTGCTCCGAGCACATGGTGTGTGTTTGATTTTCTTTTTTTCTTCTGACATACAACACTGCAGTGTCCCTTGTCCTTAAACTTGTGTTAACCCTCTCCCTCTCAAAGACTGGGACCGAGAAAAGCTTCTGGAGGCCTGGATGTCAGACGCTGAGGGCTGCTGTCAGCGCTCAGGTGTGGCCATGCCCACCCCTCCACCCAGCGGCTACAACGCCTGGGACACCCTACCTTCACCCCGCACCCCGAGGACCCCACGCTCACCCCTCACACTCACCCTCACATCTCCCACTGACAGCTGCCTCACACCTGGAGAGGAAAGCCTTTCCACAGTGAGTGAAATTTTTTGTGCATTTGAAGTGAATTTTTTAGTCATTCAATTAGGGATTGTCAGGTAACTTGTGGTGACAGGAACAGAAACAATGAATATCATGGTATTTGTGCCTCTTGTGTCCCTGCAGTGTGGAATCTGTCTCTGCTCCATCTCAGTGTTTGAGGATCCAGTCGACGTGTCCTGTGGCCATGAATTTTGCAGAGCCTGCTGGGAAGGGTAGGAGCCTGTGTTACAATTTGTCCATTACAATCCTTGTGTCCTTGTGTGTGTTTTTCTAACATGTGTTTGTATTTTTTCCCCCTCAGGTTCCTGAATGTAAAAATTCAAGAGGGTGATGCACACAATATCTTCTGCCCGGCGTATGAGTGTTATCAGTTGGTACCAGTGCATGTGATAGAGAGCGTGGTTTCTAGAGAAATGGACCAGCGATACTTGCAGTTTGACATCAAGGTATTAACTCAGCATTCACTCATTCAAGAAATGATTTGCTTCCAGCTGAGTTCATTTATGTGTCTGTGCTTCTTGCCAAACTTCTTGCTACATATTTGTATGAAACTGTTTATTTTTTCACATAACTCGCATTCTTCTGTTCTGAGCACTCCCCGCAGTCTTTTCATTTCATCTCCCTTCACTTCTTAATCATATTTGATCTTACTTTTATTTCCTCCAGGCATTTGTGGAGAACAATCCCGCAATCCGCTGGTGTCCTGCAGCACGTTGTGAGCGAGCAGTGAGGCTCACGCGACCTGGGCCAGGGGACAGTGACCCTCACAGTTTTCCCCTGTTGCCCTCCCCAGCTGTCGATTGTGGCAAGGGTCACCTCTTCTGCTGGTACGCTTCATAGTTTAATGGCTCCATACATTGTTTACATTGTCATCAGCACATATATATATGTATTTTAATGGCAGAGCCGCTTTTAATGGCAGAGCCACCGTTACTGTTGAGTCAGGGATTGACAGCATTACCAGAATTTAGCTAAAAACCTTTGTGAGGACAGTTATCGTCTCTTTTCTTTTTGCCAGCTCAACATTATTGTATTAACAAATTTGACTGGATTCCTCTGTGTATTTTCTCCACTCCTTTCTTGGAGAGTTGTCATACTCCTCTTAGTCTTAATTTTATGACCCTCATATCTGTTTTTATCGCCGTGTCTGTCTGCAGGGAGTGCCTTGGCGAGGCCCATGAGCCATGTGACTGTCAGACTTGGAGGAACTGGCTCCAGAAAGTCACAGAGATGAGGCCTGAGGAGTGTAAGTCTGTCCTGTGTTGTTTGTGTTTCTAGGAATTTTTTCAGCATTACTATGGAGGGATTATGTTTATACTGCTACTGCAGTATGACAGTTAACGGCAGCTGTCAGAACAGAATATTTATTTTTATACTCAGTGGCAGGTGTTTGTCTGTGCCAAATGTGTGCATGTGTGCGCTGGAGGGTGTAACTGTGAGGCAGGTGTTGGGACAATTGAGACGTAGCTGAACTGTGTGTTTGTGTGTTCTTTCCACAGTGGCAGGTGTGAGCGAGGCCTATGAGGATGCTGCAAACTGCCTGTGGTTGTTGACCAACTCCAAACCGTGTGCCAACTGCAAGTCACCCATTCAGAAGAATGAGGGCTGCAACCACATGCAGTGTGCCAAGGTGTATACACTAATCTTTTTGTCAGCCGTAGACAATAGATAATGATTTCTTGTCACTGATGATTAATATTTCCAATATTTTTATGTATTGCATTTCAGTTAACGTGGTTAAACTGTCTTCTCTCTCGCTCTCTCTTGCTCTCTGCAGTGTAAGTATGATTTCTGCTGGATCTGTCTGGAGGAATGGAAGAAGCACAGCTCATCAACAGGAGGCTACTATCGCTGTACCCGCTATGAGGTCATCCAACAGCTAGAGGAGCAGTCCAAAGAGATGACTGTAGAGGTACAAACACACACACACACACACACACATATCAAACACAGCCTTTCACTTATAGAAACATGAACAAAACCACAACTTATATTTACATACATTTATTCATATATATATATATATATATATATATATATATATATATCACCTGACTCACACACTGTCACTTACTTCAGTTCATTATTTCTTTTTTCTTATAGGCAGAAAAGAAGCACAAAAGTTTTCAGGAGCTCGACCGTTTCATGCACTATTACACTCGCTTCAAGAACCATGAACACAGTTATAAGGTAAAACTCTTCACATCTCCACACTATACATTTCTATAATGCCAGTGAATAAACGCATTTGACTCTTAAGGTCACTGTATAATAGTTATGTGTGTTTTCTGTATCTAATAGTTGGAGCAGAAGCTGCTGAAAACAGCTAAAGAGAAGATGGAGCAGCTGAGCAGAGCCTTCATAAGCCGTAAGTTCCTCTTATTCTGGTCCCAGCCTGAGCCTGTTGTTGGGAAGAATCAAGTGGGTTGATATTATCATAATCCATTAATCCTGTCTATCCCAACACAATAATACTGGTTATATTAACCGCTACAAGTCAGTGATTGTTAAGATCAACATCTTCAAACACACACCTAATCTTAACCCTAAACATGTTTCTGTGTGTGTGTGTGTGTCCTTGCTGGTGTAGGTGAAGGCACTCCTCCAGACACACGGTTCATTGAGGACGGTGTGTGTGAGCTGCTGAAGACGCGACGCGTGCTGAAGTGCTCTTACCCATACGGCTTCTTCCTGCAGCAAGGCAGCACCCAGAAAGAGATATTTGAGCTCATGCAGGTAATTTGATCCATATCTGTTATGAATGCATCCTCTGCAAGAACACGACTAAGAGTGTTAAAGCCCCACCAGTGATACATAAAGACTGCCGCAAATTAGACTCTGCAGAAGTTAAAATATTAAGCAATCTCAAACCGACCGTTACTTCCTGTATTTTTATGTGGAAATTGGTATTTTTAGCTTGTTGTCCACGGTAAAGGAGAGGTCAATGAGTCAGTGTAATCATTCTCTGATCACTTCATATATGAAGTTTGGATTTAACATGAATTCAAAAATGTTATTGCAACTTCTTATTTCTATTTTTAAGGATTCTATTCTATTGCTTTACTACCTTCACAACAAAAGACTAATCTAAGTGGCAGCTTTGCTGTTTTTGAGTCGCTCTGAATGCAGAGATTGTAGTGATTAAATATAGGTACAGTAAATCGCAGAGGTCCATTCCATCTGTTTCACAAACCGGATTAAGACTGGATGAAGCCTGCTGTGTGATAAAGGATAATCAAACACTAAACACCAGAAACTCAGCTCGTGTCATATTGAAAATCACCTTTTAAATGTGAATTTCTTTAGTCTCTGAGCAGATGGTGATAGACGTGTTTGTTTGGTTTCTTCCCAGACGGACTTGGAGATGGTGGTGGAGGATCTGGCTCAGAAAGTGAACCGGCCGTACCTGAGGACGCCGTGCCACAAGATAATCAGTGCAGCTCGGCTGGTCCAACAGAAGCGGCAGGAGTTCCTGGCATCAGTGGCCCGTGGCGTCGCGCCCAATGATTCTCCTGAGCTTCCCCGCAGGAAGTGAGGGCAAACACACAGCGCGCATAAGTAAAATGTAGTTTTGCTTCACTCGGGTTAAATCACATTCTTTTCTTTTTGTATTTCTTTCAGCTACCCTGGAGGATCATGGGACTGGGAGTACCTTGGCTTCGCCTCTCCTGAGGTAAATGGAGAATATCACCAAAACACCAACTTTTTTTTTTGTTTTGTTAACCTTGCTAAGCTAACGCTACTTTCTAAACAAACAAACAAAAAAAAAACACACCCACTAGTGTGATTGGTGACCTGCTTCTGTACGAGGTCATATTCATGCATGACTTTGGCTGCAGCTGACTTAGTTTGCTTGTGTGTTAAGATGGGGAGTCGTCACTCTGTGCTGGGAGTAGGAGAGCAAAGAGAGAGACAGTCACAGGTAATGCACCATAGTTTCTTGCTGTTTTTTTTTTTTTTTTTTGTGCGTGTGCATGGGCTGTGTTCTGTTTTCTCACAGCACAATAGACTTAATGAAACAGCTGCATCGAGTCGGTCGGTAATAACCCAGCTTGAATCGCTCTTCGCAGGATTATGCTGACATCCAGTACCGTCGTCGACACAGGCCACGGCGCAGAGGAGACATGCTGAGTCTGCACAACCTTCGAAGCAGCAGCAACACACCAGAGACCAGCAGGAGGAGTGACAACACAGGTCGAGAAAACAGCACGTTTTATATAAAGTCCTTTATCACCATCCAAAAGGCGTATAAATGGTGCATCTGTACTGTATAGGAACCATTTTCTCTTCTGCATAAAACAATATGCAATTTTTTTTTTAATGCATTGGCACAAACAGTGCATCCCAGTCCAACCCTGCTTTCCTCCTCCCTTCCCTGCCTCCATTTATAAATTTTGACTTGTCACTACACCAGACAACCAGCAAATAGGATTTTACTTTATTACCCCATGAATCAGGTCTGTCAAAGCACACAGTGGCATTGATCACCAGCACCTATTGGCAGTCAAGCCACACAAAGTAGTCCTCATATTAATGTGACATTTTCTGTTCCAGAGGGTCCAGAGAGGAGCGAAGGCCGCAGGAGAGTGCTGGGCTCGCTGGATGAAGATGACCCGAACATCCTTCTGGCCATCCAGCTGTCGCTCCAGGATTCCCGCAGAGAGCGAGGTCTGGAGGGAGGACTAGAGAGGGCGATGGAGGGCAGAGCGGAGCTGGAGCGTGGCATGGACAGAGGACAAGAAAGGAGGCCGGGTCATGCAGGAGACCTGGCTGACGTCGCTTTGCACTCCCTCAACTCAGACGTTCCTCCAGGAGCCAGGGGCTCCTCCTTTCATGCGTCTCTCCTGGATCCTCCTCGCCCTCCTAACAGGACAGACTCCACCTCCCAGCCTCCCACATCCATCCCCCTCCCCCTCCCTCCACCGCCTCCTTCTCTCAGTGCAGAGCTGCTGGAGCTGGGGGACAGCCTTATGAAACTGGGGAACATTACGACTCCCTATGACCTGGACGCACACACCCAAGAGCAGCTGTGCTCACACCACACATACAACCACAGTCCTCTCACTGCTCCCTACTCCATTGAACCTGCTCACAGCGACCGCAGCCATAGACAAGACCAGAACGCACTGACAGCTCCGTTTGGGCTCGACCATATCGCCATCACAGACCCTCGCTATGACGGCAAAGAGCAAAGTTACTGCCACTCTAGTGCTTATTTGGCTGAGGCTGAACACACTGCCCCCTGTGCAGCAGAACGCACCCAAAACCCCGGCCACCCTAGTGCGTATAACCGGGAACACGCAGCCACGTACGACAGCACCCCAAAACCGGACAGCACTTACAACCCCTGCCCAGAACACAGTAGCTCTTACACTCAGGAGCGTCCTGCTGCCTATGCTCTCGAACGCCCAACCACAACAGACCCCCAGCCCCCTGCCCAGTTGTGCCTCCCATCTCCAGAGCTCGAGCCGGAGCTGCTGCTTTCACCAGTGATCCCACCAGGGGGCCCTTTCACCCCCAGTGACCCTCAGAGTTTGGAGGCCCTGGACCCCACAGCCAGTGCCCAGCTGCTGGACAACATCATGGCCTGGTTTAACAACAACATCAATCCGCAGAACAACCCCCAGAGCCTTGCCCTCATCCCCTCCCCACCCACCACAGAGACGGACTCTTCCCCCGACACACACACTGAGACTGAATCAGAGAGCCAGGCCTCCAGGGGCGTGACCCCCGCCCCGCTCTGGCAGCCCCTGGAGGGTGAGCCAGAAGCGGACAGAGGGTCTGCAGGCCCCCGTTTAGGTGCTGTCCCTTCGGAGGCCCCGAAGGCAGCGAGGCCCAACACTCTGGAGCTGGAAAACCAAGATGCTGGCGAGGAGGGTGTGGGCGCAGGGTGTGTGTCAGACCTGTCGCTGGACGAAGCGCACACACACCCGTGCTCACACTCCCAACACGGAAACAGCCCCGCACACACTGCCCCCACCACAGACAGAGACTTGGACCTGGTTCTTCAGTTAGAGGTGGACCAATCACCTGAGGAGTGGGAGGAGCAGGTACACCTGGTGTGATGGCGCAAGAGACAGGAAGATGAGAGAGTTTGAGGAAAGTGGAAGAGGAATGATGATTAAAGAGGAAAAGTAACGAAGCACTAATGGAATATTATATTAGAAAGATAACGGTGAAGCCTCAATGAAAAGTGTAGGTGTTTGGGGGTTTGAGCGTTTACTGTATGTATTATAGTATATGTAGAGAAGGACTAAAGCCCCACAGACTTTGTCCATTAAAGATGATGTCATACGCAGTTTGATTATTATTTTTTTAAATGCTTTTGTCTGCTGTAAAAACAGACAAACTATTCTTTGAAAAACAGTTAAGTGTTTAAACCAGAGTACATCAATGGAAAGCTACTGATATTATCATAACACGTAACATGCTGCACATGTTTATGTTTTTTCTTATTTAATTTATTCTTTCGCTCTTGTTATTTGTTTGTTTTTGTTTGTTTTTTTGGGGGGTTTGGGTGGGGGGGTGACGTTTTGGTGCTGTTGAAATCCAAACTTGCCTCACATGCCCGACAACACTTTATTTACACACACTGACCCGACCACGAGCCCGTTCAGAGCTCCGAGAGCCAAACGCGACGGTTAGCTGTAACCTTGGAGCTTGTTAGCGTACTGTACAATCAGAGGGCCTGACTCAAGTTTTTTGGACCTTCGCGCACACGGTGCCTGCTTTGTTTAAGAGAGCCAACACGCTGTTGATCTAGGCTGAACCACGAGACACATGACTGCTTTTCAAACCTCACGCTGAGACAAACAATGGATTTTTTTTTTTTTTGGAGATAGATAAATTCTTGTGCAGGTCAAAGGTCAGGAATTCAGTGTCTGGCTCAAAGTCACCTCAACATCACGGTTGCTTTCAGGGGAAACTTGAACCCTTTTGTTTTTCCTGCTTCCTCCTTGTATTTCTCTGTCTGAGATGAGCGTTCAACCATAAAGTTTCATAAATATTTCAGTATTTTGCAGTTGCTTTGGCTCCAAGTTCACAATTTTACTAATTTCATTTTACTTAACATTTCTATAGCCTGAATTTACACTTTACACAGTAAATTCTTTATTTATACAAGTTAAACTAAAGATATTAGATTGTACTTTGTTGAGTTAGTTCACTTTTTCACCAAAAAAAAAAAAAAAAAAAAAACACAGGAAGCTGCTGTAAACCTGGAAAACACAACTTTAAACCACAGTGTGGTTGAGGTGAGAATGTGTTACGTCATTAAGTGTTTTTGCACATCAGATCTGAGCCAGAGCAAATGTAAAATACTGTAAATTAAAGAAAAAATAAATTCTGAAACTTGAAGTTTATTTTTTTTTGACTGCGGCTTTGCTGTTATAATCATATCTTTTCCACTACTGATGGCTTGTCCGGGGTGTTGTTAATAGGTGGGACATGGGTTGAATTTTTACTGTAATTTAACCTTTTTTTCATTTATTCATTATTATTATTATTATTATTACTATTATTATTAGAGATGAAATCTCTTCAAGTTGAGACCACAGGTGTTGGGTCCGTGTGCCTTTTTTGTTTCAGTTGTATTATTATTATTATTATTATTTTTTGTTTATTTGTTGGTATTTATTAGTGTTATTACTTTTTAAAACATGCTTAACAAGTTGATAATGAAAGTTATTGGAGAACACATCACTCTGGCTGCTGCCATAATAATGCACTGAGGTTGTTGATGCACATTTAGTATTGTTTGTCCCTTCAGTCCTGGTTTATCTTAACTTGACCACGTCCCCCAGAGAAAACACGAAGCCCATGTTGCTGTTTTTTTTTTTTTTTCACTAAATCAGATAACTGCTCCGAGGCTGCGTGAAGGAATTAGATTTTCAATTATTCACGCTTTTGAGTTTCCACTATAATTAACAACCACTTTATCTGAATGTTGCTCGAGTCGAGTCGAGTCGGGACTTCGGTTTCATTTTCACATGTGATGTAGCATTCTTGACTCTTGGGTCATCATTCAGCCTTTATCTTAAAAACCGTGTCGCCGCCCCAAACTTAAAATGTTTACAAGACAATTAAACACTGCCTTTTGTGTTGATAATATGATTTGGTGCTTTTGGGGGAAATATGGAAATAATAATAGAGTGTTTGCAACAATCGGTCTTTAGATGGCATGAGAAATGTAAAAGAAATGATATGTAAGAGCAGATTCTATTTTTCCTTTTACTTTACGACGGCAGCCAGTTTAAGAGAATGTGACAAGCAATCAAGAGACGCATCACCTGTAAACGGATGGTGAGTGTGAAGCTTGTTTAAAGTGGTTTAAACTGTGTTCTCCACTGAAACGAACTGACTGACTTTTAGAGGAAGTTACCAAACTTTAAAAACAAACAAAAAAAAAAAAAACACCTTTTCCCTTTCTGTATTGAACTTAAAACTGTGAAAGGTGCAGGTCAGGGCGTCAGGCGCTGACGGAGACATTTCATAAAAGACCTCAGACGTTAGTGACGTTTCACACTTTGTTCACTGAAGGTGACTCGATCAACATGACTGCAGACACTTCTTCTTTTGGATTGCACAGTGTAACGGTGGCGGCGCCGAGTTGTTTCTGAGTTTATAATTTAATTTGCACAAGCATGCTGTTAACATGTTGCACTAATCCAGTGCTGTCAGGAGAGATGTGGACTGATTAATGGTGGTTTCGTTATTATTTTCTCTCTCTCTCTCTTTTTTTTTTTTTTTTTGTTTCTTAATTAAAAATAAAATAAAAAATGGTCCTGTGCCATTTTGTACTCCACATAAAATGTTTATATTTTAACAATCCCTCAAACAACAACTTCAGAATTTAAAAAAAAAAAAAAAAAAAGAAAATAAATTGCACTCTCATAAATTATACTTGATACATTCCCAGTCGGTCCATAAGAAAGGTTTGATGTGTGGCCAAAACTGTAAATGAAAGTGTCAGTGCAAAGTTTACTCTCAATAAAAAGAACTGAAAGTGTGTTGCTATGAGTTTTGTGTGGGCGCCACTTCTGAGAATCTGCTAAAGAAAAAAAATCTCATCTCAACATCACTCGAGCTTTTTATTTAATCAAACAATCAGGCAACTAACGACACATCAGTTAAGTAGAGAACTATTCTGTAATGATAAATTAATAATTGTGACACAAACTGATTATTTTAGTGTTATACTCTTGGTTGTTGACAATATTATTAAGTAACATCAAATTGTATTATTTTAAAATATTGTGACAATCTAATGTTTCCCTGGCGACACCTTCTGGCTGTAAGTAGAAACTACAACGACCAACAAATTTCCTCAAGCTTTTAAAGCTGTTAAAATCACAACTGCGTTTTAAAATTTATCAGGAAATCCTGAGTTTAGCTCTACAAAATATTTACATATTGTCAGTTCTTCGTTGTATTTTATTCTTAAACTCCAGACACTTGTTGTTGGACTTTTTTTTTAATTCTTTCCACCTGAAAGTTGGAAACATTTTATATCATACAAATATTTCTCCCGTTTTTTTAACTGTTAATTAGAGTCGGGCCTTTTTCCTGCCACAGAGAACATATTAACATGATCTTTCAAATATTTTTTTCCTGAATATTTTATATTTTTCTGATCGTTTTATCTATTGAAAGTAGAAACAACAGAGCACAGATGGTTATGTTTTCATCACAGAGACTTTATTTTTCAGATTGACCCATTTATTAATATTTTACAGACTAGGTCATTTTGGAAACAAATGATAGCTTTTTTTTTTATTGTTTAAATAAAAAGTAATGTTGCTTCATTAATGTGTGATGAAAATAAAAGCAGTATTTTTTTTAAATATAATTTCACATATTTAGATTGAGAATAATTTTATACATATGAAAAAAGCGTCGGTAGAATCAAAGTCCTGACGTGTGTGATGTTGAATCCTCCGCTGGTGGTTGCCGTTGTGCTGACGATTGTAAACATTTACTCCTTCTCAGTGATCTGACCGATGGCAAAGGGTGATTTTGTGCAAGAAGCAGATCGTATCCGGTCGGCCCACATGCAAATCTCAACTCCAGACCTTTTTTGATGGTGTCATCTGACCATTTTGTCCCTCGAGCACTCGACTGTGAGAGTTTGGCGAGTTGATCTTTGTTGAAGACGCTAGAAACTTTTGCCTCTAGTTGCTCTCTTTGTTTGGCGAGTTTCCACTTCTCTCTCCTCTCCTTTGCCAGACTCTGCTGTAGTCTCTTTACTTTGTCTGTCAAAGCTTTCAGCTTTTCTTCAGGACTCACTACCTCCCATCTCGCAATCCCACCAGTGCACGATGTCATTTGCAGGACTCGGCTCGTTGCATTCAAGTCTTCAGACGTGATGTCTGAAATATCTGGAAGATCTGTTTAAAAAGAAGTATAATTATACACTTGGTATACACATATATGCATGATATAGTACACTATGACAGAAATATCATATATTGTTTTTTTTTCAAAATATAAAACTAATTTTAAACAAAAACACCAATTAAATGAAATTTACAGAAGACAGCATTGTGGTATATAAGAAAAAGAGTCAAGATGTCCAAGTAATAAGTAATTTTCTACCATGTGTGGTCAGTGTATTAAATAAAACACCAGCAAAAACGAAACACTACATAACTACAGTTATAAAAATGTTTTTTTTTTGATGATGTGAGCTAAGACAGGTGTATTGTCACTTATAATAGTTGGTTACTCGGTTATATTTCTCATATTTCGACTGTTAAAGGTACAGGAATTAATGAATCAGTTAATCCGTTTTATTGTAAATTAATTACAATTACCTTGTTGAACTCCAAGGGATTGAGAACAATAAGCGTGATCCAGTTTAATTGGTTTTAATTTGCCGTCATCGGATTCATTCGTCGTCTTCTTTCGCTTTGTTGGTTTAGCAGAACGTTTTGGTGTAAAGACAAACTGTGTCGGAACAGCATTTGGCTTCAACTTCCTCACGCCATCAACTCTGTTACACTCATACTGCTCATCATCGAAGTGATCCTGCAAATAGAGAAAGAAAAAAAGGCACAATAAAGAACATAAACTTTTTAATGAGTGTGTAGTTCGCCTTGTGTGTGTAGGTTAGCTACCGGGCTAATGTTAACACTAAAGTTAAGGTCAAAAAAGTCACTTACTTCACACAAGAAAGAATGATCATTAGCTTTCCATTCCTTTCTTCGAACCTTCGACTCCCATAATCTTCTACGTTCTGGGTTACGGGGGAAACGATGCATTCGTTTTCCTCTGCTCGGTTTGGTGCTGCAGCCAAATGCAGCACAACAAGGCATTTTCTTTGTTTAAAATAGTAATAAGTAGTAATTTATAACCACTGACCGTCACATTCAATAGATTTAAATAAGAATTCCTTATCGTCGTTTTCCTTCTTCTGCTTGAAATGATAATTCCGATGGATGTGGGGTTACAACATGGCGTCCAACACATCACGTGATAGTCCCTGAACCAATCACGGGGCAGAAGAGTTGAACTCGAGTTGGCCTAACGCTTCCTGGTTCGTTGTTGACGTCATCTCATCGCGACAGAGACGCGACTCCTACGACAGCGGCCTGTGTTTTCACTTGAGCGCTGTAATTTTTTCTCTTCGGTGAAGGATTTGTGTCCACAGTCCGTCACCATCATGAAACTAGTCAGGTACGTAGATGTGAAATTATTTCTTTAGTCGAAATTTGTGATAAGAAACGATAAAAACAAAGCGACTCCACCGGATGGCTTTAGATGAGTAAAAGGAGACGCGGTAACAAGGCGGGAAGCGAAGAAATGAATGGAGGCTGGTCGCTGTTACAATGACCGAGGTCCAGCCTCTGAAGCCACTGGAAACACTCATATAGAGAGACACGGCGTTTTAATTCATAACTGAACTGTGGTTTTCGCTTTAAAAACTTCATGTTTTGCACCTGTATGTTAAACTTGCTTTAATAGCCGTTTAGCGTCTAGTTATTGTATCGATTCAGACCTGAACTCGGAGGCCGCACCTCTCTTCAGCCATCACCAACTCAACTTACATTCAAATTAACTCAATATTTAAACTCACCAAAACTATTCATATATTGTTTTTAGCCATGAAGCCATTTATGCATGTAAAGTGTAGGTCTTTATCTCCTCAAGTGCTTTTGTTTTGGTGTAAACGGCTCAGCTAGCAGCTAACGCTACCCAGCTATTACATTACAGACTGTTTTGTTCACACTGTATCTTCACTTCTCTTGTAGATTTTTGATGAAGCTCAGCCATGAGACGGTTACTATTGAACTGAAAAATGGCACTCAGGTCCATGGCACCATCACAGGTAAGATATGTATCTGTTTATACATCATCCAGTTGTGTCCACAATGAAGCTTCTAAACAATAAAACTACATGAAGACCAACATTTTATAAGAAATGAGATCTGGTCCAAATACTCTACTTTCAACGAGTCAATACTCTTCACTGCTTTCTTGTGATATCTCTGTGTGTCTTAGTACATCTCACTGATGTCTCCCAGTTTCATTTGATATTAATTTGATTTCTGTTGCAGTTACTGTGCAGGAAAGTTGTTTGACAGAGCACAAAAATTGTCAGAGGCGACACTGTTTACATAAAATACAATGTTGGAGAGTTTTTGAAAATATCTGTGATAATATAAGAAACATGTTGTGAGATTTATCTAATTATTATGAACCTATTCATGTATTCACTTCCAGTAGTAAAGTAGATCCAAGGCAATGTCACCTGTGTTCAATTTCATGCTTTTCACTCCTTTTTTTTTATGTTCCATTTAGGTGTCGACGTAAGCATGAACACCCACCTTAAAGCGGTGAAGATGACCCTGAAAAACAGGGAGCCCACTCAGCTGGAGTCCCTCAGTATCCGTGGCAACAATATTCGCTACTTCATCCTGCCCGACAGTCTCCCACTGGACACCTTACTGGTCGATATTGAGCCAAAGATCAAGTCCAAGAAGAGGGAAGCAGGTGAGTAACTTTGTTTAGCTAAGTTGTCTTGTTGTTTTAGTGATGCTCAGCTTGACTGTTGGAAAATTATACAAGAACCTTCCCTTTCACAAAGTCTGTTTTATGCACATTGGGATGTTTATAAGAAGTGACAAAGTTGTCTTACAAACTGTTGAGCCTGTGATTTGGAAGAAGGATTGAAATATGAAGGAAGTTAAACTGTGAAATATAAACTTGAGTAACTTTTATTGTGTGATTATGGTAAATAACTGATTCAAACCCATTGGATTGGTACCAATGTTGATTATCAATGAAAATCATGAACAGTCTCTAAGTTTAGTGATGTTCAGTGCGTAGATGAACCTGTTGTGATACATGTATCCTGTAGGAGGTTATGTCTGATCTGACTGCAGATTAACTACAGTTTGTCTGTCACTAGCGTGAAGGTCGCACAAAGTTTGAACTAGAGTTAGATGTTGATTGTGCTGAAATTTTGACTAGATGCAAATCTGAATATTAATCATTTTAGTTTCATGTTTAAAATGTATTCAGTGTCCGCAGATGTTGCAAAGCTGAAGTGAATGAACTAAGATTGAAATTTTAGGATGGGGAATTACATAGAGCCGTAAATGTTGACCAGTTTAACTCCTGCCTTGTTAGTTAAACAATTAGTCAAACATTTCTGACTAATACTCTTGTCTCTTCTCAGTGGCTGGACGGGGACGAGGCAGAGGACGAGGCCGTGGCAGAGGACGAGGACGAGGCCGAGGTGGTCCGAGGAGATGATCACCAGGCTGTACAGTTGCATCCTACCAACCAGCTGTTTGTACAGGATTTTTTTTTTCTCAGAGGAAACTTTTTTTTTTCTTTTTTTTTTTTTTTTTTGAATTTCATTGTTTGTTTTCCTTTTTAGTTTTTTTTTTTTTCTTATTTTGTACATTAAAATACTTCTTGTGAAGATGATAAACTTGACTGTGTGTTATTACAGCAGAGTGGGCTGGCTTATTTTGTTTTTCCAGACAAATGTCTTGTGTTCTTATATTATGTTTTTATTTCAAGACTTAATAAAACATCTTTGCATGAAACAGTTTTTCCCAAAATCTGACACATAAGCTGGAAATATTACATTGTCAAAGTGTGATCAGGGACGTGTGCATGGATACAGCTGTGTACAGCCGTAGACAGGCTTGTACATTGTGTGTGCAAAAGTAAACACCATGTTTGTTTGATACAGTATGATACAGCAGAGTATGTATAATCTCATATATGCTGAATGATGATATGTATATTACAGCAGGATGTGTCTGACATTAAGATCAGTTTTTCTTAACATTTATAAGAGTTTGTACGGCTGTACACAGCTGTAGGGCAGTGGTGGCCTGGTGGCTAAGGAAGCAGACTTGGGTCTGGAATGTCCCTGGTTCAAATCCACCAGCTACTGGGTTCCACTGAGGTATCCTTGAGCAAGATACCGCCCCTGTGTGCTGTCCAGGCTGCCCCCTGCACCCATCATTTAACCCATCACTTAGGTGTGATGGGTTAAATGCATAGGGAATACTTTAATATGCTTGATGTGCTGAGTGTGTGTGTGTGTGTATGAAATTGATATAGACAGACTTGGACATTGTGTGTGCAAAAGTAAACACCATGTTTGTTTGATACAGTATGATACAGCAGAGTATGTATAATCTCATATATGCTGAATGATGATATGTATATTACAGCAGGATGTGTCTGACATTAAGATCAGTTTTTCTTAACATTTATAAGAGTTTGTACACGTAAAAAGTCGCTTGAAACCAGCTACATCACAGTTGATTAAGCTACATCAGACGAGGTGTAATTACACCAAGTGTCCATTAGATGCCGCCAAAGAGCGCAGTTTAATCCTGAGGTAAATGAAAATCGACCAGCACCGAAACGGGAACAGTAGCGACCGTATGTAAATAAGTTAAAGATGGCAGGTTGATGAATGACCGGACCGTTGTTGTTTATAAACTGCCCGTCGCAGCCAGGTGACGTTCACCGGACAAACTCCTCCGGTGGTGGTCAGACCGGCGTGTAGACACCGACGTCGCTACACCGACCCCGGCTACAAACATCGAGCTTAGGACGGTCTCTTATGTCTCGTTGTGCTGACAGACTTAAAAGATGTCTGTCGTTTCCAACGGACGCTTCACGTATTTCGCTTTTGGGAGTAACTTATTAAAGGAAAGACTACAACTGGCAAATCCTACTGCGACATTTTGCACCACAGGTCGACTGAAGGTAAAATAAAAAACGTCTTTATTGTAGTTTTCTCCTAAATCAACATGGCGTTCATGTTCATGTGTAAATCAAAATACAGAGCCTCCATGTAGTGACTAGCTACTTTTTTTGTAGCGATATTTTCTGTTCTGAACCCACATATATCTGATAGATCTGTAATAACCAAAACGCATACGTAGTTATTAATTATTAATTCATTGAATGTTGTCTGGTGGTTACAAGTCGAGATCAGAAGAGTTGATAATCCGACGACACCTGAACGCACCGTGGAGTTAGCTTAAACGTTAGCTTTAATCTAAGATTTAGAAAAATACATACTCTTAAATGTCACAGACAGAAAATTGAATAAGAGGAAGAAACAGTTTAACACGCTGCTGTGTTTGTTAACTGTGTAGACATATTAATAAATTAGTATTGTTTCATTGTGGATAAAGGTGATTTCAGGGAACGCGACAGTCTCTGATCACGTGGTAAGAACGGAGCATTTTCATTGGTGCAGCGTTTGGGGGTAATAGTGATTATTATTATTATTGTTATTGTTATTATTATTATTATTATATGAAGTTTGTTTCTTGACAGACCAGCTCGTAACTTTGTTTTTATTTTTACTGCGTTGTTATTAACGTCTTGATAGGATACAGCAGCTTTTGGTTTATGGTTACTTGTGCATAGACTCTTCTCAAAGTTGTCTTCTTTCACTACTATTTTTTTGAAAAAAATATTAAACACAGTTAGCTGCAGATTTCTTAAAGATTTTAGTTTTCTTGTAAAATTGTCAGATGACACTACTCTGCTGTTACTCCTCCAGAGAGCGCAGTCAGACCATGGTGATAATTGTTTCAATCTCAATGTGTCTGAAACCAGGGATCTGTTGCCAACCTCATGACAATTGACTCTAACCTAAGATTTTATATAAATAATCAATCGATTGTGAAATGAGCCCATCACAGAATCCACTTGTTGAGGATGAGTAACTCTTCTTGTGTTTAAAGGTAACTTTTTGAATAAACTGTTTGAATAATTTTGTCTAAGTCATCATAAATAATGATATATATATATATATATATATATATATATATATATATATATATATATATATATATATATATATATCTCAAGGGTTTTGTGGGGTATGTTATTTAAGATAAACTGTCCTTCTGTCCTGTACCTCCTGCCTCGATGTTTACACAGGACTACAAGTTGAACTTTGGCTTGTGGAAGAAGCAGGTGGAGAACGCATGGCACGGCGGCGTGGCCACCATCGAGTTCTGTCCAGGCTCAGAGGTGTGGGGCGTCATCTGGACTCTCAGTAATGATAATTTAACAAGCCTTGACAAGTGAGACACACCAACACACACACACACACACATAAACATACGCTCCGAAACACAGCTGTTTTTAAGTTAGATGGTCAGGAGTTTCCATTTTAGTCAAAACTGTTGCCTGTTCCTCCTTTAGCCAGGAGGGAGTGAACGAGGGGGTGTACTCACCACTGGAGGTTTCCGTGGAGACTGACAAAGGACTGATGCTCTGCAGGACGTACCAGATGAACAATTTCCACGCCTGCCTTCCCTCTCCGCAGTACAAACAGGTGTGCACTTAAAACACTCTGGACTTAGCAGCCATATTGGGCAATAACTGACTTATCAAGATATTTACCAAATGTGTCTCTTTGTTTTTATACTAGGTGGTGTGTCTGGGTGCAGAGCAGAACGGCCTCCCGGTGGACTACCTGAAGAACCTGGAGGTTGTTCAGACTAACAACTACAGCGGTCCCTCGGTCTTAGATCAAATCACATCAGCTATGAAATAGTTTATAAGTTAATTAATGAGCTTGGAAACAGCAAATCTCACTGCGATGTCCATTTAGAATCTGTTCTGCATAGTTGTTTAACAAATTTCCTTTTTTTATATAATACCTAGTGTGGCATTTATAGTAGAATAATTTCATGATAATTAGCAAGACTGGACCTTGAACCATTTTCTTTCTCAGATGATTTATTTTAGGTCAAGATTAACATGGTTGTGTAGGTTTAGCACCACCATGTGGCCAGAAGTTAACACTGCACGTTCTTCATGTGATATTTGACTGATACCGAACATGTTCAAACTTTCTTAACGTGTCGTTACAAATGTAATTGAAGCCAGAAGACAAAAGTGTTCATAGTTTTCAGAAAACTGTCCGACTAAATCACTTTTCAGGAGAATATTAAACACATGAAGAACCCAAAGACTTCACTCGTGAGCCTTTTATTTCACTGCCTTTATTATGAATCACTCTACTCTGCTCCTGCTCAGAAAGGTTTTAAGACCTAAAGTTTTGTGACTTTCTATGGTGTTTACACATGAAAATAACATACCTTGGATTGCTTTAACATACCATGATTAAAAATATTTCTGTTTTTTTTTAACTTAAGAAAAATTAATGAATCTTTTACTTAAAAGGAAACCACTTTATTATTTTTTTTACAACACAGTGGTCTTGGACAGAACAAGACTTTTTTTTTTTTTTTTTAAATCTCTCCCAACATTTTTGATCCTCTAGGAATTATAGAAAATACATATACAATGTTATAGTACAAAAGAAAAAAAAAAAAAAAAAAAAAAAACAGCTGTCGGGAGAAACAGAAGATGTGTGGTGACAGAATCAACACCCAGTAACATGTTTTATGTTTTTTGCTGAATTTTCACAAGACTTTCCACAAGTCTATGCAAATATGTAGACTTCACAATGGCACAAATCATAAACCAATTATTATTATTTTTTAATCAGACTGTAAAACAAAAGGTCATGCAAACAACATGGTCAGAAACATGTAATAACCAAGTGTTCATTCACTCTGGGAATCCAGCAGCAACCAGTTCATGAACTGAAAACATTTATACATTCTTAAAAATTTGGCTTCGAAAACGCAAAAATGAACAGCCATCGAAACTATGTGTGGTGAATGAGACATTTCCCCTTAGAGACTGGTGAAATATGGAGGGAAATGGTGTTTTAAAACAAAAAATGTAAAGGTGAAAACACAAAATGAAGCAGTGCACATGATAGAAGTAGGTCCAAATATGTTTTAAAAAAAAAAAAAAAAAAAAAAAAAAGGAGGCGTCATATAATGACTCAACTCTATACTGAAGTGTGCACTAAAGCCAAGAAATGAAATCACAATCTTCTACAAATGGGTTTAAATAAATGGTGCAAAACAAAAAAAAATTGAGTGCTTATTTTGAAGTCAGTAGCTATGGTTGAATGAGACTGTAACCAGCTAAACACTGTTGCATCTCAACAGTCTGAACCATAATATAAATGTATCTTTCTTATTATGTTTATATTTTATATACTGTATATTAGGGAGCATCACAACAGGGCTCTGCATTAAGTGGAAATTAGGATACAGGGCACTGACAACATATCAAAGTCAAATGAAGCACTATTAACGAAGGCTACTGCCCCCAGGTACAGGTGTATGTTAGGAAATACACAGTATCAACTACAAGATGAGCATCTCCAGTGACTGTCAACACAACCGTCCATCATCAAGTTCACTATCAGGGTTTTGTTTATTTTTTTTTATCTGCAGTTGATTTTCACACAGTTCTGAACTTATTCCATCAGCTGCACCTCGTCCGTAACTTTCTCATTTCCGCCTTCGTCCATAGGTTCTGGTCCGTCTTCGCTGTTTTCCATCTGCTCTTTAGTACCGCCGGGCGGCTGCTCTGTGGGCTCCGCAGGTTTCAGCTCTGGGATGAGTAGGTTGTGCTTCAGTTTGCCCAACTCAGTCATGTTGAAGCCGAGGAGAACGGCGGTCTTACTCCGCTTGAGACTCTTCATGCACTTGCTGCGCTTCTTGCTGAAATGCGCCGCCAGCTCAGCCTTGGTGAGAGACAGCCTCTTGCACAGCTCGTCGGTCTCCACTTTGGTTGCGTAGGGGTTCAAGTTGAAGTATTTAGATATGAAGTCTCTGCGCTCCTCGTTGCAGCGGCGCTCCACTGGCGAGGGCTCCAACAGCAGCTTCACTGTGGGTTCAGGCTGAACCTCAGGTGTTGGCAGAGGAATGAACTTCTCATGCGGCCTCTTGCGAGTTGCCGCCTTCTGCTCTCGTTCTCGCTTGTTGTCCTCCATGACCTTCTTCAACGCAGCCTCCAGCCTCTTCTTAGACAGCAGTTCTGCTTCTGTTTCTTTAGGTGCCGTTCTTGGCGCAGCTTGAATGATCCGAGTCGGAGCTAAAGTCTGCTTCATTGTCAGCCCTTGTGGCACTTGAAGGAAGTACAGTCCAGATGGCTGAATGATCTGCTGTGCTGGTTTTGGAGGCTGCTGTGGTGCTGGTGCTGGCGCTGGCACAGGTTTGGGCGGCTGCTGTTGTTTCGGTGAACACCTGCATCGCTGAATGTGGAGCATAACAGCTTGCTGCGTGACCTTTCCCGTGTACACTCCATTGCAGTATATGCATTTGAAAGCCTCCGTCTTGAGGATGGCATGGATGGTCGGTGCCACAAAGTGTTTCTCTTTCAGGTGCTGGAGGTGTTTGGGTTCATTCTGAAACTTTTCATCACAGAAGGGACAGTACGTGCTGTTGATTTTCACTGGTGCTGGACAGATTTCTGGCTGGCTGCTCGGCTGCAACTTTAAGAAGATCAAGTCGAGGGAGTTCGTGACCAGGGCCAGATTGACCTCTGTGTCTCCGAGTACCTCTTTTGGTGCGGTGGTGTGGACGTCAAAGTACGGGAATAAGATCCCGCCAACGCCCTTTGAATAGACTCTGTACTTCTGCCGCAGGAAATCACAGTAAGCCTTGCTTGTGGGATTGTGCTGCTTTACGTGCTCGGCAAGCTGCTTGATTGAAAAAAACAAAGCGGAGCAGTACAAACAATTCAGGCCGTGCAGCAGGTGTTGGAAGACGCTCTTTTCTGATAGGAGGATTTTGCATGTCAGACATTTGACAGTTTTGTCGGGCATTTTCTTCAGGAACGCTGCTCGTGCTGCCACACTTTCTGATTTGGACGTGGAAGATTTCGTCTGGTGGGCGACCTCCGTGTGCATGTCAAAGACGTTGGAAGGGAAAAGTTCATTGCAGAGGGGACAGGTGATCCATTTCTTAGTTTGTGGTAACGAGTTACTAGTTTGTTCAACAGCCTTGAGAGGTGTACTTGTGCTCTGAGAGACAGGCATTGCTACTTGCAGAGGAGCGAATGTGTATGTGGGCAAGCCATTCACCCTGTTGCCGGTTGGGATCAGGTGACTCAGCAGAGACTGTGACGTCAGCATGGTACCTTGTAGAGCCATTTGGTTTGTTGATGCATTTTGTGTGACCACAGCAGGCTTAGGTACAGCCCCGGTACCGGCAGCCATGTTGGCCTGCAGTCCTGATGGAACAAGAATCTGCTGCGCTTGTGAAGTCTGTTGTGGTTGAACAGAAGCAGGAGCTAGAGCCACCGGTGCCTGTTTCAGAGGCACGTTAGACACTGTGGGAAGCTGGACCATCGACGGTGCTTGGGGTAAAGTACTTCGGAGGGCTATTGTTGCACCAGGCTGAAGCAAACCTTTAGCTTCAGCACTAGCTAGCTGCACTAGTGCAGATGCTTGAGGAGGGAGAAAAGCTTGGTTGGTTCCTGGGGCGCAGATCAGAGTCGTACTGTTTGCGGTCCCTTGCAGTTGCTGTAGAGCCACCACCGTTCCAGCAGGCTGCCCATTACTTGGTAAAACCAACGACTTGCTGTTGAATATTTGAGGTTGCTGTGGTTTAGGAGCGATACTTGGGAATGTGACAAACACACCATTCCCATTAGGTGTTGGTTTAATGGTGTAGTTCTTGTTCTCGTGAATCATGCTTTGTACTTGTGTGCTGACTGAATAATGTGATGGTTCAACCAGCATGTGATGCAACATTTGGTCTAGGTTTCCAGTGTTCACCTTGCACACTTTGCAGCAGTAGATTTTTACAGTCGTAGACCCTTGAACATTTAATCTGTAACCTATATACTGCTCTGCCAAACTGTCCAGGTGCTTTAGAATAATGTGCTTCTTCATCGCAAAGATAGAAGAGTTCGGAAATCCACACCTTCGACACTGATACCTTTCGTTTCCACGATGGGTGGGTAGGGACCCTTCCCTCTGTGACTGTATGTGGGTGGTAAGTTTGGCATGGAAGAACAGCATGTGCTTCTTGACAACCTTGGGGTGGCCGATGAAGAGGCACTGTGAACACGGTGCCAGCGCACAGAACGACTGAACGTATCCATGACAGCGAGAGACGTGACTTCTGAAGTTGTAGATGTTTTGTGAAGAGTACTTGCACAGGTTACAGCACAGAGATCGAGACCGATAAGGCCACTGCGCAGAAGAAAAAAAAAATAGACATTTACTTTAGTTAATTTCAATAAAGTTTATAATTCACATTAACAAACCAGAAAATAAAATTGTTTATATTCTGTTGATTAAAAGCAGTTGTGAACGAGAGGAAAACGTCTTACTCACCTTCTTCTGTTGTCTTGTGCTGTATCCATCTGTGAAATCCCCCCACTCAGTTTCCTGAAAAGCTTCATCTTCGTCCGAGTTGTTCTCAGTTGTGTTTTCATTAAGATCCTGTACAGAAAACAATACACAAACCAACATTAAACATTAAACATTAAACATCAGTTTTGTAGTTAAATATACACAACTCAAGTGTTGGGTGGCTAGTTTATTAGGTACACTTGGTTAAAACCTGCTACTTGCTTGATGGTTTTTCTCTAAGACCAGTGCCGATAATCTTTTTATAGCTGAATGTTGAGTTGTATTTGTGTTATTTGTGTGTGTGTGTTCAATATTTTATCCAGCCATTTATGATATGGTTTTAAGAGCATTAGTTTTATCTGGCTGCCATTTAAATGATCGAAATGGTAAGTTACTATGGCAACAGCCATCAGATAAATATGGTGGAGTAAAAAGCAAAGAAATAATCAAGTAGCAGAGCCTCGGTGCTAAACGTTTATGAGCCGACACATTGTCACCAGACTGTGTGGGTTTTTTTGTTTGTTTCTTTTTTTTTTAAATGACTGTCAGACATTTGGGGTCAAGGTCTTTCCATTTTTGGATTTAGACATTTTCATCACTTGCTGGGAAGCTTTTATTGTTCTGACTGCAACAAGTTGTCTTTCCTCTGCTCTCCCAAGCGTTCGTAGGGTAAACACTCTTGTTTAGCTCTTAAAGATTTGAGTTTATCATATAAATCAAAGCTCCTCATCACACGGATTCAAATACAACACTGCTTATGAATTTGCAAAATTATCCACATATCCACAAATCTGTAACTGTAGACATGACATCATTTTGCCCAACCCTCTCTCAGTTGCCATAACAACCAAAGAAAAAAAAACCCTTGGAACAGCTTTCTTTTAATCAACCATTGTATCAAATTCAAATATAATTTAATGTGCTTTCAGGTGACTGAATTTAAATATTATACCCTAAATCGTTACAAAACATTACTCACTATAATCTGAATTAAAGTCACTTTTAAACTTTAGTAGTTGCTGCTGCAGTTGTTATCGTACTAGCCAGCATTACAATTTAGTGTTAAAATGTGTCTAATATCATGCATTTGTGTAGTTTTACGAGTAGAGTAAGAGTAAGGTTATTTGTTATTGGCCAAATACATAATACAAACTGGCTTATATGTATGTTTAATGAGATATAAGCTAGCCATGTCTCGTGCCAAAATCTTTAAGAGATATATTCATTTGATTTCCAAAATAAAACGTACCTTTAAGAGGTTCTGGCAATCTTCCAGACCAATCTCTGAGAGGATGTTTTTCACCGCCTTTCGTGCCTTTCTGATCTTCTCAATATTTCCCACTGGAACCTGATACATTATATCTCACAAGCCTAAACAAATAAAATAAAATAAATTTAGACAAAAGAAAATTCAAATCATGGAGGATATGCATGAATAAATACCCAAAAGACATAAGAATTATTTATCTAAATTCAAATGGACATGACAGTAGCATCATAACATATAATAATTTTCCTGTCCAAACTTTGACTGCTGTTTAGTAAAGAAATAAAGACAATAATAGTCAATATAAACACATACTGGAGGAAATATCAGTGATCAATTAGTTAATTAGGTGTGGTGAGATAAATACAGATATCAACAACAAATACTGTTTAGAAATAAAGTTATTACATGTATTTCATCAGCCATGCAGCTAAAAATAAGACACACTTATTAGTACAATGTGGCCATTATGAAGTAATAAGAGGAAGTGATTTATAATGTAAATCTGATGTTTGTTCACACAACATGTCAATAAAATTACAAACAAGTTACTGAGCAACAGCTGATTTCTGCTAAAGTGTTTCACACATCAAGTCTCTCCAAGAAATTACAGATGGAAGAGATACAAACTTTATTTTCAGCCACTTTTTTTTTTTTTAATCGTGCGCATTTAGATGAAATCACCTACTAACTAATATCCGTGCCTGCTTATAGTTACCATGCATGCTAACACTGCTGTGTGTGAGTGTTGCTGCCCACACTGGGGTCATTCAAATAGCCACTGACAGCACTGAGCCGGGTTACTGTGTCGGCCACGCCGCTTCCTCTTACTTGAGGATGCCCTCAGCATCCACGCAGATATTTTACCTCGTCCAAATTTTCCGTGCAGGTTGACGTTAGTTGTCGCTGTGCCACCTCCGACAGGGCTAACGTTTTACCACTTTCACCGGCCCGCAAACTGTGAGTCGACAAGCTGCGTCCGCTGCTAATGTTTGCGCACATACGCTCCTCCGAGCCGCATCCTCTGTCCGCACACACCGCCGAGGGAAGACCGCAGTATAACGTGAAAGGTGGCGTTTACGAACCCTTCCGGAGATAAGTTAATTTTTGCTCTAGCTTTTTGTCCCTTTCTTCCCCTATTGAGAAAAAAAATATGGCGCTCAACTTCAGGATCTGACGTAGTCGTCCTCATTTGCATACTGCACAAACTGACCAATGGGAGACGTCTCACCCTAAAAACTAAATAACTTTTTATTCTTTCACCATGACTATCAACCACTGGTTCAGAGTGTTCAGGTGATGTATTTTCTTGTTCTGTTTTTTAATTTCAATCAATATCTGAGCTCTTAATTGGGTCTTTAGGCTTTACATCACATAGCTAGGCCAGGGGGCGTGGCTACAGCGACCCCCAGTGGCAGTCACGTGGTACATGACAGTTGCTAACCAATGAGCTGTCGAGAAAGTGAGCTAAATGGGTGGTCCTTCCTTTGTGACGTCACATCATGCCACTTCTTTTTTTTTTCTCAGCCAATTACATCAACCCTCCATTTTGATGAAGTGAGGAAGTGCAGCTGATAGGTGCCATGTGTTTGAGTTAGCATGTAGCATAGCATAAAGTCTTCAGAGTTTCTAATAAACTTTGATTTGTTTATTACAAAAATAAATCGGCTAGCTACCTCCGTGGACCAATCAGTAACCACGGCGAAACTTGAATTTCAGATTTTTATGTTTATTTATAGTTATACGCACTTCCATTTTTTCAGTTTTGTATGTTTAGCCTCTCCACCTAACAACATGCAAACGTGTTTATTTTTGGGCAAATCTCATTGACTTTGTTAGGATAGAAATCGACACTTAATTAAGACATTATTGTGATGTTACTTCAAGGTCAATCAAGGTGGACTGGTGATTTGTGCCGTTCTTTATGCGTTATCGGCCAAGTGTACCATTTATGAAGACTGAATAATTTTACTAGATATTACAGATGTTGACACATTACTTCAACACATCAGTTCATGCGGTAATTGGTCATTAGAGTTTCCTCATACATGACTCCTGATTTCATCGTAACAGTTCTTCCCAAAGCAGAGCAGCCATATCCCAAAGATAAGATTACTGAGGCCCAACTGTGTTTATCACTTACAAATGGGATTCCCTCTTGTTAGTTATACAGTTAAACCAATCAGAAAGCTACAGATTCATAGTACGTCATGGGACTGTCACTCAATCACCTGTGTTGAAACCTCATAACTACAACATCTTGTTTGTTTTTATGCTGCTTTTTCAGTTCGCGTCGTGTTTCTTGACAGACACGTAAATTACCTCTACTATCAAAATGCACTACGATCGAGTCTTCTGCATAAACTCTTTCAGATGTTGAAAGTATGTGAATGAGACACTTGATTGTAGCTGTGATGACTCCTCATGGAGCAATGATTCCCTCAGTTCACGTCCATAAAACAATCAAGGAAGTGTTTCAGTCGCAGTAATTCATAGTTTGAAGAAAATCCCTGTGGAAGACAACGGCATCATTGCACTCACATAACATGTTTACATACAACTTTTCCATACGTTTTTTTTTAAATTATGTTGTCCAGATCGAGCAATGGATGGTATATTTCATATTGTCGATATGTTAATACCAATACTACATCATAGTTATTAGCTGGTGGATCAGGGTCCTCATGGGAAGAAGTTTAGAGAACAAAAACAAGTGTCTTGTTTAACAACATGCCGACTGGGTGTTTGGGTAATTTCCACACCATGATGAAAATTACCGAAATTTCCATTTTACTTCAGCTAGCAGGTCACACTGCCGTCCAGATCGCAATCCTTACTACCCGTCTTTAATCACTTCATTTTGAGATGTGTTGTTAGTTAGAGCTCTTCAGTAATTACACTGTGATGTAAGTGTGAAGCATTTATCACCTTTGTTTGCTGAAGCTCATGAGCATGTTGTTTTTCATTACAATAAAAACGCTGCGGCAGCTGGTTTCACTAATTAAACGCCACTCTCTGACTTCGAAGGTACAAAAAAAAAAAAAAAACGAAACAGAACCAGACCCACGTTTTCTATTTCTTGTCTTTATGACGGTGGCAATCTATAAGATCTATTTTCTTTTGGGACATGAAGCCAAAAATGTTCAGTACAATAATCAGTATGTGACACTACTTTTTCCACAGCAGCCATTTTGACGTGCTGTAGTTGGTAAACACAGGTGTTACTAATCATATTAATGAAGATGATTAAGAATAATGTGACTGATTAACGTGACTAGCGGCAGCTGTGTTTACCAACTATTTCCTATCAAAAAATAGCTTCCATAAAAAGGATAAATGGTCCATTTGAATCATTTAATATCACTGGTATAACTTAATCATTAACCAACTTGGACTGTTAATATGAACATTTCATTTGTATGAATTTACAGATCGTTTCAAGTGTAAATATCAATGTCAGGTTGTAAACTGTATTTCTGACACCTGTCAGTCAACAGTGATTTTTTTTTTCATTACAACTGTTTATCTCCGACGCAAAACATCACACATACACAAGATAGATGATTTCAGTCAGAAATGTATTAAATTAATCACTTTCATTACTTTAACAAGCACAATTTACAGTCAAAACAGGCTATGGTCCATTAGTGCCTTAGACAAGCAAGTAATTAATACATTAGTCATTTTTAACACAAGGGCAGGATTCTTTTAAAAACTGCTGTTCAGGTCAGGCCACCTTTGATATCATCAGATGTGACATATTTAGCTGTACGAGAGACTGTGCAATATGTCCCTCATTAATTTAGAGTGGCTTGAGGAGAAGTCTGGCATTTTATTAATAAGTTACACGGTCTCAGAGAAGTCTGTGTACAACTAGCATGTCTTTCACTTTAGGGACATTGACATGTTAAGTCTGTACCCGCCACATACAGATCACATAAGTTTGACTGCGCTTAAGAAAAAAAAAAAAAAACGATCCTTTGCTGGTTTTTAAGATCCTGTTAGATGAAGGACCAGTCTCTTAGCAAGAGATACTAATATGAAAATCTAAAATCAGGGCTGCGTTGTTAAATGTCACAGTATTTCTTTAACCTACAAAAGATTTTTTCTTTGTGCGTTTTAAACCACATTAACCTCTTGTCCATTAGAGGCAAAGGAGTGCGTTTGGGCGTATGCAGCTTCTCCGTATTCAAGCTGTAGCTCGGAGTAAAGAGAATCTCCCACAGCATTTCCTTCAAGCCTTTCGAGTAAAGGGAAACTACTGAGGTCACAAATGGCGATCACAGCACACTTATATCCATGTAGCGTTAAAAAAAACACATCAATATCTTATTAGGAAAAACACTGTTAGATGGGCCACAGCATAATACCTGGGCAAAACACACTTAAAGATGGAGCTTTAAATATGCCCCAGTAATATCTGAATCCAATAAATAAAAATGCATTGAGGTGAACTGCAATAAAGAAATAGGTTACATCATTGTCATAATTTCATTTAAACTCTGTAAAGGTGATGGGTCTGAAGTACAGAATCCACACTCTTCAAAAAAAAAATCATCTACAGACAAAATGTGTAGGTGTTGAACAGATAGAGGATTTACACGACTGTCAACAAGTAATTAATAGAGAACATGATTTAAATCAATTGTACATTTTGTAAACTGGATTTTTTTTTTTTTAGGAAATAAGCCCCCCCAAATAAATTGGGGGGGTCCCATCTCCAAAGAGTCGTCCATTTTGTTGCATAATGTCATTTGACTGGGCTGGAGTTCGTTTAGCTGACAGATCCATGAGAGGGAGGAGCAAAAATAAAGATTTTCTTCCAGATAAAATTTAGACAATTGAGGTATCGAACGACCAATTGTTTCCCATTTCTAGAGGTAAAATTCCTGGAAGAAGAAGAAGAAAAAAAAAAAAAGTAGGACACTGCATTTTCCAAGGTGGCTGGAATGTTGACCACATTTAGCCCCTGATCCCAAATACCACGCTGACCCCTCTGCTCACACGGAGAAAGGAGAGGATACCGAGGATCTGTGCAATACAATATGGGACGGGGCAGAGGGTAGTTACGCACTGTACTGGATCATGGTAAAATTCTTCATGTCTGTGTCCAGTGCTACACCGGCCTCCTGCATTTCGTACCTGTAAGAAACACAAACACCGGGATCAGGTCTCTGTTAAAGTATCATAGTCATCTGATATTTATATTAGTGGTGGAGCCTCCGCAGGCTAACTCACTCTACACTCACCAGTCAGAGGTGGAGACAGTGTAGTAGATCGGCAGCTGGGGGGAGCCGCAGCAGGTGGACTCCTCCAGGCCGCACGCTCCCATGTTGGAGAAGAGAAGCCAGTCTCCCACACTGAGCTCCGGCAACAGACAACGCTCTACCACCTGGTCCAGCTGGTCCAGTGACGGACCCCACAGGCTGCTGGGATATACCGTCTCATCGGCACACAGCACATGCTAGAGAGAGAAAAGCATCATCAAACATATGTACCAATCAGAAAAATAACCTGAATAATCTTTCCTATATGATAGAGAAAATAACAGCTCTATTTTGTATGTAAAACTATACCGTGGAAATAACAGAGGAGCAATGTTGTGATTTCAGTCCGTGCAAAAGAGGAAACGCATCGTTAACAATACAGTACGGTGGGAATACAACTGAGTAGCAACCAGCTGTTTGTTTGTTTCCACTGACCTTTATGAAAAATGCCACGTATCAGTACAACAACATGTGTATGAGAAAACCCAGATCGGATGCGGCTTCTTTTCTTTTAGAGTCAACACAGATCACTGCATCTGAACTAATTCTGATCCAACTTCCTTAAACACTCACAATGCATGACCCCCTTTTCCCAACACAACTCAAAATGCTATCAAATGCTTCATTCAGTCTTGAATGGGATTGACTCTCTTGGGTGGAGGCCTACTAACCTTATGCACTGATGGGGCAGCGATGGAGTTTCCCAGTAGCTTGCGGCTGAATGGGCCATAAACACCCTCATTCATGTAGTACAGGAACTCGGTATCCTCATTGTTTTCATCTGTGAAAGTGTAGTAGGCGACAATGTCAGAAATGTAGAACATATTCTGCAAACTGAAGCCTCCAGAGTGACATTTGACCTCTAATAGTTTTGTTATGACTATACAGGAGCAAAGTAGACACAAATTACTCTAACAGCAAATATTCATCTATGCATATTCACAGTCACAGGGCAAAGACACGGGCTTTATAATCACATTTAATTGGACTACAGAAAAGCTGAGAGAATTAAGCAACTCACCGTGAGCGAGGCTGTCCCAGTGGCGGGTCACCACCTTCTTGCCAATCACGTTGACAGCCAGACTGAAAGCTGAGGCCACGTAGAAGCTGCCTGGCTGAGCAACAACTTGCACACCAGACAGTGGGGGGAAGTAAGCGTCCAACAGCGGCCTGACTGCAGATTCAACCTGCGCACACAAGATGAGAGCACATAGACTCAGAGTTTCCACATAAAAACACACATGGTACAAGAACTTTTAGCTGAAATTCAAATTCTTGAGCCACAAAAAGGGCATTTAATGGCATATAAAGAAATATCTCAAAAGTGTTTAACATTCAATATCTCAAGTAAGTAATTACAGAACATGTTGTAGTACTTTTATTTGCCTATCTATCACTTGGATTGAATTTTCATATCACATTGGTTTATTACTCACCTGTTTGAGCTGAAACTCTGAGCCAGTAAATCCACCACCGATGTCTAGGATGTTCATGTTGAAGCCAAAATCCAACTAAACAGAAACAAGCAAACATAGACTTATTATCCTTAATGAAAAAAAGAAATTCCAATAGATGCACATTTTGAACCGTCATATTTCCTAAAATTAAAATTGACCGTACTCACCCCCATGTCAAACACACAACGGGCATCCGACAATGCATGGGTGTAAGCCTGTTGCAGGTCTTGGCAGGAGCTGGGGATGTGGAAGCTCACTCCTACCACTTGGACACCGAGCTCCTTGGCTGCCTCCAGCAGGTGCCGACAGCTCTTCAGAGAGGAGCCGAAGGCCATGCTGGTTTCAGCCGCGTGAGCCTCAGTGGTCACCTGCAGCAGCAACCTAGAAAAAATACACAAAACTCAGTCTGGGATCAAACCATATGTAAAAC
Source organism: Polydactylus sextarius (assembly GCA_016801845.1). Classification (NCBI taxonomy): domain Eukaryota; kingdom Metazoa; phylum Chordata; class Actinopteri; family Polynemidae; genus Polydactylus; species Polydactylus sextarius. The sequence continues at coordinate 14,023,005 of CM028927.1, forward strand.
ACCTGTCAAAACAAGAGAAATGTGTTTTTCACTTACTTTGCACTTGGGTGCAGACGTGAAATCTTGGACAACTCTGCCTCATTGTCACACACTAGATGCTGGATGTTGTTCTTGGCAGCATACTTTATGTGTGCCACCTGCTTGCAAACACCTGACAGAATGATGTTTTCTGGTGGCACGCCGTACTCCAGCCCCAAGTTCATTTCAGCCTGAGGGGGGAAGGAGGACGCACACGTTAGAAAAATTAATACAACAAAGACGAAAAGCTCCAATAAAACAATGAGAAAGGTATTAAATGTTATGTGTAAAGTTGAAAGGACAACAGCCATCAACTGACCAGTCAGTTAATCAAATGAGTGCCTCTAATGTAATGGCCCCAAAACGTCAAGAGCTATCATAAGAGGATGAAGCACTAAGCAGTTTAAAATTAAAACAAATCAGTGGTGCCAGAATTCAATTCTGTGAAGTTTAAAGTTTACCTTGTTGGTGCAAATGAAGCCCAGGCCCAAAGAGGCCAGCACCTGGATGACTGCAGGGCTGCTGTTGCACTTAACAGGGTAGTACGGTTGCAGCTGTGGCACAATGCTCTGCCAGCACGCATGCTGTCGCATCAGAGCACCGAGGTCACCAACCACAAACGCACTCTTCTCCACCTGTGAACACAAAGGGTACATAAAGCACATGGTCAAACTACTGACGTTACACTGGACATATAAAAATCTACAAAGTCGTTATTGAGCCTAAGAAGAGAGTTGCACGTCTTAAAAGTCAGGGGAACACCTGATGTATATCCAATTACAGCACTAATGAGTGTCGTGAATAGCATCTGTAACATTTAAAGAATTTCTTCTCAACTGACCAGAGCCTGTTCGCAGATGTGTCCGTCAATGACATCTTCAAGAGTCACTCCTCCCTCCAGGAGTTCAATGATGTAGTTGGGTTTGTCAGCGAGTCCTTTCATCTCAACCGTATTCCGCTAATCCGACAATCATAAAGAACAGTTAAACAAGTCAAGGGGTCACGACTGAGCCAATGGGTCCTGCCGGTATGCAACAAACTGGAAAAAGAGAAAGAAAAACATGATTAATAATATCATCACAATTCAACCACACAATTTAATAATTTAAAATACAGGCATAACACTGCTGCTCGTTACTGTAGGTGAATTTTGGTTGTTCAAAAATCAACAGTGTGTTGTCTTGTTTCATTTCTATTTGTGCAAAATTCTAAACTGACAATAATAAGAAAATATGTTCAGGTATAGTTAGTAAATTTGTAAACTTGTTGTTTTTTTAATAATGCAGACTTCAAAACAATTCACTTAAAAACTCTACCCAGAACATGATAATCCTGGACTTTGTCCCAGTTGACCGTGTGTGTGTGTGTGTGTGTGTAAACAAGACTCAGACACTCACATGGACAAGTCAGGAGATGGACCTGTCCCACTATCAGCTAGGATCCCAAGGTGGCTCAGCGTTGAAGTCAAACTGCTCCCGGTAAAGAGCTGCCCCTAGGCCCTCTGGGTAGCGCTCATACACCTGTGCAGAGACAGGGGAGCCCTGTGGGACAAACACAAATTCATTTAGATCTCAACACATAGGAAACTCTGTGTCAAAGAAGGACAAGTACAGTGTGTTTATCAACAAGGCGAGAGAAAATGACCACAAAAGCACAGTCTGACTCTATGACTCATAGATTGTGTTGCGATTTACTAAAACCACGCTAACACTCGTTTAACTATTTTCAATTCATTACAATTATCCAAATAGCCGGATTTATTCACTATTACTTCATACTATGCGGTAACAGTCTAGATACAACACGCGCATGCGTCATGGCGACACAAATAGTGTCACAACTTGACAAGAGATATTATTATTATATTATAACGGTGCGTCACCAAAAACAAAACAACGAAACCGTGACAATATCAGAAAAAAAGCGGTATCGACTAATAGGTTTACTTTAAAATGGAGATTAGCTACAGTAAATAGAGGAAACGCGGCGCTAAGACAGCGCTGCTAACGTTGAGCTGGCTTCCGACAGCACGTCGATACAAGAAGCCTGTGTTAGCGCTGTATTTTATAATAACCTCAACGCTGACAAAATACACGAATAAAAACTACACTGAGGTGATAAGACCCATCTGTGGTTTAAAATCCAATTCGTAAATCCAACAAAATGACACCACGACACCAAGAGAATTCAAGAAATCGTCTGTATCGTGTGTGGCAAGAAGGCAGAAAGACGAGCCCGCCATGTTACGTCCGCCTGCTGAATCCGAAGAACTCAACCGAAGTGTTTCGCTGTACTTACGTGAGATAACGGCCAGAATGTTTTGGAAAATCGTCTTCTCTTTTTCGGCGGAATTTTTAAAGAGTAGTGGGGACAACGATAAAAGAAAGAAAGAAGGCTGTTTTTGCCATATGTTTAGATGAGGGACGAGCGTTTTCAGACGAGCTGCGTCTTCACCGGCGGCTGGTGGGTGGAGAACAACTGGAACCGAGCAGGGGGAAGTGGAAAAGGTAATCAACGGCCATGAGGGGGCGGGACTTAACGTTCAGTTCCACCAATCAGCTTCCAGCTTCTTTCAGAACATACCAAATATGTATTTCCGAACATCACAGGCCGCAATGGCTCTGTGATGTTTATTCACGTTACATAACCATAAAACTTTCCCCTCAGGAGATTGCAACTCGTTTCAGTCAATCAGTCCTCAACAATCCTGCTACTCTTTTTTTTTTTTTTTTTTTAATGTTTTTACATGTTGTACCCAAAATATGTCACGTAGAGAACATATTTCAAAACAGACCAAAACAGGCGCCTGAGCAATTTCTATAACAGCACATATAGATGTGTTGAAGATTTTATTGTATTTTGTTTGTCCAGAGTTCATTAAACAATGATCAAGTGTAAATATGAATGTGAGGTTGAAACTTTGTACCACTGTTTAAAAGCCTCTTAATAGACTCTCTGGGTTATTTGTTAACTCATTCAAATGTTTTGTTAAAAGTAAACATACTTAAGTTTAAGAGTTTATTATGAACAAACAATGCAAGGAATAACTTTTAATGTCACTTTGAATTTCAATTACATGTACTATTTCTATACAGGTTATGTGAGTGTACAGAAATCAATATGAGTGTGTAAAAATCAGGGAATACGCAATTAAAACTGAATATGTTAATTAAATTTTAAGAAAAATATCCCACGACTGGTTCAACCTGTCTGAGCACCTTTAGGCATTCATTTCATGGAATATTTGGGGTGGGCGGGGGTGAGGGTGGAGGGAGTATCTTTCTGTCTAAAACTGCAAAAAGATGCTTTATATTCAGTGAACAAAAAGCCAATATTTTGACCCATAATTTATTTATTTTACCTCCGGAAAGAATTCATGAGGGCTCACGAGTGCATAAACAGCAGTCTGGATGGCTGGGAAAGTTATTTGAGAAAGTCACCAGGCCAGAAGCCTTTAATTTAATTAAATTCAATTACAACAGTCAGTCTATTAGATATTATTATTGTTACCACAACCTTGCTGAACGCAGCTGTTCATCCTTCCCTGGATTTGTATGGAGATTAATTAAAAAAAAAAAAAAAGAGTAACACATGGAAGTAACACATTATTCCTCCTGTCTGTCGCTGTTTTTGGTTTTTACTGTGTCTGTAACTTGTGTCTCATGGAATGTGGCGGATTATTAAGATTCAAGAGCTTATTGAATATTTTGTTGATTAGACCTTAAGCTTTTGTCACACTCATTCCAAGACTTGCCTTATTTTAGCTGTGATAATTTAATATTTTATGCAACCCAGTTTGATGGGAAGAAATTCATTTAGCAAAATTAATCTCGTTAAGCATGGTAGTCAGGAGTTTGGTATAACGTTGAAAAAACTCAGCCTGAGGCCATCGTGGTCGTATGACTTGTGTTTCTGTGAGATTGGTGCAACACGCCGCATGGCTTCATCTGTGTGTCTGTAGCTGTCCCACTACCCTATAGCTCTACATTTTGTTTTATGACACTCACTCCGAGTGACACTGTGTTCACAAAAACAACATGGCCTAGAAAACACTGGACTCTGCCACAAGAAGGAAACTCCTGTTGAAACAATCTGACACTAATAATCTGAAGGATTGCAACTGGCTGGCCTCATTCATTATGATTAGAGACCAGCTGACTGGGTCGGATGTTAGATTCACACTTATACAAATGGTCCTTGAGTAAATATTTCTGACAAATAGGGCATTTCTACTTATGACATGCACTTATGAGTGGCTTTTAAATCTAACCAGGAAAAGAGGGACAGATGACGCAAAGGTATATTGTGCAATGTAAGTTACAGGACAAAGTCTTTAACAGAGCCATAAATCATACACAAATGAAAACAAAAACATCGTGTTCACAACGCAAATAAAAGCAAACGTAGTCTATGAATTGAATGAATGAATTGAATGAATATGAATGAATTATTTTCATGTTTCTGTTTAAGAATTTAATATTTTTTCAGAATTATATTTGAAACCTTTCCAGTTTAAGTTAACAGAGTTTGGATAATGGACCCATAATTATGACAATCCAGACAATTGACAATGACAGTTTTGATAATTACTACAGTTACTTTCTGTGTAACAATTTACTATTAACAATACAACAAAGATTAATGTGTAAAATACTACATTAGCACAGATAAAGCCACCTGTTTGGCATCTCTACCTGGTGCACCTCTGACCTCTTAACGTCCTTAAAGCATAGAGTTTAAATAAAGTAGGATACTTCAAAAATTCACCTCAGGGTCGATGAGGACATGAGTAAATTTGATTTTGTGCGTCAGTTTACAAAAATGCCTTCACTGTTTTAGGAAGAAAATTAAATTTGAAGCTGGGACTAACAGATATAAATGAAAACACACACAAAAAAACCCCCAAATCATATACAATCAATTCTCAACATCCAAAAAAACAACACCTTAAAATTCAGAATGACATCATTTTCCAAACTATGAAGAGTTCAGTTAGACAACTTATCAAAGTCTAAAAGGAGCTACAGTGATAAATCAGTAATTTGTGAAAACACGGACTGTTAACTGGTTGACTATGAAATGGCTGAAGGTGTGAAATAACATCAACAATGGCTCTATTAATTCTGTTATTTATACAGTTATTTGCTGTAACATGTCAATATTGTATATCAACTGTTGAAAAGTGCTGCCAATGCTGAAATTTACTGCCATCCAAAGGTAAAAAACAAACAAACAAAAAAACAAAAACAAAAAAAAAAAACAAAAACAAAAAAACCCTGTTAGGTAACGTAGTAGTCACATCTTACCAGAGGAGGGCGACACCTAGAGACACTGACTGAGCTGTCAAAACAAACAATCGTGCTGCCTTTAAGTACTGTCGGGAATAATAAAATTCATAATAATTATACCAAATGGAGAGCAAGTAATTAGACATTAGAGTGTAAAATTTAGCTAAATGATATGAATCTTAGATATTAATTTTCACAAATTGTTTCTTCTTCTTCTAGGATGAATGATGCAGTCTGGCCTGGGAAAGTCCACTTATGTGAAATTCTGTCTTTACAAAGATAAGAATCTGCTCAAAGCTGAAAAGTGAATCAGTTCAGGGACAAGAGTGGCATCAACTGCAAGAAAATCGCTCCCCAGGACAATCGCTGCCCACACTGCTGCCTCTGTATGATCTCATCCATCGGTCATGGCCTTCGGTCTTTGGATGTGGAGCTTATGAAAGCTCTGCATGAGAAGGTCAACATGACGCATTAACCTATGATCAGGAAATCAAGATCAGAGAGGAGATTGAGAACCACCATATCAAGACATACCAGTTTCCTAAATCTGATAAAGACAAGGAATTTCTATCTGAAGGAAAGCGTTAACATTGCATATGAAAGATCTCGAGGACAGACTATCCCATCTTCACAGTGACCGACCCTGAGACAGAGAGAAGAGAAAAATGAGAAGTTAGGGCAGATGTAGGAGATGCTGCAGTATTGTTACACTATTCACACTGTGTACATGTGCCTCTTTCATGGACATTATAAAAAAAAAATGTATGGATGGATGGATGGATGGATGGATGGATGGATGGATGGATGGATGGATGGATGGATGGATGGATGGATGGATGGATAGATAGATAGATAGATAGATAGATAGATAGATAGATAGATAGATAGATAGATAGATAGATAGATAGATAGATAGATAGATAGGCATTTCCTCATTATTTAAAGTGTAACAGATCTACCTTATAGATAAAAATAAATACTTTACATACACTCCGTCACTGTCGCAGTTGATTACCCATGTGTCTAGATATTTTTGATTCAATCAGTGCTCTGTTTCTGACATTATACTCGGACAGTGAACCTCACAACGACTTGCAGGTCACGTGAAGGCAGCAAAGTGCGCAGCGTTCTGTGCGCATGCGCAGTTCTGCTCCTCTCTCGGTCAGCTGACAGTGAGTGAGATGCTCTGTTGAAGGACCTCTGAGACGAAAACCTGCTATTTTCCGCGCTATGCACGGGAAAGTTGCAACTGTTTGATTGAACTACACCGTGTGTACCGAACACCGAAGCCGCTGAACACGTCGGTAAGTGTGAAAATACATGAATTATTGACGTCGTGACAGCGTGAGGCTGCAACACAAACAAGCTCGTGTCAGCAGCAAAGCTAACACCGGATTTAACCAGACGTTATCCAGGTTTATTTTGTTCTCCGTCTTTTGATTTTGATCAAATGATGATCATCAAATATAACCCAAATAAGCATCATTTAATTATATGATTGTATTGTCATTATTATTATTATTATAATAAAGACGGGGATCAGCGTTTAGCATGTCTGCTCAACACACTGATCACATGACAGTTAATCAGCAGACATGGAGATATATGTCTCTGCTGTCTTGTCCTGATGCAAACAGTCAGTTCTGCTTAGTTCAGTTACCACAGTGTAGCCATTGGGAAATGTGAGGAAGTCCAAATCTGAGCTTAAAAGAGGAACAAACTACTGAGATATGACTGTGATTCATATATTTGTGAAAAAAAGTACACTGATCCTTTAATAATGTATGAGCATTTACTAATATTTCAATGTAACAACACTCAGTTACTCAGTTAACCATGCATTTAGAATTTTAGTAAAGGAAAAGAACAAAAGAAATATTCTGAGTGGATTATTTTTTATTGCAACCTGTAACTTAAATGGTGACACAAATATGTGGGACAAACAGTACAGTGTTTATGTTTTCCGTTTTATTGTGATATATACGTATAAACAGATAAACGTAGACCGTCACCTTTTTATTATTATTATTTATAGATTTTATAGAGGGTCTTTACCAGCATGTGGGAAAAGAAAAACCAGGTTTTTGTTCTTAAAATGGAAAGTTTGGATCTTCTTCTTACTAAAGAGCTGCTGAAGAGATGCTATTTGTGTAATATTTATAATATCATGTAACTGTTGGCAAAACGATTAACATCCTTTATCATTCTCTGTGTCAATATATAGTGGAATCTCAAAATTGTCAATTAAGGTTGTTGGACAATCAGTGGAAAATGCATGTTTTTGTCTAATTCATTAAAAATGAATCATTCCTGTTCATTTATTTTATAAAAGTATAATAGTTTTTTTTTTTTTCTATTACACCCACCATTCATAATTCAGACAAAATGTCTTTATTTGTCCTCATTTGACAGCGATTTATTGATGATATTTGCTTTCATTTTGTCTTGCAGTGATTTCTTTACATCAGAAGCCCAGTGGACAAACTCTCTGCCAGCAGCCATGACAGAATTTTGGTTGATCTCTGCTCCGGGGGAGAAGACGTGCCAGCAAACTTGGGACAAAATGATGGTTGCCACCACACGCACTAACAACCTCTCTACCAACAACAAGTTCAACATCCCTGATCTCAAGGTGGAACGCAGCAGTCATGTCATTTGTAGCCACTGTAACGAATATATTTGTGTGGACAGCAACACGGCCTCCATGTTCTAACTGTTTCCTCTGCCCTTATCAGGTTGGTACACTAGACGTCCTAGTGGGCCTGTCAGATGAGCTGGCTAAACTGGACACATTTGTGGAAAGGTAAACTTTGCAATTATTCTTGTGCTTATTTCTTTTTTTTTAATGGGGTTTGTAAACTCCAACACAATACAATCCTGAAAGTTTCTCCTGTTTTTATTTCTGATCTCTTATGTTGGTCTTTAACCCTTTTCCTCACCTCGTTGTGTTTCAGTGTGGTGAAGAAGGTCGCTCAGTACATGGCTGATGTTCTTGAAGACAGTCGAGACAAAGTCCAGGAGAATCTACTGGCTAATGGAGGTAATCGCCATTAACATCATCACAGTTAACAATCACACCAAAAACAAAGTGATAGGTTACTGTGTGTGCAGTTATACAATCAGTCTAGCATTCAATGCCTTTTTAAGTGGACGTGATCAATGTTGATAGCTTTAATCTTTTTTTCTTTCACTCTCAACAGTTGACCTGGTCACCTATATCACCAGATTTCAATGGGACATGGCTAAATATCCAATCAAACAGTCTCTGAAAAACATCTCTGAGATTATTTCCAAGGTATTTTACATAATCTGCTCACTCTTTTATTCCAATAACTATTTTTACACGTCATCTGGTTGCAGCAGGAAATTCCCGTACTGAACAGTCACCGTCTCCTGTTTGATTTATAGCAAGCAACTCAGATAGACAACGACCTGAAGGCCAGAGCTTCGGCCTACAACAATCTGAAGGGAAATCTGCAGAATCTGGAGAGGAAGAATGCGTGAGTAGCATATTTTTTCTGATAGATGAGCCTGCTCTGATTTAATGTTGTAGCATTAAGTCACTAGTTATTCTTACCAAAATGTAGATATTTAATAATTTGTAAATTCCTGTGGATTATATCAGACTTTTCTATGTCACCAAGTAACAAGAGATTAAAATAGTTATTGTAGTTTGGTTAATTTTTTTTCTCTTGTCTGTGTGTCATCATCTTCTGTCCTTTAGGGGGAGCTTGTTGACCAGGAGTCTGGCTGACATAGTGAAGAAAGAGGACTTTGTGCTGGACTCAGAGTACCTGATTACCATGCTGGTGGTTGTGCCCAAGTAACTACACCTACATCAGTATCTGTGTATTTAATATTGAGACTGTTTTCATTATTGAGAATTTTTAAAGGTACAATATGTGTTGCCTGAGATAAATTAAATATATTTTAGGTGTTGAATCGACTTACTCAAATGTAAAATAAGACTGATGTTATCTTCCCTTCTCCACCTTCATCAGGACAAGCTATGCTGACTGGCAGAAGACGTATGAAACACTAGCAGAAATGGTTGTACCACGTTCCACTAAGTAAGGATAAATAGATGATTCACTTCAGTTTTTCTTTTCTAATTTCTTGTAAGTATTGTTGTGTTGTGATGCAAGAAGAAGGGTTTGGCATGTATGCCCAAGTATATGAATGAATATAAAGTGTTCTCATGTCATTCTTTAAAAAAAAGAGGCAGAGCAGAGAATAAAAACCCTCCTCATCTGTCTTTTCTCATCCCTCTTCAGTTGGCTTAGCCTTGTGCTTGACTTGATTAAAATTGGAAACATTTCATGGTTGACCTGTGAAAAGCAATTGACTCATATCAGAATAGCAAACATTACGTGGTTGACCTGCAGAAAGCAATTGACCTTTAGCCAACATGGAAAGATGATTTGAGACATTAAGTTCGGGCTTTTGGATGGACATGGCTCAGTGGGATGTGGTTACCTAGCAACCTGTATTTCCAGAGAAGACGTGAAGCACTATCTGTTGATATGACCTGGACACATAAAACTTCCTGTGATCCATAACAGACATTTAGAGCAGTGATAACAGGAAGAAGTCAGAATATCTTGTCGATATGATTATAAATCCCTGCCGTTGTTCCAAGTGTTTCTTAGCAGGAAGTTGTGTAAATAGTGGATGTACTTAGTAGCAGTGAGTTAAATTTGATTAACTTTTTTTTGTCTCAACTGTCTTGGTAGTAAAGACCTTTAAGTAGGGACATAAGTATAAATTTATTACAATTAAAATCGGTTTGGATAAAAGATAAATACATTTGAATCTGGATGGAAATTTTAAACAGCGCAGGGCGTTATTTACTTTTCAGTTCACTTGTTTGACGTCACACGTCAAACACTTTGTCAATCTCTCTGTTTATTTAAGTTAAAAATACAGTTTGAGTTGTACTTTTGATAAGAGGTCACATATGTTGGGAATAGACTTTCTCATTCTGTTCAGAGAATCGTATCAATATTGTGAGTTGAGTTGTATCATTGCATCCTTATGTATAAGAGAAGAGATTATAATGTAGTAAAATATCATATTTGCTGTGTCTCACTATCTACTGTCTATCTACTTTCTACTATCACTGTTTCTTTCTACGCTTTTGGTTGAGTTTTTGACCCATGTGATTGGCATGAATATGAATATGTTTGTTGTCATTAGTGAGACAGTAATGGACATAATCATCATCAACAGGTGGACACTGTCAGATAGTTTATCAAGTATTCAGAGTGCGACATGTTACTGCAGATGTGTTTCCGTGATAAACGTGTTTCTGTCTCGCGTCCTCTCCTCCAGGCTGCTGTTTGAAGACAACGACAGCGGTCTGTTCAGCGTCACTCTCTTCAGGAAGGCGGTCGATGACTTCAAGCACAAGGCCAGAGAAAACAAGTAAATCACTCGATTTCGGTTTTATCATAAGAATATGAGCTTTTCACATAAAAAAATGTAATGTCTAGATTTGTTTGGGTTTGAGTTTTACTCTCTCACTCTCTGGTGTTTTTCATTAATTCCATTCATTTATCCCCTGGGATATATGTAGTAATGATCGGTAATAATTGAGGCAGGCTATCTCTTTGTTTATACAGGAATGGCCTTATAAAGGACTCAGCCGTTCTGTGATAAACACTATTTTGTCAGCACTCAACAGTCTCTCTAATTAGCACAACAGAGGGGTGTCATTGTGTGGTGCTTATGTATTTGTGTATTTTCAGGAGTGCACTTAAGTGTTTCTGTGTGTGTGTGTGTGTGTGTGTTTGCTTGCTCGCTGACACAGCTGATTGGCAGCTCACTTCTGTGTGTTCTGACCCAGGTTTACGGTGCGTGATTTCCAGTACAATGAAGAGGAGATGAAGGCAGACAAAGAAGAGATGACACGTTTGTCCACCGACAAGAAGAAACAGTTTGTACGCTCTGTTTTTCACAAACTGTACCGCGTTGACTAAATGGAGGGGGTGGGGCTGCTGGTATCCAGTTTACCATAGATAGGCTGCTTATGACGTGTATTTTTTATGTAATGTTTTATTTGAACACATACTGAAATGTAGTTGATATAATCTTAAAATGTAATTTTAGACCTCTGTGTTACAGCAGATTGAGAGTCATTTTAAAATGATTAACAACTGATGTTGATGTTCTCTTCAGGGGCCTTTAGTACGATGGCTGAAAGTGAATTTCAGTGAAGCCTTCATCGCATGGATTCACATAAAAGCTCTGCGTGTGTTCGTGGAGTCGGTGTTGAGGTCTGTGAGGTTTAACTGTGCTTTTATTTCTGTTTTTTTTTTTTATCAACACAGAAAGTTCAGAATTCAATTAATTCATCTTCTACCTTGTTAACATACATTGACTTCTTGTGTTACATAGATATGGGTTGCCAGTCAACTTCCAGGCCATGCTGCTTCAGCCCAACAAGAAGAACATGAAGAAGCTGAGGGAGGTGCTGTACGACCTGTACAAACATCTGGACAGCAGCGCTGCCATCATCGATGTGAGTCCTATTCACTCGCTGTCTAGAAAAGTGAAAAGTATAATTATCAGCAGGAGTCGGATTCAGCTCTGACATTTATAATAAGCAGTTTGTACAATGAAAATGGCGATCATCCCCTGTCTATTTCTTCTCTATATTAATTATGGAGATATAGATAGGAAAAACAATGATAGACATACGGTGTATATATATATAACTTTTGTCTTCCTGTCTCTTCCTTTTGTGCCCACAGGCTTCTATGGACATCCCAGGTCTGAATCTGAGTCAGCAGGAGTACTACCCTTATGTTTACTACAAGATCGACTGCAATCTGCTGGACTTCAAAGTCTAGTTAAATTGCCATCGTCATCATCATCATCATGTGCAAAAGTGTTCTGATGTGACATGTTCACATTCACAGGCTTTAATTTATTTCTACAACATCTTTGTTTTTCCTCTTTTCTTACTTCTTTGTGTTCTCATTTTTACATTCCTGGCATATTTCTGGGTCTAAAACGGAACAACGTTAGAAATCAAAGTACAGGCTGTCAACTATGAGTACGGTCAGGTAGGTAAGATCGCTGAACCGGCATCAGTATCGAATCATAACTTCTGTTCCAATATACTTGAAAATGGCTCCTCCTCTGTTGTCACTGCCTCTTTTTACCACACTGTAAAAGTAAACAACGTCACGGTTAAACATTCCCTTGTGGCACCAAATGACATGTAAAATACTTCATTTTTATTGTTGTTTTTCTTCCCTCATCCTTCTTTATTTAAAGTCTCATGAACAGTACAAAGATGGAGAAAAACCCAGGGGAGAAAAATCAATGTATGTTAAATATGATATTTATTTAAAGACTCTAAAAATCAGTGAATGTGTTTTTTTTTTTTTTTTGTTTGTTCGGTTTTTGTAAGTGACGTGTTTTTAGCTCCATGTAAGGAACGTCTGTTGACCGGTAGATGTTGACCATCGTTTCCCTGTTTTCTCACACTATAATCCTGTGAAATATCTGAAACTGGTCATTTTCCAGTATAAAGAAGCAATATGTTTGCTGCTTGTTTGCTCCTTTGAATTCTGTATATTGAGCATTTTAAGAATAATTATGACAGGTCTATGTGAAAATACTGTATTGTCAGTATAATTGAAAATTGAACCACATATTTAAAATAAATGTGAAAATAAATACTCTATGTGAAATATACATGACTCAAGCTCACTTATTATTATTCCTGCACAATATAGATATAATGAGTCCACATGGGACATGAAGTAGATGGAAGCTGCTGAAGAAGAAAATGTAAAATGGTTTTATTTTGAAAAGCACGTGGTATTTGGTGTTGTGGAGAGGTTTTCCTTTTCATACACTGTATATTGCAGTTTTTTTTTACCAATGTAATTTGTTGGTTTCCTCAATAAAGATTTTGCAAGTTGTAACTAATATTCATAAGACAATAAAGAGAAGAAAAGGATGTGAATATTCACAATGATTGGTGTTTATCCTTAAGCAACTTTCATCCAAAGGTGTGTGTAAGTGACTTGTATATTTATGTTGATTTTTTCATTTCATTCTTGTGATTTATCCAACTTTTCCATTGTTAGTTTGATATATCTTGGCTTTGTGGCAAACAAGATGTGGACACCCATCTAGAAATACATGGACAACATTTTCATCTCAACTTAATGCTCAACTTTGATTTAATAAATAAATGAAATGAACTAGTTAAAGATTTTAGAAATTAGGTATTTATGAGTCTTGAAAAAACAACAAAGCTGAAGAAGTGTATTCTACTGCATATTTGATGATGTTGATGATGATTGTGGTGGTGGTAGTGATGACGCTGACAGAGGCTGGGAGTTGATGTCCCCTCCTCAACCAATCAGAGGTGAGACTGGCTGCAGTTTTAACCATCAGCAGCCTGGATGACGCAGATAACTCCGGTGTGTGTTGATGCTCAGCTGCTGTGTGTGTAGAGCAGCATCAACCAGCAGCAGCAGCAGCAGCTGATGATGATGGTGATGATGATGCTAGAGACGGAAACACGGAGACAGCTCTAGTGATATACCCGAGGAGGATGCTGCAGCTGCTTTGAGACGAGCCGTGTCAGCCGCAGCTACACCTCCCCCCGCCGTGGATGATTTTTTCCGATGGGTTGCGGAGGGAGTCGGGCGGACGCGATCATCGAGCCGAGGTATCATGAAAGCTGGACCAGGGAGACTGAATCGACGTGGCTCACGAATACGGACGTAGAGACTCCTCTGCCTGTACCAAACAGTAAGTCGCATTCATTTTTTTTTCTTGTCTGTTTTTGCGGGAAAATGCAAAATCTTTCAAAGCATTTATCACCACAGGCCATATACCAGTCAAAATGCAAGCACAAATATGATTAAACATTGCAGCTTCACTACAAAGCTAAATGAAACATCACAAAGCAAATCTACCCAGCTGTCAAGTGCCTTTTTCTCCATCTCTCTCTATTGTTGTCTTCCCGTTGAATGAATCCATGACAAGGTTGTGTTACAAGTGCAAGATAATAACCTGAGTCCTGATAACCGCTGTCTAAAGGTAAAGCTCTGGAGGCCAGTCTGAGAGAGAAGAGGATGGTGAACACAGGCACACAGTGTGGGAAGCAGGCCCTCACTACCAACAGCTCCAACCACCAGAGGAGACCTAGACGCTCTGTGAGTGAAGTAGGTGTCACTGGCAACAGGATGTACCTGTCATAATGTACTGTACCTTTCCTCATTCATTACCTCTGTCAGAGGGAGCACTCAGCACTCAGTTACATTTACAGTCTGCTCAAAGCATGAATGGTTTTCACTATCTGCCCTGATTGCTGTGGGAAAAAAATGTAATATGCGTTTCTTTATAAAAATCTACAGACCGAATTTATAAATATAGACACAGACAGCAATGACACTTCCATATAGTCTACAACATAGAAATGTCAGTGTCATATAGTGTATATACTGCAGTATATGTAGTGTTGTAGTGGAGCAGTAGTAGTGCAAGTGGTTAATATTATAACTGCTGTGTGTAAGGACTTTAAGATACTGTTCATACTGAGGTGTAGAACTGAAGTTGTTATGTGATTAATTGATTTGTTGATTAAAAGATAAACTGTGAGGATTGTGTTGTTTTTCTTTAGCAAATAAAATAGTATCAAACGGTATTATAGAATAGTAAACTTTATTTATTTTATCGTTGCACTGATGATGATTAGATAAAACAAAGAATTTGAAGATGTGCTTCCTGAGATTATAATTAAAAATGGTTTTCACTTCTATCTGAGTCTTTATACACAAGCATAATTTATAGAGCAAATAAGTACAATCATTTTATTATTACTAATGTTTCTAAATACTGTATTATCTATGCTGGAGTGTGGTGTGCAAGTTCAGACACTTTCATCTGTTTTCATAATGCAAATTAATGGATTTAACACTAAAGTAGACAGACTGACATAGGCAAACTCAGACGCATGTCTTAGATTCAGTTTGATGTCATTTGTTGAGAATGAAATTATGAATGTTTTTTTGTCCTTTACAAAACTTGTTTAGCAATTAACAAATAACTTAAACATTGATTTCTTTGACCCAACAAATTATATTTCCAGCGTCTCAGAAACAAAAACTGTTGTGTTTCATTTATTTAACCTTCCACTTACGGGCAGTGACTCAGGTCTCAGTTTATCATCTTCGCCCACTCGCTTTATGTCCAATGAGATGACATTTAAATGATGTGACCTTCAAAATCTATCTTACGTCTTTTCACAGCAAACTACTCGTGACTCCAAAAGGAGGGCATCAAAGGAAGCCAATGCTCTGTCTAAAGATGGGCAATCTGTCAATATCAATAGTAGCGGAGACGCAGAACCTGGAAACGTGTGCGATGAAAGATGAAGAAAAGCCGAGACTCTGTGAGGAGGAAGATGGTCGTAACTGAGAGCAGTTCAGTTCACCTGGAGACGGGATGGTGATTTACAGAAGCATGTGAATGATGTTTTGCTTGTGACTTTGCAAGATCTAGGCTGATGATCTCAGTGATTTACAACATAAGCACCTGCATATGTCTCCATCCAAAGATTTCAGGATGCTGCATCTTTGTTGTGTCATTCCAAATGCATATGTGAAGCAGAGAGTTGGTCACAAACAGTGGTCACACTCTCCAGGATGCTTTTCTCCCATGCTTATGGTGCCAGTCAGGGAATGTGTCACTGTGTTTAAGCCAATTTTAGGAAAACAAGAACTGACTGTCCCATATGCACATGATAATCACTATCTGCACATCAAATGTTTTCTGTGTGGGGCCTTCCTAAAAAATTAGCTTCAGTTCTTTGTGCAAGTATATTTCTTTTGTTGTGAATGAAAAAACAATAGTGTGGGAACAAATGATGTTGCTGCTTAACCTTCAGTCAATGCTGTAAGTGATTTTCATTTAGAAGAACCTGAAGTGCTGTTTAGAAGCTGAGATTTGGAGGTTTGAAGCTTGAAGGCTGAAAACTATATTTCCCAGCCTTCGTAAGAAAAAGAAACAAACACACCCGCATGTGCCTACAATTCATCTTTTACATCTGAACTGCTCTTGTGTTCACTTTGAGAATTATTATTTTAATCTTTGTTCGGTATTGTGTTTTCCAATTTTCTTACATCGTCTTTTACTTTGTACGGTTTTACACTTTATTATCACACCACATTGTTTTCTAACAATGTGTCATTTATGTGGCTTACACTGATCAGCATGTATAAATCAAGAGAACAAAGTCTCTGCCCAAACATATTCAAAAGCAAGTTGTTTGTTCTATTCTACTACATATAAATATATACAAGCTGCACCAAAAAAGAAAAAGAAAAGTACATTCAGGACAGGGTAAGAGATGAATCAAGCCAGCAGATGGCGCCGTTGATCAGCTTGGCTCCTCCATGAAGTTTGCTATTGACAACAACTGCTTTGAGAATCACTATTGATCAAATTGAGCATGTTAAAATTTGCTTCTGCTGGAGAATAATTACAAATCAGTGTGTTTGTCATGTCTTGTCAGTTAATTCAGAGTTTGATTCAACATTTGATGCTTGTGATAACCGTTGCTTGCCAAGATTTTTTAATGATTCGCTGAGATATTGAAGCCAAATTTGGCTTTTTGAATGGAAAAGAAAAAAATAGAATGAAACAAACAGGATCTAACAGAGTTTCTCTTCTTTGTATTAAAATTGTGATCAGCGATATGCACAGTTGTTTCTCATTAGCTATTGGCAGTGACTACAACAGAATTAAATAGCCTCAATCAACAGACCTATATCTTCCTTTGTGATATATTTGTTGACGTTCGTACATGCATTGCAATATATTTTAAATCCTAGCTATATTTTTGTTTTGTTCTCCTTATAGTCACAGTTTGCTTATAATAATCAGATTTCGGCAGGAAAAAAAAAAAGAAGTTTGTGTTTATATACTTCATGTGAGCTAGTTTCAACATACCTAGAGAAAATACAGTATACAGATAGAAGAAACACAAAAAAATAAATCTTATTTTTTTCCATGAAATAAAACACATCCCTTAATATTATCTTGGTGATTTTTGTCTGTCATGAATATTTTTGATTACACTTGTTACCAGTGAAATATTTATGCCATCTTGTCATAAGACGGAGGTCATTAGTATATACAAATCTTGCTGGTATTTATAAGCTAAATAATTAACATGTATATATAATATTATATATAAATACAGATAATAGATGTGTTGAACAGTGGTATAAAATGTTGATACTTTAAATGTGAGAATAGCAGCAGCACAGTCAAGATGGAGCTGTGGTAAAGATAATATGGGTAGATGAATTTTAAAAACAAACGTGACAAATTAAGTATTTAATTAATTAATTGGCCAATCAAGTAAAATTAAGTGAATATATATATTTTTAAAGTAGTTTAAAAATATATATTAATTGTTATTAAATCTGAAACATTTGAAATGACTACCAAACTATTTTGGTATATTTTAAAAAAAAAATATACATATTTTTGTTTTTATTTTTGTACACACGCACCTGATGCCGGAAGTGTTTTAGCATAAAAAAAAAGCTAATTTCCGCTTTTAGCTCGTGAAGCTAACCGGCAGACGCTAGGACCACGCGGAGTTTTCTGTCGACTGGTGTCTCGAGCTGAACCGTTGGTGCTCTTCGTTCGCACCGGAGACACATCAACTGAGCGAGCGGCCGACGTCCGACCATATGTGGCTGTGGGAACCTAAAACCTTAACAGGCAATTCGCTTTCGTGATTCCTTTTTTTTCTCTTTAATTTCACCCCTTCCTTCAAGTTTCGTGGATATAATGGTGTGAGTATGGCCAAACGACCGGGGACTGACGAAGGGATGCTGACCTCACCGACCATTCTCCGGGATTTCGCCGCCGATTTGAATATCGGGGATGTGAGCATGGACTGCGACGACGGAGCCGAGGAGGTTTCCTTAGAGGAAATCTTGACTCTTTACAGCCAACCGATAAACGAGGAGCAGGCGTGGGCAGTGTGTTATCAATGCTGTCGGACTTTAGCGCAGAGGAGACGGAGAAAAACCTCCAAGTCTGCCGGAGCTTCAGCTGCCGAGTGTCTGAGGAGGATTGAGGGACCTGGGGATGTGAGGGTCAGGAGAGACGGGACTGTCAGGCTGCACTTTGACGGCGGCACAGGTAAAAAAAAAAAAAAAAAAGCCAAGCCCAGGATTTAATGATTCAAAAAAACGCGAAGCTAACCGACAAGAAAAAACCTGCTATCCCACCAAGCTGTCAACAATGAAGCATTTTTTTTCTCTCCTTCGCATCACTCGCAGGCCAAACGAATGGAGCATCCATACAAAGAGGCCATATTGTTGTGGCTGTTTGCTTTCAGCCATGTGGTGAATTTGTTTACAGACGCTCGATGCGCTTGTTAATAACATCATACATCACCGCATAGCTTCTGGGAATCAAGAGCCGCATTATCACCTATGAACAGGCAGGGCTTGTTATCACAGCAACAGAATATCAGATATTTACTTTACTAATATGATCGATGTCAGTGCTTTATTCAAGCACGGTGGTGTTATCAGGGCTGGTAGGTAGGTTTATGTTTGAAATATGTGCTGCTGCAGTGGTCAGTTAGCTTCAGTAAACAATGGACCATGTGATGGATTCAAACCGCAGAGCACCTTGGGAAAAAAATCCAGGTGTACATTGAAACTAACGACCACATACCTCAGAGACCCATAAATGATTAATAGATTGATTCATATGTCATAAAAAATGACATCAGCAATTTTAATAACCATTCATTTTGCTTCTGGAGTAAAAAATACAATATATTACTTTACTTATAATGCACATTTCTAGTTGTCAGTGTGCGTAAATGTAATAAATAAATGATATTATTTCTGATTATTTGCAGCCCTTACATAGATGGCAACATGAATATATGGATGTGCAGGAATGGGGAATGAAAATATCAAACAACTGCAGTCCTCATGCTCAGATCTAGACCTATGATAGCAGCTGAAAACAACCAAAAACTATTTTTACTTTGGGTCTCAATTAAATCTGGTTAAATCTGCTGTAAAGTGGTCCCAGATTTAAAAACCTGCAGGACAATGTGTCCTGAAAGCTACATCAGACAGAGAGACTGTGTAATGTGTTTTTAAAAGCATATTCTGCATTCAGAGGGGCATTCCAGCAACAATTGTTCTTGAAGGCCAGATCAGAGATGTGCATCGTGTTTTGCAGCCTCATAATCTTTTGACTGCATGCTAATGAAATGTAAGGGATAAAGTTGGGTGTGTGAGGAGGAGGTGTGGTTGTCAACAGAGTCTCAGGCACAGAGCTTATGTTTTTGTCCTCCTTGGATATTATTAGCCACCTTTCTTCTTTCCTGTTTCTTTCTTCACACCCATCTCTGTTCTTGAGCAGACCCCTCAGCCCATCTATTTCATACTCAGTTTACCAATCATGTCTCCTGTGTGTGGAAATGACACCTCCCATATAAACAGATTTAGTCGGTGCCAAGTGTTTTTTCACGGCTGAAAATAGAATGAACGTGATGATTATATGCACAGACTTTAGAAGTCTGACTGCAGATGAGTTTGGAGATTATGGGAAGAGTCGTTTGCTGCTCTGCTAGTTAGTTTGTGAGGTATTTTGGGACAGCTTGGCCCCGTCCTGATTCTTATTAGGCCTGGCGATGAGAGAGACGTGAGACTTATTAAGCTTCCAGTAGCTCAGCAGCTAGTTGAAGAGGTTACTACCCCTGCAGAAAATCAATGCTTATGCAACCTACGTATGGCTTGCACATGAGTCAGTGACAAAGTGGCATGATTTGGACAGCACCCAGACCACCAACACTCATCTCCACAGCATCTCTGGCCAATATCGTCCTGTGTAAAGACGCTTAAAGCTGCACACTGCTGCTGTGGTAGTCTATCAAGCAATCTCAGTAAACAGGGAAGTGTTTATTTCTGTGACGCATCGCAAACAATCAGACAAATAAGCAGCACCGCGTCCAAGTCGAGTCTTATTTTAGACTCGTTTGATGTTAGATACACAGCCCTCCTGCTGCAGTCAGATCAATTCACTTGGTGCATGGTGGTGAATTTATTTACTCCCAATCCATCTTGCCTAAAGGAGGGTAAACCCTGAATATTGATTCAAAATGATGCTTGTTTACCCCAAGATGCTGAATGATTCATACGTACAGTAGTTCTTTTTTTCTTTGATTTCTTGCATGCTTTCTTTTAAGAGCAATAATGGTCATGGTTAAATTTGATTAATTATGTCATTGAATGGGTTTAAGCACAGATCTTTTTCTATATTTGTTTATTAGATTGGAGGCCAGTGACTAAACTAAACTTAACAATTTTTATCTGGTAAACAAAAATTTCCAATCTTCTGGAATCATCCCATTCCTCATTGAAACTGTTTCAGCAGCACAGACTCATTTCTTTTTTCTTTCTTTCTTTCTTTTTTGAACAGCACGGTCAGGGTGGCACTGTGCACTGTTCCAAACATGCCCTCTGTGATTTACTTGCCCTAGCAGAGAGACAAGGCCCTGGCCAAGCTACCACTCCTTCACTGGGACAAACAGAGGACCTAGTGTTTCTCAGATGAGCGTTAGTGGATGAATGTTTTTTTTTCTTCCTCCCCCGTCTGTTAGATGTAATTTATAGAGACCTGTACAGAATCGAGCCTCACCATGAGACAAGTATTTACTGTCAGTGTGTCTTAAAGCTCTACGTTTAAAAAAAAAAAAAAAAAAAACCTAGATGACCTAAATGGGACATTAGCCTTCAGAGAAATGACACAACTGACCAAAGTATCTCATTTATTTGGGGTAATCTAATCTTATACTCTGGACTGGTGTGAAAGTCTGCACATCGATTGCTCTGTTTGTACTTTCACCTCTGACGTCGCTCTTGCCAACACTTTGTTGAAATCACTATTTTCTTGTGATTACTTATGAACTTTGCTAAATAAAACTGGTAAGCCAAGTTAGTAATATTTCATCTGATCTGTGTGGGAAAAAAATTATACTCTTATGTGTGTGTGTGTGTGTGTGTGTGTGTGTACTTTCTGTACTTGACATGAATATCTTGATTGACAGATGTTGTTAAAAAGCCACAATCAGATCAACAAATGAGATTGTGAAAGCTTGTTGATTTGTTCCATCTTTTGTTTAACAAGAGAAAGAGAAAGTGTTTAGTTTTCCATCTATGTGGGTTCTTATAACATGTTGAGTAAAGGTTTACAGAGTACCATAAAGACCAATGGGCCACATTTATCATTAGATACAGTGATTTTTAGAAACCTCACTGTCGGGGTTGGGATATTGCTTTCTTTATTATTTTTTTTTTCCATGGCAGTGATTAGATACTTGTCTCCCTTGTATGAATTTATAGTCATGTTACCACAACCAACCACTACTGGCATGATTTAACACCACAATTTGCCTCAGGCAGTGACAGCAGAGAAAACACAATTATTTATTTACTGTAGTTTTACAGTCATCCCACCCCCAGTGCATGAAGATGAATATTTCATGTCATCCAAATACTTCGTGAGCTGTGTATTCACTTAAAGATGTGTTGCGTGACTGTAAAATATGTGCACGTAAATAATTTAGAGGGAGTAATTTTGTCTCGTCAATTGACCTTGCACAAGGAATCACAGTCCTCTGTGTTTGAGCGCGAATAACTTTACTCTTTGTTTTGTCATTGCAGATACATACGGATCAACTCCCACATCATTAGAGGTGAGTTTTAAATCACTGTCTCCTGAGACACTCCAACATTAGTGTTAGCAAATAATAATAATAATAGTCCCTTTTAGTAAGAGCTGGTATTTATTATTAACCTTATGTTCTATCTAATGTAGATAAATTTAACGTTTAATTCATTTTTCACTTCTGTTTGCATTATTTAAATCACTTATGTTAACACAGACAACACTGTTTGGTGCCCAACATTGCAGCTATTAGTGGGCAGTTGCACCATAAATAGGCTGGTGTGTCCTTGAGGAAAAACACTTCCTTTGCATTTAAACTCGAACTGCTTATTAAAGCTTGTGAAAGTGGCTGCGAGTCTGTCACATTAGCACGGGCCACTGCACAGCAGCGACAGATGGAATCTGCTTCTGTGTGGACATGCACAGGGAAGAAACTCTCATAAACATGATCCAGCACCTGCATACAGTAGTTGCTGGAAGATTTGTCCATTAACATTTTTTTTTAACCATTCAAAAATAACTAAAAGCGTTACATCTTTTTCAAGTGTTTTTCCCCAGAGTTTGAACCCTGACCTGTGATGCAGTAAACATGAGTGAGTGGGAGTTAGCTCTGTATAAACACTACTCTATATTTTCTTATGTAGTTATTACATGCACCACTCTTTAATACAGAAGAGCACTTTGGTAGAGTTTGTCTTTGTGTTTTTCTATTTGTCCGTGAATGCGTGACTTTTTACTTTCTATTATTATACGCTCAATCATCAGCTCCAAAACCACGTGAGGAGGACATGTGGCCAGTGTTTGTTTGGCCGAGGAAAACACACAGTGTAATGTTAGGAGGAGAACTGTCTTTAAGCTTCATTATGTGTACACAGGCTCATTACATACAGATTCCATAACAGCTTTGAACAGCCTGATGGCTCAACATGTTTGTCCTGTCATTCATGTGATCGCAGGCATGCATAGTATGTGCGTGTGTCTTCACATGGTTTAGTTGGAAATAGAATTCCTTTACTTCACCTACCTCTGCAAAAGAAGACACAGGTATAAATAACTAATACTAAAGCTGTGTCACGATTCAAGGGCTACGTCCTTTGTATGACCCCATCAACAAAGGTCTGGACGACATTGATCGTTTGCTGTGGTTATCGGCCACAACTGAATTAAATTAGACCGTATTTATGTCGTTTACATCCTGCACCAACTTTTACGACAAAGAATGGACTGCACATTTAACCTTTTGCAGATAAAATATTGTAAATGTAGTTTAGTTAGTAAGTTAGCGCTTGGATAGCCAGCTTGGATTAACGTGCGCCATGTTGGCGTATCTGCTGTGCAGCTGTTTGCTGGTTTAAATCCCGACCGAGTTGAACCTTCCTGCTCGTCTCTCTCCTACTCCTCCTTGTTTCCTGCCTTTCTACACCTTCTCCATCGTTAAAGGACACCCTACTCCCCTCCCCCATCCCAAAAAAAAAAATCTCTATGAACCTGAATCTTGGGATGTGCTGGGCTGTCGAGGATCCAGCCTTTGTAGCCACGGAAACGATGAAAGGATGCAACCATTGAATTGAGACACGGTTTGTGTTTGTTTGTATCTAGGAAGTTATTGCTATACATGTTACACTGTTGTTGTTGTTGTGGTTTAAGTGCGTTGGCATGACAGTCCCACAAAATCTACCCCCATGGCGAAACCTTTAAGGACACACCTCGTTTTGATAAGATCAGATATAATTATCTTTCACCTTTGTGAGCTTTTCTAAATCTGTTTTTGACCATGCCTGGAAAGAAAACAACAATGACAGGTAGATCTTAATCTCCATCTGTCTGTCGGTGTATTAGCTCTTTGTTCAGTGACATGTTTGGATGATAATTGACATGTCTGCCGACATTGTTGACCCATGAATTTACCTCTAGCACCACAATGACCTTAACAGTTTCGGGTTAACGTTGAATTGACCAAATGATGCGGTAAACACAGATATGTTAGCATTATTGTAGCAGAAGACGACCGCTTCTTCAGAAGCGTCAGTAGTACAGCTGTAGATTTCAGTTTAGTTTTGTTTGATTTGTTTTGGCGTAATTCTTTTTTTGTGCTTAATGCAATTTTGTGCTCAGAGATGCTGACCTAATTCCATCCAGATCATTTTAGGAAAATTGATTAAATACGCACAACCACACACACACACACACACACACACAGTGATAATTCGCAGCAGTTCTTTCACACTTGGTCACATTATGACCATTGTGTTGCGTCCCTCATCTTTTGACCTCGAGTATTTGCTGTGTCTCGGTCCCTTGTGTAAATGAGTCAGCCAACCACTCAGCTATTCATCGGCACACACTCTCTCTCATACCTCTGCTTTTACACACTCGAGTCTTTTGGAACTAATCACTGACTTTTGCGGAGTTGACCCACTTTCCTTCACTGGCACCAAAGAACCTGCGTTAGAATCAGTCGTGACAAACAGGATACCAATTTGTTTTCTTACATTAAAACTGCTCACGAGTTGAGATTTTCTCTTGTGGTGCTTTGCTGTCATCTTCACAGCTTAACCCGGTTTGTCCTCAACTGAAGATTAAGGTGAGATTAGTTGTAGTATCCAATTACAGGTTCTGGATCTGGTCAGGTCCCCAGGTCCCTGTCGCTAGATTTTGAGTCAAGATCATTGAAATTGATCCCGATAGAGTGAGTTTCAGTTTTCATTGAATCGTCAGTAAGTCGATAGACTGTGAATTCATTTTCTGTCACTTCAAATAATATGGAGTGTTGTTTAATTGCAGACGTGTTCTTTCTTGTATTAAATTAAAACAGGTTCAGTTTGGTTAGAATTCTGCACATCTTTGCATGTCAACAGTTTACAGAAGTGGTTTCCGCACTGCAGCTGGTCGAACAGGGCCTGCATGTGTCTGCATGTGAGGCATCTGCATTTAGCGACTGTCTGTGTGTGTGTGTGTGTGTGTGTGTGTGTGTGTGTGTGTGTGTGTGTGTGTGTGTGTGTGTGTTTGTCTTTACAATAGTCACTGGCGACTATGAGCTCCGTTGACAAAGACTAGCTCTCACTCTTGACGCTCTGATGTCAGGCTGCACAATCTGAGAGAAGAACAGATCATTTTCACGACATTTCTAGTCCGAATGTTAATGGAAGAGGTTTTTGGGTCACTGTGCTTTTTTTTTTTTGTGTGGATTTAGCCGTTGACCCTCATCGAATGACTGAGTGGCACCCAGTTTGATCCCTTTATGTCGGACAAGTACCAGTGACCCGACCGTGCTTTTATCCTAATCACTCAATTGATTTTTGGTGCCATCGATGGCTTCACTTCAAAGTGCCCGTGCAGCTTGTATCACTGTCCCTGGGGTTAAATTTCTGTCTGTATAGGGATATTCATAGCAGGCACAAAGACCAAGGAAGCAGTGTATTGATTAGTCTGAACTATTTGAGATGGGGTGTTCTATTTAGAACAGGAATAAAAAAATCAATTCCTGTTTTTCTTTCTAAGCATGTTTCCTTCTCAAGCTGCCAGGTTGTTTGAAGTTATTGGATGTTTTACCACAGATGCTTTGCAGCAGCTGCTAGGAGCTCCTGTGTGGTTTTTAGAATAAGATAAATGACTTTGCATAAAGGAAATGTGTGTGTTCGAAGCCACTGTGGGGGTTTGGACAACATTTTAGGTCAAGTAAAAGTTAAACAGATTCCACTCTGCAGGTGTTTTTTTTTTTCAGTTGGGACTTACAATAACTGCCATCTGCACCATATGTTGCTTAAATCTTTTTACTGTGAAGAAGTAATCGTTCACAGTATCACTGCTCTTGAAATTTTCTCAGTCTCACCTGCATCTTTAAGCTTTTATCACACAGATGGGTAGCGATCATGACGTCATGTCAGAAGTGGCACTTTAATCCAGATCCAGACTGAACAAACTCAATAGTTTTAAACTATGAATAGATATGAAAGAGCAGCATCATGCTACTGGTGATTCCACAGACCGTAGGAGGCCGAGCATCCGCTTCAGCAGTGGACGTCCTCTCTAGATTAATGGTGGTTATGTAACTTGTCTGTGCTTGTGATGGCTTTGCTCTACTGCTGCAGCAAATGCCGAAGGCTGCTTATGTGACAGCTTTGAACTCAGACAGACACGGTGATGACTTGGGCTGCAGATTGAAAAGGAAAGAGTGTGATCCCACCCCCTCGCCCCCGCCAACAAAAAAAATATGTCAGGACAGTTTGAGTAGTTGACACAAGTACAGACTTTTGCTTTTCAGTATTTTTTAAAATTGTGTAGAATGTTTTCAAAGCAAGGCTAGAAAAAGGTTGTCATCAAGTGACTATATTTTTTTAAGGTACTGCTTCTCTCCCAGTCTTAAACTGTACCGTTAAATGTTCAGCACTTGCAGATCAAAACGCCACAAGTTACTTATGTAAATATACAGACATGTCAAGCTGCAGGACTCAACGCACAAGCCTGATTTTTTTCTTTTCTTTTCTTTTCTTTCCCCCTTTTCTCGTGTGGTTTGTGTGAGTGTTAATGGTGCTCTTTAACACAAACAACTCATTCTTATCCCATCTGCGCTCTGGTTGACTCATTGGTTTCCCCATCATCATGTGTACTCTGCTTGTTTTCTTTGACATGCTTCCGCACATAACTGAGAATATGAATAATATCTATTTTTCAGCCTCGTAGTTTTTTTTTTTTTTTTTTTTTTTTTTAAATGATAATTTGTTTTTCCAGTTTGTCACACATTGATAGTGAGGGGAAAATTGCAACAGTTGCAAGTAAACCATTTACTTTAATTTAACTTCATCTGACCAGACGTAACTACTTTGAGAGAATAATTTTCCAAGCAAGTTCTTGCAAAGACTCCTTCTGCTGGCAGGACTGGGCCTGAAGGTCTAAAACCACATGAAATGTGGCCTCACCCCAGATGACATTTATACCCACGAGTGACCAAACTTGCTTGCTTGCGTCTGAGAGATTTTTGGCATGGGAGGAGACCAAACAGATGATTTTAATTATATGTCTCTCTTACTTTGTTTGCTCATCAAAAGGCCAGTGTTAAAGTGAACAGCTGGAACATGGGTTACGTGTAAGAAACACTACTTTTAATTTTGTTGAGAGGCTCTAACACTTTAACAAGGTCATGTTTTGGAGCGAAAAAAAGGTCCACTTCAGACATGAGGATTTTCTTTCCCTATTAATATGTATGATTTTTTTTTTTAGCCACAGTTTGAGTATATAACCATTTACCATTTATACTGATGGGGAAACTAGTTGTGTCTGGCACCTCTTCTGTCAGGAAATGAAGGTTATTCATGAGTTAGAGAAATTCTCATCATATTTTTCACTGATCGTCAAGATGCTGCTCTGATACGAGTCTTCATGGAGGAAAGGAAAATCTCTAGTATAAAACAAGTCATTGTCAGGAAATCTACAATTTTTTTTTTTTTCCCGGGGAAATGATGTCATGGAAGAAGAGTTTGGATCAATTATTTGTTTGTGGAGCGTGAGAAAATCTGAATGGATTTAAAACGTCCACGCTCTTGAGGATTTTTGTAGAGTTCACACACTGTTTCTGAACTTTCTGTATTTAATAATCTGTCAGGACTCGGTGGTGAAGCTGGATGCAGTCTCACTGATGGTTTTTTTTTTTTTTAACACCCAGATGAATCATCCTGCTACGTTACCTAAGAAGTGTTTGGAAAATTAAGCAATTTTTTTTTTGCCTGGTACCTGTGGTTCACTGACACCACATATTGATGGGAACATATTGTTTCATACACTGTGGCAAGCTTCCACCTGCTCTGGGTGGATCCTGGTTTCAATTAGTGGTTTGATGCAAAACATACCAACCTGTGCAGGAGTTGCCAGCTCATGTTTTCTCTGGTCGTCTTTCCTAACTTCCCTCCTTCCTGCTGCCTCCCAGATTTGCCTCTTTCCTGAGTCACACGTCTTCACGTGAGATTGTGATGTGTAATTGGAAAATGAAGCTGACCATTTTTTTCCACTCTTCCAGTTCTGCCTCTTTCCCCATTCCCTCTGACATAAACTCATAAAGGACTTAATGTTATTCCTTAATAGAACGAACTGATTGAAGCTGTGGAGCGACAGGATAGAATAGAACAGCCGTTATTGTCGTTATGTAAAGATTTAATTAATGATTATATTGAGCAGTTGGCTTCTCCGCGCTACTGTTGAACCACTAAGAGGTTAATTATTACACATTACATTACAATTATTACACACAAAACATTTCTGTGTTTGGCCAATATAACAAAAGTTCCTTTCCCATTTGGAAACAAACAGTAGTCTACTCAGCATACACACACACACACACACACACACACACACACATATACACATATATATATATATATATATATATATATATATATATATATGCTCCACCTATACTAAACCTTTTGGACCTCCGGTGCCGTCTGTCACTCCAACATTTCCTAGTATCTCCACCCATCGCAGCAGATGTTGTCCCACAGATTATAAGGTTACATAATAAGACACCAAGGAAAAGGATATTTATTTTAGGACTAGAGCAGGATTATCAGATTCATGCAGAGGTTGTTGATAAATGATAACATTATAACACCACTGAATTGATCTTTTGCCCAGAAAGAACATGGTCAATAGATTAGTTTCTGGAAATTTTCAATGGCTTTTGTTACTTTTTATTTGTGAATAACGGCAATGATGGTTGTCTCTAATGGCACAAATTCAAACTGAATACTGAGCAATGAATTATTGTGGAGGAAAAGCAAAAAGATGTGATGTAATGACCCATTTTGTGTCAGTTATTGATAAATAAAACAGTTGATACTGATTTTAGAATAACACAGTATCTTTCCTGTTTATTGGAAACAATGACAACAATTTGCAGATTTAGTAATATTTGCTCTAATGTTTTTTTTGACAATTAAACTGTTCATAAAACCACTGGATACTTTGTAAAAAACACTGTCACAAACCTGTGACCTCATGGCAGCTGATATAAAGAATCTTTAGGAAACATCTTAGCGTGTCTTGTTCAGTCATGAAGGTGACGATTTCACTCTGTCATGTCAGTAATGCAATGTAATGATTTTTCGCCACAGTTGCTGAAGTCATCGAGTCACCAATTATCAACACCCTTTATCCTGCGTGTGTGCGTGTGCGTGTGCGTGTGCGTGTGCGTGTGTGTGTGTGTGTGTGTGTGTGCAACACTCCCAGACTCCGCGGTCAGGTGCTGTTCACTGGCACCAGACCTAAGAACCAGTCAGCCATACCCATCAACCCCAGCGTTACTGACGTAAACTCTGTGTTTTTGGGACACCTCCCTTTTTCAACAATGTGGCTCCACTCCTAGAACACACTGTACAGTAATGAGTCACAGTATGCTGCACATAGTAGATCGCTGAGCTGCTCATTTCATTACCTTAATATAGCTATTTTAAAATTCCTCCGCTGTGTTTCTACATATAGCACTGCAGCATTTCCACATTACACTAAATGTGGTCGAAAAATAACTCTGAGCTGTCAATGACCAGAAGTGGTTTTAAGTTGACTAATAGTGACAGGATTTATTTTGCCTGACTGATTAGTTAATTTAATAGAGTAAAAAATGTTTGTGCGATCTTGTCTCTGCAGAATAATACTGTCATTTAAAAGGACTTGCTGTTTCCTAAACTTAAACTGGAATTTGCATTAGTCAGCATTAGTGAAGTACTATTTTTTTTTTTTTAATTATGCAAATCATTGCAGTATTATGCGGGTATGCATGTGCTGCTGTGCTGTGTAAGAACACTGAAACCTGTTGCACTTTGCAAACAGAAACTTTAGTCCAGCGTTACGAGTGAGCTAACCACAGAGAAACACAAACAAACACAGCGGCCGACAGGATTTTCACACTGATCCGAATCCTGTCCAAACATTGTAGCCGCAGCAGTTGTGCTCTGACACAACACTCGTTTGATATTGGAAGAAACGACAAAACTCACTGCACAATTCACACTGGAAACAGTCAAGCTACGTTTTCTTGGAGGCCGAGTGTGACCTGTGGATCCACGGTGCTGAATGTACAACAAATACAAATAATATCCACATTAGTGATGCAAAATATTACATAACTAATTTGTTGGTAATTTAATTTCAGACATGACTGCCAATTATCTCCAGTGAGAACTATTAACTGATTCATTAAAATGCACATAAATATGAGGAATACTTGTACTAAAATTACAAACACTAAAAAAAAAAAAATCTAAATTTTCTGTGTGTATACTTGCCACTGAAAAGAATTTGAAATACACCTACAAAAATAACTTGAACGGGTAGTTAAAATGTAAAAAATAAAAGTGTCAGAGTTAGTCTGAGCGGTTCAATACACATGAAAAATGATTAACTAAACATCTTCAACCAACTTGACGTGATCCAGTGAAAGAACAACTTTGTCTCGGAGGCAGCTGAGACGATTAAGATGAGTTGGAACAAGCTGCAGAAAATAAAATATATGTCATACTCTACTTATTAATGAGGGGAAGCAACAGTGAAATGAAATCATCTGCAGATTATGCTAATAATCAGCTGTTTGCAGGAACACGAACACTGTGCCCTTGTTTCACCCGTTGGGTTTGAGGACATGAACTGTCTTGTCTGTTCAGGTGTTTTGATTTTATTGCAGATAGATAGATAATTATGACAGAGGTGTGTTGAAATTGAGGTTTGTTCAGATTTTTTCAGTCAGGTGGAAAGAACATAATGTATCCTGGTCTGGCTAAATTGGAAAACTTTAAGCCTGAATAACGATGTGATAGAATGATAATTCGTTAATTAATCAGTTCAGTGTCCTACAACAATAACGAAGCTAAAAGCCTCCAAATGAATAAACTTTCTGATAAATTTCCCATTTGTAACTTCTCCCACAGGTCATCGACTCGCTGGGCGTCATGATCTACAAAGCTCTGGACTATGGGCTCAAAGAAAACGAGGAGCGTGAGCTCAGCCCCCCGCTGGAGCACCTGATCGACATGATGACCAACACCGACGAAACCGAGAGCGACCCGTGTCCTGACGAGGGCTACGAGGCCACGGAGGAGGAGGACGAGTGCGAGGAAGAGGAGGAGGAAGGAGACCTCGACTCTAAGACCACCCCTAGCGCCGTCAGCAGCATTCGCAGCTATCGAGACCTCATCACGGTGGGTTGGTTATTTGGCAGAACTGTCCAGATGTAGCCACATTTTCACAGCAGAGCAGTGCATCCACACATCATCATCACTCCAGCCCCAAACCAATTCCCCTGACTGAGGCCATCATATTGTAAATTCCCCAAGTAGCTTCTGAATATGAGGCTGGTAATTATAGCTGTGTAAACACACTGGTATTTGGGGAATAAGCTTAGAAATGTTCACAGCCTGTTCCCTCCATATAATAAACCCGGTGTAGAACACAAATGTTAGGTCTGTTTACAGCCAGTGGGTCCAGTCTGGCCCCTAATTCCCCCAACAATGATTCTCTTGAGTGGAACCTGCAATATGTTGGTGTGACACGGCCAGATTAGATAACTACACATTCCTGACCGACCTCCTCCTTTTCCTTGTGTTTTGCTGTTCTGTCAAGCAGGCGTAGGTTGGGACGATGAGGGGTCGGAGAGACGTGAAGCTGACTGAAGATGACAGGACTTGCCAGTGAAGCATCCCTCTAAGTCAGGAATAGTTTCATGCTGAATGTGCTGAATAGGGAGGATTTTCTCAGTGCTTTTAGTGAAATGGAGTGAACTGAGGAGTGGCTGCATTACCAAGGCTGTCAGTCTGTGGTTTCGATTGTTAATTTTCATTTCAGTTGATGATTATTGCTCACCACATTTCACACGCATGAAGCAATCAGCTGTCGGCAAACTGTCATGTTGGCAAATATTGTTGTCGTTGGCCCACACATCTGCCTTAATTTTTTTTATATTTAATGTCTTTTCGAGTTCGATAATGATCAATGTTTTCACTAGAAACAGTGGAAACTACCGACGCAACAGTGTTTTTTAACGTGTCATTCAACTCTCACTACTCTGGTGTTATGTTACCTGCGAATTTCCCTTTAACTATAAGGAAGAAGACGCTTTATGTTTAGTCAGACATTCCTGTGGCTAACCCAGCCCATCTGGAGAGGACACAAATATGTCATTCATCTGGTTTCCTCCTTTGTGTTGTTGGAAGATAATTTGACAGCTTATCCATTACTCTTTATCATTACACTCAAATACCATAAGGGTCAGATCTTTCTCAAACAATGTTGCTGCTTCTGGACAATCAGGTTTTCACTGTTGATCCTTCTGCTTCACACAGGTATTTTGAGCTTCACAAGTGGCATAGCCAGACTGAATTATCTCAATAATCCCATGGCACAAATACTCATACCTCACTCTTGATGAATTGTTCTAACTTTCCCCTGACTTTCCATTACCAAATGTTAGCTAGGAAATAAATGACAATATAACATAACATATAAACATATATCTAATTCCTTCTTGTTTCTCCTGTACAGCTATGTTCTTCCCACCTGCCCAGTCCTTCAGACGCTCCCAGTCATTACCAGGCTGTGTGTCGTGCTCTCTATGCAGAGACCAGGGAGCTACGCACCTTTCTGGAAAAGATCAAGAGCGCCAAAGAGGTAAGAAACTCAAGTTGTTGATAAAGCTGAAAAAAAAAAAAAATGAATCGCATTCGCCAGCAAAAACACAAAAGTCTCCATCCGCTCACCCACTTGAATCCTGTCATCTTTACATAACAATCGATGAGACTCGGACACAAAAAGTGAGTCATCTGTATCCATTTAAGAAATAGTGAGTAACTTCCATACTCACTCAGTCACATTTCTGAGTCATCCGTAGGATATCTGACGCATTTGGATGTCACAGAAATGTCAAAATACGGAAGAAGTGGAGGGGAGACACAATGGAGGTGGAAAAGGTCAAAACTCTTGTCTTTGGGGTTTACCACACTGCTTTGGAATGTGGATTTACTGTGTAGAATTCAATTAGTTGAATTAGGATCTGTCGGGCCAACAGGATTTCTTACTGCTGGGAAAAAGAAAAATACCAGAGCGGAGCCCAGAAACAGCACAATAACAACAAAACATCCCACAAAGCGGTAATGGTCCTGAAGGATTGAGACTGTGTACGTGTCCCGGTCTGACCCCACGTCTCTGTCTCTGACCGGCTGAGAACAGAAACCACATTTGGCACGACTTAAATCTGCAAACTTAGTACTTAGAAAGTAGAACTTGAGTAATAGAGTACGAGAAATAAGGAAATCCCTACAGAGTTTGTGCTTCTTTGAGACAGAAAGTCTCAGACTGTTAACTAAAACGTTCTGTTTTAATTAAAATGTGCAAAGAAATAACACCATGGGAGATATCATTAGCAGCTGAGCTGAGTGACCCAAATATTAAAGTTCATATTAGAGTGTATAACCTAATTTCAGAAAAGAATATTGTTATTGCAAAATGAAATTTGTTTACTTTTACTAATAAGCTTTTCTTTTTAGGATTTAGAGGAAATATGACCACATGATTTTTTCCATAGGGTCAGACAACATAGAGCAGGTACACGTTGGTTCTGACTTGTGCAGCAGTCTTATGTAATATACATTTACAGACTCAAGTGCAATATTCATGCATTAGTTTAAGGAGCTTACAGGAGGGGACCTCAAGGAGAGGGGGGGGGGGGGCAGAATGTGACTGGATAGTTACTAATAAGTAACCATGCACAGCACCACACATGCTTACAAATTAGGAGGGTCAACATGTCTTTTTTGTTTTTTTTTTTGTTTTTTTTCTTTCAGTTTCTGTTGCGTTTGTTTCTGCTCATTTCCGTCAATGTGCCAGTCCAGAAAAGTGTCCGTGAGAGAAAAGTTCAATGTGTAATGAGGTGTAAGATAAATGAGCAGCAGTTAAATATGAAGTTATCAGAAAAGCTCAGTCGGGTCAGCAGCAACAACATTTAGCTTAGGTAGATAGAAGGAATGTGCTTCACTCATAAATGTGGGTGTGGATGAAAGCAGATTTGAAGTTGATAAGAAGAGCAGCTGCAGCTGTCAGTAGAGCCTTAAGGCTTTTTATCTATCATCTAAAAGACTTGAAGTACAAGTAGCACAGAACTTGTTGACTACGTACGGTTCTGCTACTGTATAACACTTGACTTGTAGAGAAAAAGGGTGCACGTGTCTAATGGGTAAAAAAAAAAAGGGTGAATGGACTTTTCACACAGTCGCCCAGGCCTTTCAATAACTGGCTCGTGTAGTAATCGCACTTATTAGTCGGCTATTGACTTTTCTTTTTCGCTCTCTACAGTGTCAATATAGGACGTGACTGATATCGACATTCTCTCATGAAGCAGCATCCGTCAATTAATTAACCAGACTGATGTAACAATGTGGGCAGTTTGTTGCACTTAACTTAATTTCCAGCCTGTGCTGTGTTTTGCAGTGATACACGTAGTGCATATTATGACATTACAAAGCAATTTTCAGTTCCTTAACCCTTTTCTCTTCACAAAAATAAATAAATAAATCTTTCTGTCCTTTTTCTTGGCTAGAACCTCAGAAGGATGGAAGGTGATGCTCGTGAAGAACCCGTCCAAGATCTGAATGAGCTGCAAAATGCAGACTGGGTAAGAAGAGTATCTAATTTACTTTACACCAATCACCCTTAGATATAACTATGTAACCATTTGTCAGTAATTGCATAACTTTTGCATGCATCTGTACTGAATATAACTGCAACTGCAGCATTTCTCTTCCCACCAGGCGCGGTTCTGGGTGCAGGTGATGAGAGATCTAAGACACGGTGTAAAGTTGAAGAAGGTGCAGGAGCGCCAGTACAACCCGTTGCCCATTGAATACCAGCTCACGCCCTACGAAATGCTGATGGACGACATCCGCTCCAAACGTTACAAGCTGCGGAAAGTCATGGTGAGGATGTCACGAACTCCCACGCAGACCCAACATAAGCACAAGTTTATGTTTGTAACAAATCTGGAACAAAATACTTATCCAATTTGATATTGTCATCGTAGGTGAATGGAGACATCCCTCCAAGGTTAAAGAAGAGTGCACATGAAATTATTCTCGAATTCATCAGGTCACGACCTCCTCTCAACCCTGTGAGTACCAGACAACTCAGTGATGCACACGTTTTTCACAGGAATTTACAATGAATGGCATTCAGGATTCAGCATTGTCATCTTATGTGTTTCCATCTCAGCAACATCATCTTCAGCAAGACTGAAATGACATCGTCATGATGATCATCAAACAAATTTCACCAATGTGAAAACATTTACTTAGTGCAATCAGTATTCTGCTGTCACTTGTTTGTTATTACTCTGGTGAACATAATAAGTGCCAAATGACAGGGTGTGAATGATTGAAAACATAATGCCGTGTGTGTCCATCATCATGCAGTGTTGTTAGTAATTAATAAACAAAATAGTTAGATGACTTTACGCAGTTATGAAAGGAGTCTTTTTGTGTAGGTGTGAGAGGGAGGGAAATGTCACTTTGGTCTCCATGGTGATGACAGTCAAGTGCTTATTCTTGTGGCCGTCACGACAGGTCGCAGCCCGTAAACTGAAACCTCACCCTCCTCGACCCCGGAGCCTTCACGAACGACTGCTCGAGGACATCAAAGCTGAAAGGAAGCTCAGGCCCGTCTCACCGGACATGATCCGCAGACACCGTCTGGGTGAGTAACACAGACGTGATGACGTTTACGTCCTCCTGGACTTTTATCAACCTTAAAAACCGTTTTCACCTCGTCTTTATTAAAGAACAGTAGTCCACCCACATTCAGGAACATGTATAAAGTGCTAGAAATTCTGAACATCTCCTTTTCATAGAAATTCCCTATTTCAGAAATTTCCACTAGAGAATGGGTCAGTTTCAAAAACAGTTGTTTGTGACGTAAAATGATCTCACTGCCCCCCATTCTGATTCCATTCCCTCCCCTTCAGAGGTGATTAGCTGTAAAAAGACGGTCTGTCTGTGTACCGAAGCCGGTGAAGTTACATTCATTTGAGTGACATTGAAGGCAGCCTTGCATTTCATAATGAGGTTGCCGTTTAAGGCTGAAAAGATGCCAAATAGGAGCGAGACCACACGTTTAAAATCCCCCACCCTAAAATAGCTTTCTGAGAGAGGGAGGCATTAAAGATCCAACCAACATTTCATTATGTATATGTCACATCACAGAACAAGGATCAAAACCCTGTTCAACCATTCTCTGTCACCTTTAACATTTTTTTTTAATCAGGAAAAAAAATACTGTTGTTGTTTCTGAGTGTGGCTCTTAACTTACTGCATGGCTGCTCTTTATGAACCTTCACTCAGGACAAAAACCATTAACTAACGTGACTAACTCATACTTTACAGCATCCATCATAATAACTCTAACAGCCCTCTTCTCATTGATCTGTTCACTTAATCAAAAGTGTCATAGTGTTTAAACAAGGTTGACTGACTACAGCAGTGAGCCTCGTGTTTATCGACAAATGTTCATTGGACTGACGCTTCTCTTCTTTTAACTACGTTGACAACCAATAATGTAAATGTATTATATAATGTTTCCCTTTCTGGTTGTCTTTCTAGAACCCGACTGTACATAAGGGGTCATTTTATCATGAGATGATCATAATTTGCCAATTGGAGATAATTTTTTAACCCACTACAGGCTTTAATCGGATAAAAACAGTAAATAGTTTGTCTGTCAGTTGCATACAGTACTTCTATACAACACGCACAATATGTCTTTCATTCTGGGCTCTCTGAAGGTAACATGCAGCATTTGTTGCATAATCCTGCAGCATTAGAGGGTGTACAGTTTTCAGAAATAGTGAGATCACAAATCAGTCTATTTCTGTGACTTATACGTTTTCTGAACATGGATTATTCATTGATGTCATCATCCATTTTAACTCTCCTCGATTTCTTTTTCTCCTTTTTGCCTCCATATCCTTTTCTTTCAAAAACACTGGCATATCTGTAAGTCATGCGACCTCTTAGCATGTCGTACAGTTTTGACTCATCAGGTAAAGTTACACATCGCCTATTGTGTTGTTATTGTTCCTCATATTTCATTCTAGGCTATTTTTAGGATTAGCAGTCTCTTATTGAAACACACACACACCTTTTGTCTTTTCTTTTTCTTTTATACGTACGTTGTAGAAACTGGTGTGTATGACACACTACTATCACTTACTGTCTGTTATGTCACACAAACCTATTTTACCCCAAAAAAGAAAGATGGCTGAACACAGTACAACTTCATCTCGGTTTGTTTGAAACTGTCATCTCTGTGTTTATTAGAAGATTTTTAATTGAGAAGTAAAAATACAAATGTATTTCCTCAAAAAGAGCAGGACGTGTATTTTAGGTGAGTTATAAATGGTCTAAATTTGAGTATAAATGAAGTATGAACAGTTATCAGTGGTCTAGGTCATGTAGCATAGCCATCGAACTAGAGCCAATAGGGTGAGATTACAGATCACTGCTATCCGCAGTCGGTCTGCTTTGCTTGTCAAACCTAATCCGCTCCCACTGTGGAATATGAAAAATTACATAACACTGTCAAGCTCAGATAAATAGTTGAATGACAGATTCATGCAGCAGCAGCAGTTCACAGAAACAACCGTAATCCAGATGGATGTAAAGGAATAATCTTTTTTCTTTTTTTTTTTTTTTTTTTGTGCTGTGACTCATCATCTTTCTCTGCGCCCCGCGTTCCTTCCCTTCACTTTTCTTTCCTTATTTGCTTCCAAGCTGTTCACAAAGCATTTACGTATGAATTGTAACCTCTCAGTTCACACCTGGTCTGACAGATGCTTGCTGCCGTCAATCCCTCCCTGTGGTACCAGTCTGATGTTAGGGGAAAAATATCAAATATTAATCACCGTCGTCCTACTGAAGTCTGTATTCTCCATACTCCGTCACAGGTGCAGGAAAGAGCATCAGCACTCCTCAGGACTTGTTTCGAAGCTCAGGTAATGTATCACCTGATGTCCATTAGTGGTATGATCTCATGTTTTGGCAAACGCCTTTGTAACAAAATACACTTAAGTATTAACTGTTATCTGTTTATCAGTTATTATTTCATTTAGTCAACATGAAAAAGTGGCTGTGTTTTGTCTAGATCAACATATGGTCTGCACATACTGAGTCATATAGTTACAATACAAAGACACTGATAATTTACTCAGGAGGCATCATCATGGCCATCTGTTAGATACGGATAAGGAGACGCCTCGTCATGATTTATGGTTTTCCTGTGGAACTAAAATTGTCTTTGGTGTGTCAGAAAGCTATTAACCTTTCCTTGTGACTTGGCTGTTTTATCTTTTACCCCACAGACACTCCCGATGCACCGAGGAAGTTGGCTGGCAGCACGCAATCTCTGGCAAGTGGCACCGCGGGACCCGGTCAAGGTGGAGTGCAGCCACTCAGCCAGAGGAAGAGGCTGCTCAGGGCACCAACGCTGGCTGAACTGGACAGCTCCGAATCTGACGTAAGATGTCGGCTGAGCTCATATAACACACATTGTTACCTTAACGCATCAACTTGCTTATTTGCTGCCTTGAGTGAGAAAGTCTGAAACATTTTATTGTCTAATAAAGGCTGTATTTCAATTAACAGCCTGAAAAATATCAATGCAGTGTTTACAGATTAACTAAATGTCCTGTCTGAATAGTTCACAACACACAGCTACTTAACATCATATGAATACGACACAAGGTGTATGACTGGATGTATCGACTACTACAAACATTTTAATTGAGGGTGCATCAATTAATAAATTGGCTGAAATTATGTTATGACAAATGGCTTGTTGATATTTGTTGTGCAATCCAGACTTCATTTTGTTACGTATCAATATCTCACGGTTAAATGTGTGTGATCTTCTTGGGCGACAGGAGGAACCCACTCGCAGCAGCTCCAGCAGGTCCACGTCTTTAATAGAAGACACGTCACCCGAGTCTGTCACAGGGAAGAAGGGTAAGAAGTCGCTCTGTATGTTTTACATAACGTTCACTCTTGATGTGTTGTTTTATGCTTTCCTCTTTGTTTGTCCCATGTCTCCACAGCTCCTCCAAAGTTCCTTCCCGTCTCTGCCACCCCACAGCCAGACAAGCGTCCGTCTCCACAGAGGCGACACTCTATTGAGAAGGAGGCTCCCACCAATGTCCGACCATTTGTACCTCCGTCCAAACAGAGCTCCAAGTCTTTGGTATGCTAGCTATTTCTATTGGCTTAACCATCAAGGTCTGAATAAATGAATGAATGGAGATAATCTGTGAAGGTTGATGATCTTTAACCTCCCAGATTGCATCACAGACATGGTGAATTTTTTTTCTGAAATTTCTCAAAAATTAGATTATTAAACTAAGATTTTCTGTCACACTTCTATTCACATGTTAAGATGATCTGAGGCAGGGTAATGATATATGGCTAAATACAAACCAGGATAGATCTGTGTACTGATCCTGGGAGTAAACATGGACATCACACATAATTTGAATGCATGCAGACCGATTACTGTGGCGTCGTTTACCAACAACACTGGACATACAATATGTCTGTTGAATTTACGACCGTCCTGTGACTGATAATTTGTTCACCATGAGGTCATCGGTTCTCTGACTAACTCTGTGCTGGTCCTATGATTCTAGTGAGGTCGATGGATATAATTGAAACCACAGGACAGGCTGCTGCTGTCTGAAGAGAATTTAGCCGCAATTGGTTCATTCTCACCACTCGCTAGTTTTAATGGCAGACCACTGGCGCCAAACCAAAGGCAGTTACAACCACCTGAAAGTTGTCACATTAAAGGAATTCACTTAAAATACCAGAACAGATAGTTCCAGAGGGTGTAATTGATCATTATAAATTTTGCACTAAATTTTCACACTATCTTCTTTTTAAATCCAGAAGAAAAGTTAGTTATTAAGTCTCACATGTTGAATGTAATTGTTGTCTTGATATCACAGTAGACAGTAGAATAGTTTGGGCAATGTCCAGGTCATGTTAACTCTCAATTTCTCTGTCTTTTAAGATACAAGAACATACTCCAGCATGCTCTTTCACGTGTGCAGATACCAGAAGTTAAGCTTTAGTAGATTTAAAACAGTGAGACCTTTGTTGCAGCTCCCCTCCCCTTGTGGTACTCACATTATAAGTATCTCATTAAAGTGTTTACGCTGGTTGGCTGTCTTGGCCTTAAGACGTACTTATAGTCATTTCCTGTTTTGTATTATGCTGCTGCAGATGTCGGATCCCAATGCCAAGGTAACTTGGTCGAAATCCCATCCATCCATCACTGTGCATTGTTTTAAGTGTTGTTTCTTTAATGACTTTTTGCATATTGGAAAAGTACGAACACTTATATTCAGGATATTTAAAACGTAGTTCTGCACTGTCATTATATACTGTCAGTGATCCAGTGTCCATAAAGCAGCAGAGAAAAAGAAATCAAGACCTGAAGTCTATCATCTCAAGTCAACACTTTTTCTTCTGGGTTGGATGCTGTCATATGATTTTTCCATCATGAGACTTGTTGTGTCTGCTGTGATGAAATTCAATTTCTTGCTACATATGAAATTAAATAACAGCTGATTAATGGTATGACATCATGCAGGAAATACGTTTGCGAAACAGTGTGTGAATTATAATTCAGATGTTTGGAACAACTCCAAAAATCATCTTTTATTTTTTTATTCATTAGTATCAGTCAAAAATACCCCTTGATAAATTATACAAGAACTCCATCTTGTTTTAGATTTGATGTATGTGATTAGCTTGTTGGAATATAAGGCTTTAGTTTGAATGCCCTGTTCTTCTGTCTGCTGGTCAGGTGGAAGTCGCCAGTGGAGCTCAGGGCACGGTAGGTCACTGTTACTGCAAATCAGTCAATTGTATGAAAAGCTCTTAATACTGTGTGTGGGCAGGTTGCATCCAGAATAATCTGTAATTCAACAGACTAGTTTTAGATCTATTGGGTCTTGTGTCATGAGCAGTTGTGAGAATTGGAGATCTGTGACGTATTGAAAAGCTCTCAGGAAAGGCCAGAAAGATCAGAAATAATGTGAACATTAATAGCACGTGGTCACATTTTCTCATGACTAGTAAATTTAAACTTTCCAGAGACAAAAAGTTAAAGAGGCTCTGATTATGTCACAGACCACCAGCTTGGAACATGAGGGGGCTGCACTTGCTTGGTTGAGTGGAAATAATGGTTATAAAATATTAATTCATGAGGAAAGCAAGCATGTGATAACACAGTTTTGCTGATGTATTTTAGAAGTAAACATAAAAACATCCAATATGTTCTAAATTTAAAATTGCTTTTCCTCATTTTTAACATTAACTTGTGATCAGAAATAAAGTAAATATAATCGGCGAATGAAGGACACTGATTTGCATCACTAACATAGTGGGTGTGTTACATTATCAGGATGTATTTGTGTTGTCACATTTACATGTCATTGGAGGCATCCTTTGTATCACCTTCACCGTCTCATTACACATTTAGTCCTCTGGTTAAGTGGTGTGCAACGGTTTTTTTGTATTTTGTGGCATTCAGTGTTTGTATTTGCTTTGTTTACGCATTTAGCTTCACTAACATGGTGTTAGTCTCTCGGGCAGCTGATGCCATCACCTCTCGTGTGATTCATTTACTGACCTGTGAGCATAAAAAGGGAGTTTGCTGACATCATTTTTTTTTTTTCCCCCAGGAGGAGTTCTGCTACCCGGTGGAGTGTTTGGCTCTGACGGTTGAGGAGGTGATGCACATCAGGCAGGTTCTTGTCAAAGCAGAATTGGAGAAGTTTCAGCAGTATAAAGAAATCTACAATGCCCTCAAGAAAGGAAAGGTAGAAAAAAAAATAAACAAGCTGTAGACTCTTGTCTGATATTTTCCAACTTCCAACTACATCACCTCATTCTTTCCTCTCTAGCTTTGCTTTTCATGTCGGACCAAGAGATTCTCCCTCTTTACTTGGTCTTACACCTGCCAGTTCTGTAAGAGGTAAATTTAAT
The DNA here is from genome assembly GCA_016801845.1 of Polydactylus sextarius. Lineage (NCBI taxonomy): Eukaryota > Metazoa > Chordata > Actinopteri > Polynemidae > Polydactylus > Polydactylus sextarius. Next base: position 14,065,117 of record CM028927.1, read on the forward strand.
CATTTTTTGACTAGAACGACTCAACAGAAGGATAGCAGATGTTCAGTAATATTCAATTTAACGGTTCATTTTTATCTTCCACAGGCCGGTGTGTTCACAGTGCTCTAAAAAGGTAGGAGGCTGCTGACTTGAGCAAAATAAAAACTCATAGATGCTTCCACAAAAGTTGTAGACATCTTTTACAAGAAAACTGTCAGCTTTTTATGTAAATACTGAACACTTTGCTTATCTTTGTACTTAAGATGCGGCTGCCATCGAAGCCTTATTCCACCTTGCCCATCTACTCTTTGGGCCCCAGTGCTATGGCTAAAGAAGAGGCAAGTGGAGCATCTGCACCAGCAGAGTCTGAAAAGCAGCAGTTTGGGTCTGGACATAGTCGACAAAGCCTACGCAGAAGGTATCTTATCTGTTAGTTTCTTTTTATTCATAGAACAAATGTCTTGCTTTGTCAGGATTGATGTTCATTCATTTCTCTCCGTCCTCAGGTTGTCCAAACACGGCAGCAGCAGCAAAGATGGCCGCTCACAGGACGAGCCAGAGCTGCCCAAGGAGCTGACGGAGGACTGGGTCACCATGGAGGTTTGTGTAGACTGTAAAAAGTTCATCACAGAGATCATCACCTCCAGCAAGCGCAGCCTGTGCGTGGCTACCAAGCGCGCCCGTCTCAATCGCAAAACCCAATCCTTTTACATGTCATCGTCCAACTCGGTCAACTTCAGGCCCTCAGAGCGCACCATCAATGAGGTGTAGAGAGTAGGACCGCCCTGTGCACTTTTGTTGAAGAAAAAATAAAATCTCTACTCGGTCTAATTTTCCTCGGACTGGTTTGCTGCAGTTTATGTAAACGGTAATTTTCAAAAAATCTGAAGTGACCATGACACTAGTCCATCCCACCCCAAAGGTAACAAAGGTTGTTGTACCTTATACCCACCCTCTCAGGAAAAGTTGGCATGCTGTGATCGGTCACAATGAGTCAGGACTTTGCAGTAGCTGCCAGATATTAAAGGAGAGCCATGTTTCTGTCTGAGACAGTGATAGTTCAGGACGCGGTGGGAAGGATGGAAATACTGAGCTGCTGATGTCGCTACTGAGAACCAGGTACCACAAGAATGTATGTGACATAAGAGCAGGATCAGATGACAGAGCCAAAAGCTGCAGTGACTTTTGTGTGAATAGTATCAAGGCCCACAACTAATCTTAGCTATCAATAAGCTTTCCAGTTCCTGTTTACTTTGAGCACTCAGGAAGAACAACCGATTGTCTTTTTTTGACAGAGATGCACTGTAGACCCTCCTGTCAGGTCTGTTGGGGTAGATTTCAGCTTCCTCCCTGCCCCTTCCTTTATTCTTCCAGCAACGATTATGCCAAATGTTACATCCTTCTTTTTTTTTTTTTTTTTTAATTTTATTATTAGCCAGTTTAAATGCATATTTACTGATATCACATAACACATTGACAGGAGAGTATCATCAGTTTATTTTTGCGGGTGGGGGTTTAGTTTAGTTTTAATGTATATTCAATTCTGTGCCTGGTGCCAAAATGTTTTTTTTTTCTTTTTCAATGCCTTTGTAGTTAGACCTTTTGTACATATGTGTGATAAACTCAATGGGGGGGACATTTTAGGGTAATCCAAGGTTTGGTTTCTTGCCCTTCCATGTTCCTAGCTGGGCAATAGAAGCACAGAAATGTGGGTCATGAATGTGTACATGCTGTATATCTTAATTGTTCCAAATTTAAATTTAATATAAAAAACTTAACAAAGTAGAAATATAATTTTACCATGTTTTAAGATTTTTTTTTTTTTTTTGCCTCTGGAGTTTCTTTATTTGAAATCCTTTTTATTAATAGTGTTATTATCTTTGTGTCAATGTAAAAGTAATGTTTTATTTCTGTTGTATAGTTTATAATCTCCTCAGTGTTAAAATATCCCGCTAAATCGCAACTAGCACTTTTACTGGACCAATTGTTTGTTTTTTTTTTTTTTTTTTTTTTGTCTCAATAATAATTATTAAAATCTTTGTTTTGTTTTTTTTTTTCACCTCTCGGGGGTCCATAGTGCCATCTCCCCCAGGGAACCCTCATGAATGAATATTAAATAGGTGTGAATGTTCGAAGGTTGTGAGGAAGAAATAGTCGCTTAAAAAAACAAAACACTCCACTGACTTGATTGCAGGCATTTTTAAGCATATAATTGTCACTGAATATGGTTTACGGATATTTTATCTCTTTTTCAAACCAGTGTCACTTACATATACACATATACATAAACATCTCATGCTCATATAGTGTGTTTTGTGACAGTTGTTACCAAATTGAACACAAAGTCTAACCAGCCTGACAAAGGATGCCATGTTCCAACGAAAAAATGTACATCTGACCAGTTTTATTTTGACCCCTGTAAGGAATGTGTGCATGCTGTACTGTGATCTATTTGTTTTTATCAAAGAAATTATAATAAAATCATCATGATTCTTATGTTTGCCTCATTTAATATATTACAGAAACTGAAAATGTCAAGTCATATTAGTCAGCAGGGGGCGATGAAAGAAAAAGTTTTCCAGAGTGTAGATTAAAGTCTCTCTGTGGCTCTGGTCTTCTCATCATCTGGACTTGGAGACATCTTGTGGTGGAACATGTGTATTGCAGTTATTTTGTAAAGTGACCTCACTTTTCTCTGTTATATTTAATTATGCTGAGAGTAATGAAGCACACAAAACTGTTATAGTAGTTATTTAGTTAAATAAAAAAACCATACATTTTAAAAATTGAGAAGAAAAATAATTTTGTATTTTTGAAACGGGTATTTTAGCATCAATGCCAACAAGAACTGGTTGAGATGTACTTGACTGATCTTGGTATAAAACTTCATCACATTAACATGAGACGTGATAAACTCTCACCTGACACAGCAGGAATTAGTATTAAAAACTGCTCTGGGTTGAACGTCTCTCAAACCAAAAAAAAAAAAAAAAAAAAAAAAAAATGGTTACAGATATAAATGTATCATCTCTGCTATTAATAATAATGAGATCTGATCTAAAACTGGGAGTTAAAGTTAAAAAGGTGTTTAAGACAGAGGAGTGGGTTCTCACTGATTGATGGTCGTTGTATTTATGAGACTGTTGATACTTGCATGCTGCTCCTATATCTACATACAGGTCACTTCAACACAATTGTGTGTGTGTGCGTGTGCGTATAAGCTCACACACACACAGTGTTGGCTAGCGATGTAATGCTATCCTTTGATGGGTTGGTAACAGACACTGAAAATAACCTGCCAGGCCACAGTCTCCCTGAAGGGTGACCCTCACACACTGGTTTCTATGGAAAGACAGCAAGCAAACATACAGTCAATAAAAAGTCTGAATAGGCTGTGTATTTAGCAGCAGCTAAATGAAAAGTTTAACAGGGTGTTGCTCTTGAATGCTGCTCTGGCTAACTGAGTGGAGAGTATGACATCTGACTCGGCCCACAGCAAATTATCTCAGTGCACTTAACATTTTTAAAAAGGTTTTTAAGGTAATTGATAGTTAGTTGATAGTGTTTGTTTTTTTCTGGGTGATGAGTTATTTAGGCACCACATTTAGACACATAATACAGAGAGATGTTGTGAGGCATTTAGAGTGACCCAGCTAACAAGAAGTAATTTGACCCAATGACAGTTAAAACTTGCTAATGTCCTGTGTGATGAAATTATTCCCTTTTGGTCGCTGCTCCCAGGCAACTTTCAACGTTTCCCCGCTAATGGGCAGGGATTAAAATGTAAGGGTGAAATGTGATCCCCAATCTCTTTCCCTAAGGCCAACTTCAGCTCAGGACTGCATACAAATCAAGCCTGTGAGGAGGGAGGGGGCTAGTAACTAGATAATAGCCTACATGTGGAGCTCCAACATGGATGGACGATGTTGTTTATGGAAGAAAATTCAGCCTATAGGGTCATGACGTTGACGTAGCAAGTCAGTTGTATCAGCCAAATCAATTGTTATAACTCTCATAGTTCTTGCAGTAATGTAGTATGTTTGTGGATGTTTCTCTACTATTTCATGATGCATGTCTAGCAAATGTGTCACCTGATAGCTAGTGAGCATGTTTCTGTGTCCTTGTCAACAATGGTCCCTTGTGTATGAAGGGAACATGACTCAGTCAGTCTGCAGACAAATGGAGAACCATTTAGGTCTGCATCAAGTCCCAGCAAGCCGAACACACAGATTCAATCAGTTCCTCTTCTATGTGTAGAGATTCAAAGCAATAAATTAAGAACAAGATAAATACCAAGTATAGAAGAAAAACCAAAATATAAGCACGTTGTATAGTAAGAAATTATAGATTGTAAAGAAGAAAAAAAACAGTCTCTTAATTGTGCAAGTAACAGCAGCACGCTGTGCATCATGCAGTTGAACAGTGACAGTCTTAAATAGACATTCATTACAGGGATGCATGCCACAGATAAACCATTGGGGTGATATCAGGGTTGCCATGGTAATTACAATTCAGACCAGAGGCTGGTTGAGAACAGCAGTGAATGTATAGTCCATAATGGTCATAGGTGGGGTTACAGGATGAAGACAATGGCCAGCAGTGATGCTAAAACAAGTCACTGTTGCCTTGCTGCTTTTTGGTTCATGTTTCATTTCCACAGATAAACACAAGACTGATTTCAGATCAGTGGATGTAATTGTGAATAACCACCTGCAAAACCTGACAATCCCCCCAAAACCCTGTCCAGTCATGGTTTCATGTACTTACATTCAAATACACAAATTGTCATGTGTGTCAATGTAGCTGCCAGCAAAACCATTTCATTTATCTAACAATTGTATATGTTGAAATTAATGGTTAACCACCACTGAAAATACAAAATTATTGGTGTTTATAGTCCTTTGACTAATCAGAAAAATCAATTTTTTTATTACTTTTCTTCTGGTTCTGTATGTTTCAAGCAAACTAACCATAAAATGGTACACACATGTTTTGTTATGGGAATAGTACTCATAGACATAGATCAAGCCAGTAAAACTGGAATAATCTTGGCCCAGATAACATCGTTTTAGTGAAACTGTTCTTCTTAGCAATATATCAATAACCATGATACTACTGACCCACTGATAGTTTTGTCACAGTTGTTGTCATCATCTCTGTCAGAAGCATGCGGGTCACAAAGGAATGTATTTTATATAAAGTGCAACTTTATTCCAACTTAATCTGATCTGTCATTGTCTGTTCTACAAAGCAAGCAGAGCTCATAGAGTCAATACAATGCCAGACACAGAATTACTTATGTATTTAACTGTAATGCAAAAGTTATCTGCAGCTGCCAGGCAGAGTTATGTGCTTTGTATAAATGTCTGTGAAATTAAAACATTAACACTTACGGTTAGCATCCAACGAGTGCAGTCATCTGTGGAAAGAGCTTTTTGCATTACGTATGTGTCTGAACAGCTGCTTGTTGTGTAAGTGCGACTGCCTCTCATCATCCCCGGGGTTCTCAGTTAAGTTCAACCCCCGGGGCCTTAGACATAACACCTCTGCACGTCAGCTGAGGTCTCCTCTGATTCATGCTAAAGTCAGCCTGGTACAACACGCCACTAAGTCGTGGCAAAGACTGGACTGCGTGCGGGAATGCAGCCCGTTTGAAATTGTTTCCCTTTTGTGTAGTTAGAAGCCAATAAATCATGGCAAAGGGGAAGTGAACAACATATAGCAGAGCATTTGCCAAAAATGGCTGATGAGACAGTGGGTCACGGTGGATTGGGTCTGTTGGAAACACAGACTAGTGGGAGAGAACCGTGATCAAATAACTTGTATGGCAAAGAACCTTTCGAGGTCCAAACGTCTGTTTTTGGGTCGTAACACTCAAAGCAGTCGGAGTCCTCGATGACGTCGTGGTTGTTGAGGATGCGTCCACCAGTGATGTAGAGTTTGTTGTTGATCACTGTAGCACTGTGATGCATCCTTCGCTCCTTTAGATTCTCACATTTTACAAATTTGTTGGCTTTGGTGTCGTAGGCAATCATTCGCCTGGTGTACCCTGGAAATTAAATTTTCAGCCTGATGTTATATTTATAGTTGTCAGCAAATAACAGAGAAAGACCAAACCTACAATAACTTGATCATACAAACAAATATTGACTGCATAGCTAGCAAAAACATGTTTTGATTGATTCCTCTTTGCCATGGAGCTTAATTGTTGTTTAAAAAATATTAAATATACATGAGGGAGCAATAACATTACACCGGGTGTCATCATTAAAATGAATATAGACACTGCAGCTAATTTCAGTCAACACCTGACATATTGTACTGCTGCTGGAGGTGTTCACTAAAGCTTCAAATGTGTATTAATCCACAGCTGAAAATAGTCGCCAACATGTGCTATTTACAGCTCTTTGAGTAATTTCTACCAAAGACTACCATGCTTAGCTGTTGCAGGAAGTCACTGAGCCCGAAACCATGAAGTCATGATCTGTTTTTATATGATATGACAGGCTTTACATCCTTATATCTAATATTTACTGAGAATATGTTAGTAGCTCCAACTTCTGAAACTACGCGAATGCTAGGGGCAACATGTTGAAAGTCTGATCTCACCTCCTATGATGTAGATCTTGTCCTCTATGACAGCAGCAGGAGCACAAACATTTTTTACAGTTCTTGTCTCTAGCCTCGACCACATATTGCGAGAGATGTGATACACCTGTCAACACACGACAAACACCAAACTGTCAACCATCAGTTTTCCAGATCATCAGAGACTGATGAAGTGGTTGAACTTTTCATTTTCCACTTGTCACACATACTGACAATGAAATCTGTTGATCACTGGATCCTAAAAAGATTGGTCTTCTCTACCTGAATCAGCCTGACTGGGTTCTGCATGGCGTCCTCCCCTCCGAAAACATAGATCCTTTGATCACTGGCTGCAACAGCTGGATGTAAAACCGCTGTAGGCATTGGTGCCATGGCCTCCCACTGATTAAACATACTGTTATATCTCTCTACCGACTGAGATATTCGCTTGTCTACCCCGATGCCTCCCAATACAAAAATAAAGTGCAGATAGGACACGCTCTGGTGGGCATATCGTGGCTCCAACATGGGTTCAGCGGTCCTCCACTGATTGGTTTTGAGGGACAGTGTGTAAACTGTGGCGCTGACAGAGCTGTCACCTGATGTCATGCAGAGGCTGAGCCCACCAAGCACATAGAGGATGCTGTGAATGCAAACATATGCAGCTTTGTAGAGCCGCAGTGGGAGCTTGGCCAACCACTGCCAACGATGAGTCCTTTCGTCATATAGTAGGGCTTCACGAGATGTTTGTTCATTGTTCTTGCGTCCTCCGACCACCACCAGCGTTTCTCTGCAGGTGTAACGACGTGGTGTTGTCCAAAGTGGCTTGAGCTCACGAGTACACTTGGCGCTGACTGTAAGCATGAGGCGACGAACTGATTCGATTATCTCAGTACAGAGTGTGGAGGACTGCACCAAGGGGTCATTGGCAATAAACTGGAAGAGGTATGTTGGATGGATGTAACGAAGGCGGACTTTCTTGAAGAGATCATGGATTGCACCACGCCGTGAAAATGGGTCGTGGTGGATCCACGCTAGAAGGGTCTCAAACACTTGCTCCTCCTCAGCACAAAGTCGATCATCTTCTAGGTAACACATGAGCTCAGGAAGAGACAACTCACAAAAGTCCTCTGTAGCAGCCACATCAGAAAAACATCTCACTGCCATCTCCTTGGCTCGCTCCTTTAAACTTTCACAATGAAGGATCTCAGAGAGACGGATCATGCTCAGACAGTTTTCTGGACTCAGCTGCCCCTGAAGAAACATTGAGCAGGCCTCAAAGAGACTTCCATAATGAAGCATAGACGCCGCCTGCATGAGAGGAAGCACAATATCCATTGTGATAGTGATGCAGCCTGTGTAGACATAATCCACAATGCCACTGATGACATTTGAAGAGATTCCCTTCAAATTCACACGGGCCTGACTGCTTTCCAGAAAGTTGCTGCAGAACATGGCGCGGAAGTACGGGCTGCTGGACACCAGGACGTTTCTGTGGCAGGGGATCTCCAGGTGCTCTGTGCAGAGCAGGACGTCTGTGAGGATACGCTCCTGTCGGAGGATGTTGAGCTGGGTGAGTAGGTGGGAGGGAAGTTCTGAGTCTTTGAAAGAGAAAACATCTCGTGGTCTACAGGCCATTCTATGTCAAATAAAAACAAGAGAAAAATTAGAGGAAGAATCAGTTCATGACAATAGTGTTGTTCATTCATTGTTGGGTTTGGGTTATTCAAGGAACAATTTGACATTTTGGAAATACTTCTGCTTTTGCAATGAGTTAGATGACAAGATTAATAATCCTATTATCTCTACGTGTTAAACATGAAACTACAGTTAGAACATGCTTATCATTGATTGGCATTAAGACTGGCAACAAAATACTTTGTCTTCCCATAATTTGAATTTGATCTGCTTTTCATCTTTGCCTTCAGATTAATCATAAAGATGCCTGTGTGAGCAAAGCCTGATTCACTAGCTCACACTTAAACTCTTAAAACTCCTGCAGTGCAGCTGCCCTTAATGGGAATTACTGACTCACAGATTTCTATTTTAAACATCTTCAAAATTATCTTGATGCATCCATGTAGCATTAGGCCACATCTCTGATATGAAGCCAGCATTCACTGCTAATACACCATCAACACACCATCTGTGTTTATCTCTCCATCACTCTTACTTTCTCTCACTAAGCCTTTTCTCCCCTCATCTGTTCTTGTAGAGATTTTTCTGTATGTTACATATATATTTTTACCAATATCCCTCCTCTCTTTCTAAGCCTGTGTTTCCCTGTTTGGAACGTTTGTGATGATCCTGCTGTTTAAAGAGCGGGAATTTCATTGGGCTATTAGCAATACTAAATCTTCTAATCACTCCCACGACAGCTACTGATTTACTCCCACTTACAGGCCCAGCCTGTCTGATATATTTGGACCTCTAATCATTATTGTATACTATAAAATGCCGGCAGCTGTGAATGGCATTTTCCAGTGTTCTCTCAGATCTTAAACACAGAACTACTCCCAGTCGTGACCAAGAGCTCTCTATGATAAATGGTGTCATAATTTAAAAGCTGCTCTAAGTCTGAATAATGTTGAATAACTATAGATCACTATAATAATGATAATGTTATTCTGCTACTGGAAAATCGAACAAATTTCATATTTTTACTGTCACAGTAATATGTTTTGAACTGCAAAAGATGATATCTGTATCTGTCATCAATATCCAACGATGATCCAATAATTATTAGAAAGTGACATGTGGCACAGACTCATTTCATCTTAAAGCAGAAATGTCAACTATAATATGCATATTTATATGTTTATCTATAATTTGTTTTCTCATTTGAACAATCTAAGACTTTAAAACATTAAAAAGATTTGGATCAAACTAATCAGCAAATCTGCGACCAGGTGAATCCTTACCTCCTGCCCCCAGAATATCACTGATATCCAAAATATCTTGTCTGACTTGTTTGAAAAAGTATCAGCTCCAACCAAAGGAGATCCAAAACATAGTCCAAAGAGAAAGTGGCTAGTGTGATCAGATAGAAAGAAGGACCATGACACAGAGAAACGACAAGGCTCTCCAGTTAGGCGCTGTGGTGCTCGCCATGAGGCCACTGTGTACATTCCTCTTGCTAAGAATAGTATCCCGGGCCACTGTGACTCCAGGCAGGCCTCTCATGTGACACAGAGCTGTTTGGTACCCAGTTGCCAGCTTAACAGCTCTGCCAGGGTCCAGTGGAGAGGGTGTTTACAATAGCCAGGGGAGGGAGAACCATCACAGGGTCCTGAGTCAGCCATCGAGGCCACCCAGGCTGGTGATTAATCAAAATGTCCCTGAGCAGCTAACCCTTGTCCATCTTCCTGTGCTGTTTAAGTCCCCCCTCTTCTCCTCCCTCATCTGTGTAACCCGGGATGAAGGTAAATATAGAGCAGCGCTGATGGGCTGGCTTGATCAGGAGAAACAGCTGTAAGAACTGGGCTCAGTTTACCCCAAGGTACAGTGGTGCTTCTCACTCTTGGTTCATGACTGAATGATGACTACTATTACTACTACTACTAGTCAACTGAGTGAGGCATCAGTTACTTGTAGTGACTGTTGCCAAGTAACACCCATTATCCTAACCTCCGCATATTGTGACGACAAAAGTGTGTTTCTCTTATCTGTATTTAACATTAGTGGTCTTCTTTATCATTATAAATGAAATATATGATATAGAGAACTCTAATTGATATTGTATCTAGGATTAAAAATATCTCACCAAGTAATTTTTGCAACAACAGCTACTTCAGTTAAATGCTTTTAATGTGAATTAGAATTGGCAACAACTGCTAAAAAATACAGACCATAGACAGTATATATAAAAAACAGGTCTATGAATATAACTTTAAACACTTGTATTCTTAAGAAAATTGGAAAAATTGCAGGTTGCAAACGGAAATCAGCTAATCTTAGGTGATCACAAGTCAAATATATATATATAGGAAAATAGTGATATAACATCTCAAGATCATTTCATTTAAAGACAAATTAAATATAATATCATGTTTCTGCTCATGTTTACCAGTGGGAAATATAGCCTGAGGAATTTATGTTTTCAGTTTTCAGTTCCTGTCTCTACATTGTCATTTCTCTCTCTAACTTACTTGTGCTCCTTGCAGCTCCCGAGGCAGTGAAATGAATTATTGTCATGTTTGTTTAGTTGCATATAACAAGGAACTGGAATTACATGAGGAAAGATTGAATGACATAGCTACGAGAAGGTGAGCTGTCAGCAACTCAGGCATCATGTTATGTGATCACACATAGATTTTGTGGACTTTGTCCTGCAGTGAAACCCCAGACTCTGACTGTTACCAGTTACCCAGTGACAGCTTCATGCTCACATGTCATAGTGTGTACACACCCTTCAGGGAAGAAGCTGAAAATCAGACAAATAACTGTTTCTAAAAAAATAAAATGAATAAATAAATGTGGTTGGCTTCTTGTTACCTTGTTTTTTTTTTTATTACTGAATAACAACAGCTTTTGAATATTTAAAACAGAGATCAAGTCTAAAAGTGTGCAGTGGCAAATCAGGATTTTGTACTTTTTAAAACCTGCATTTTATCAAGCTCAATGAAAATGATGTTTTCTGATATTTTATATCCCTTCATAATGTTTTATGTTTTTTCTCTTGATTCCTTTATGTTGTGAATGATGTTCTTGCAAGTGAAGAAACAAAGATGAACCTGAAACTTGACCTTGATTTTAATCGTATTTTGACAGCAAGGTGAGATTACTGAATAACTGTCGGCAAACTGCAGGCTTACTGGTGACTGATTCATGCATATTTGATCGAAATAGATACAGTACTGTGTATAAGTTATAGGCACCCCCCATGTTGTTTTAGCAGTGCTGTAAAGACCATACTTATTTATCTCTCACTTTTTTTTTCTGCAGATATAATAAGAAAATACAGTAAATTTGTACAAAGTATTTATGAACACATAAAATGTACTAATGATTCTGGATTCTCTGGCCACCCTCAGATTTATTGCACCAGCAGTGCTTCAATGACCAACAACCACAAGAGGTAAAAGCTGTTGGCCCAGTCACTGTTCCACACTCAGATCACTGATAGACATGTCTAGCCTGCCATAAGCTGTTGACAGATCCAGATATGACAGGGGTCTTGACATCAGCTGCTGATCTCATCTTGTTCAAAATGGGAAAAGCCAAAGGATGATATCCAAAGAGTCCTGATGAGGCAAACTGGGGCAGAATTACCCCTCAGTGAACAATAAAGAGGGTCATGAGAGACCTAAAGCATGTTTTGGGTGGCATCAACTCATAATGCCTTGCCAATATGCTTGTCGCTGCATCATCTCTTCTGGGTGAGCCAAAGTGAAATCAGCAGCCGATCCCAAGACCCCTGTCACATCTGGATCTGCCAACAGTTTCTGGCAGGCTAGACATGTGTATCAGGGATTTGGGTGTGATCTGGGTGTGGAACAATGACTTTGTTATCAGCTTATTCCTTGTGCTTGTTGAGTCACTGAAGTAGGTGGCAGCTGAAGTAGGTGGCAGCTGAAGCAGGTGGCAGCTGAAGCAGGGGGCTGCTGGGGCAACAAAATTGTAGGTGGCCAGAGTCTGAATCCAGAATCATTACTACATTTTATGTGTTCTTAAATACTTTGTACACATTACCTGTATTTTCCTATTATATCTGCATAAAGTTGCATTAAAGTTGCAAAGTTGCATCTGCATTAACCATACATTTAACACTGATACTAGTGTGTGTGTGTGTGTTTGTGTGTCAGTATCCAGTGCATGGTTAATTGCACATGTTGTATCTATTATTGATTGAGTTTGTTACAATAGAAAACCAATAAACTAGTAAATAAGTAAATAGTAAATAGAAGTACCAACGATTTTTTTGCTGAAATAAATAAAGTTAATGATCAACATCAACGTTGCTTTGGTAAAATAAAGTGTCAGCGGGGACTAAGTAGGAAGGTTACACCACCTGACTTCTTTCTATTTGTGCGACTAAAGATAATAATGAAAGTAAAATCTAATTAACGACTACACTAGTTATAATTGATAATAAATCATTTCGCATTTGTCACGAGTTTCATTCACATCCACGGTGACGCCTCGGCAGGAAGTGACGACAGTAGCCACGAGCGTGACGAACGGCTCGTTCGAAAATACAACAAGGAAGTGAACGTTTATTGTGAAGGAAAAAATAACCAGCGGAGGAAAACAGTTGTTCATACCGGGAGGGGGGTTCGTTTGGCTCTTTTGTTGGGTGTCCGGGGGGAGGGTAAAGTCACCGTGGACTTAACCCGAGAGCCCGTTTGTGATCGTCTCGAGGGATTGTGCTTGCTAGCTAGCTAGCGATGAACACGGACGTGGAATTCCACATCAGGCAGAACTATCCGTGGAACAAGCTGCCAGCTAACGTCAAACAGGTACCGTGTTTTAACGTGTCTTCAGGTCGGTACGAGGAGGAGGAGGTGGTGGAGGAAGAAGAAGAGGAGGAGGAGAGTGGGGGGGGGCCGTCGTGTCCTAAGTGGGGGTGGGGGTGAACCTGTCAATGTCACAGCCGCTGTCAACGACGCACCGCTCCGCTCTTCTGCAGCGGTTTTTCCTTCTTCGCTCATCCGGAGCCATAACTGACCATCACCGCTTTACCACATCACATGACACACGAGTCAAGACACATTACATTTGCACTGGCTCACCGTCGACATTCAAATCAGACTACTCTTAAGAACATAAGACTAACAAATAATGGATTTAACATAGGCAAAGTAGATTTACAGTTTGATCAATCAGCATGACACATTATATTTTATTTGCACACTGTAAACAGTAATGGTGGACACATGCACATCTTTGTACACAATGTCTTTCTGGCTTGCAGTGTCGAGGTAAAAATGCGGAGGATGTTTTTTACTATTAATAATCATTCAATGATCTGTCATCCTGCATTAACGTTATGCTTTTCCACCAGCATGATGTGACTAAGAGAGAGGTGGCTTCATGAACATACAGTAGCTCTGTGCTGCTGCATCTCTGTGCACACTTCATCAAAGATTTAGGATCAAATAACCAGGGAAAAACAAGTGTGCAACTCCAGATAATGACAACAGTGTGTCAACCGGTTTCTCTCAGCTGACAACAACTCTGACATGTCAGAACCAATTAGTGTTGTTTTCCCTTAAATCAAAAATCCATAGCTCTCGCTGCATGTGTGCAGTCAGATCAGATTTTGCTGCGAAACTAAAACTGATACTGATGCAGTGTATTAGATCAGTGCATCCACAAAAAATCGGTTAGGACGCAGGCACAGTGAAAGCACAACATTCCCTGACACAGCGAGAAAGTTTGATCTGTGTCAAAATGTAGTTTTTAATGCTCTTCTGATTGTTTCACTTACAGTGTTTATTTCTTAATTTAAAACTAATGTCAGCAAATCTGTTGTCAGGCAATTTGACACATAGTGAAAAGAAAAGAAGCCTTGTTGCTCGCTTGTATTTTGTCCTCACCTGTGTGCTTTTTTTTTTTTTGATTCTCCCTTGCAGAGTTTAGGAAACTCTCAGCGTGAATATGAGAAGCATGTGCTGCTGTACAGCATCCGCAACCAGCTGCGGTTCCGCAATAACCTAGGTAAACAAGTTTCACCGTCATACCAGAGCTTACACCTCACAAACATCTTATACTGTAGGATGCCATCATGATTGGGTGTGAGACTAGAAGTCACAAAGCAAACAAATTGTAGTGTAGTGTATGGCTCTAGAGTAATGCAAAATAATAATGATTAAAAACTATAATAATAAAAAGTTGACTCCTACATTTGTATATATGAGTTATATTGTCATTATCCTTAAGCGTTCATTTCTTCAATGACCTGTTATAGGATAAGTCCATGAAAAATGCTGTGTAACAGTCAATAAATACCTGTTTAATAATATAGGATTTCTCAAATCAATAGAGTTGTTTTCTTTGTGACCTTCTGGAGCTCGTCCCGGATCAATATGTCTGTGTGGACACTCTCTCCTGTCAGTGACCTGACTGCTGTGTTTGTGCTTTATGAGCAGTGCGCCACGTGAGGAAGGATGAGCGCAAATATTACGAGGAGCTGCTGAAGTACAGTCGGGACCACCTGATGCTGTACCCGTACCACCTGTCTGACATCATGGTCAAAGGGTTGCGAGTCACTCCATTTTCATATTACATAGGAATAATGGAGGTAAGGAGCGAGGAATTTCATGCAATGTGATGTAATGTTTTTTTTTTTTTTTTCTTTATCGTGATCTCAATAAGCAGCTCCTCACAAACCTGAACATCTATTTTTGTTCACACAATATGTAAAAGCCCTTTAGCTGATTCAGGAATCTTAAGAAAACCTAAAACAATACCGCTGGTAGTTTTACAGTTTCTTTTGCGTTTTCAGAACAATGAGCCGAGTAAACACAAAGAAACAGAGCAGCGGTTCTCGTTGTGCAGCTGCAAAGATTTTCTAATTGGCTTGGAAATGTTCATTCTTTGGTAACAAGTTCTAACAATGATTTCTGCCCTGGAATCCATGGAAACAAATGCAGAAAAGGCGATGTAAGCGCATAAAACATCCAAAGAACTATTATAAGAAGGATTTGAGCTGGTGTGGTTTGTGTTCTTTGTTGCAACGATAATGAACAATATACAGTATTAAATGGTATTAATGATATCATTTTGTACAGATGCACCATTATTGGATGGTCTGTATGTTTAGTCATGGAGTTACACAAGTGAGTTATGCACTTAAAAAATTACATACTATTTATTGTGTATTGCAGTAAAGAGGCAAAATGTTGTTACATAGCACACAACACTTAGCCATAGTCTCAGTGTATTTTATTATCATATATCCCAATGAGTTTGTTAAGTAATCTGCTGTTTTAGAGGAACATGTTGCATGTCTAATGTTTTCCTATTGATAGTCTTGGCATCAGTCAGGCACTAGGTGTCAGTCAGGGTCTAGTGAAGACTCAATGTACCGACTCAGGGAGACGTAGAAGATTGATACCAGGACAAACAAACCCAGAGAGCGATCTGTGCTGTTTGCTCTGCCGTCAGGTTGGGCTTTGTCTGCGCGACAGCTCAGTGATAAAAGCTCAGTGTGATGTTTGATGCCGGCTCACAGAGACTTTGACCAGACGGTGACTCTCTGAGACTCTGTGACTCTCTCAGTTACATCACAAAGACGGAGCCAACGTGTTGTGTGTTGGTTTCAACATGAACAACATACTGCATATAAAACTTAACAGCTTCTTTATGAAACAAAACAGCTGCAATTTAGTTGCATCTGCTTTAGTCACTTGAATTCCACACAAATATACATGTTTGTTGTGTAATTTCTGTACATTTAGACATATTTACATTACCTCACAATCCTGTGTGGGTACGTACATATAAACATATGTTTCATTTCATCAGAACACATGTGACTCATGAACAATGCTCTGTCTTCACTTCTAAACATGAATCAAGATGAATATAGTCAGTAGCTGCTTAAAAAAAACTTTACCCACTTTCCTATGGATGCTAAACTAAACTTGCCCAAGCTTTAACTGTGGCCGCTGAATTGCTGAAGGCTATGTCATATTCTCATAATCCTTCTTAAGCACTTAATGAAAGCGGGGAGTAGAAATTAGCATGGCCGCCCAGATCTGTTAATCCTGTTATTAATCAGAGGCAGGGGACATAGAAAGGGGAGAGGAAAAATGAGTTTAATTCTTTTTTCCCCCATGTCTTCTTTCTCCTTTCTTTTCTTTTTTTTTTTCCTTCTTACACCTCCAGGATATTATGAACAGTGAGAAGAGTTATGACTCCTTGCCCAACTTCACTGCTGCTGACTGTGAGTTTTTTACCCCATTTTTTTTTCTTCTGACTTTTCTCTTTCTCTCCCACACGGTTGAAATGACTTTTCTGGAGTTGTGTTTACTGCCCACACCTACTCTCTCTCTCTCCATCTCTCCATCTCTCTGTCAGTGCCTCTGCTCTCTTTTCAGCATCTTTACACAGTTCTTGTTTTTTAAAAGGCTGGTACAGGTTCTTTGTTAAAAGGTGCAAAGTTTTTAGAAAACTGAGTGATTTGAATCAGTGTCAGCAGGTCATTGAAGGACCATTTTAATGGTCCACTTTGCTGTGCTATTCATAGAGAATATCAGTCCTTTAGTACTGGCTCTTACAACTACAGTCAATCTAGAGATGAAGTAAGACAGAGAAAACTAATTGGCAATTATTTTAGCAAACGTTTGTTAGACTCAGCTCTTCAATTCGATTTTCTGTGTTTTACATCATTGTAAACTCTGTGGACTTTTGTCTTTTTCTTTTAAAAGATAAATCAAGTAAATCAAAATGTATTTATCTCTTTACAACTGACTGTGAGACTTCTGGAAGGTTATTTGTAAAGATGCATCTGTTTTTTCCGAGTGTTTTTTTTTTTAATGTGTTTTTGTTTAAAAAAAAAAATACTGGAGGTTTGAGATTTCTTAGAAAACCCACTACTTGTCTTAAATGACAAATGAATCAGAAAATGGTTTTGTCGTTCTAAAAGATGAATGAAAAAACCATAGAAATGGTCTTTGTAGTGGCTAATTAGCTTAAACGATTTATTTGTTTTTCCATAGCAGATGAATTTTTTTGTTCGATGGTTGACAAATCCCATGTCGTAGTGAATAAAAAAAAAAACCTTTTTTATTGTTTTATTTCTGTCTCATTGCAAAACCTTATTTTTATTGTATCATAGGTGGAAGGCAAGTGTGAAGGCAGTTGTAGTGTTTGTACTGTTTTTTGACTTTCTGCTGTCAAGTGAAGAAGGTTTTGGCATTAGTCTATGAATGACTGAGTCCTGGCAGTACAGGACCTTCATGCTGTGGTGACAGAAGGGTGCCAGCAGGCTGTCGGAGTCATGGTCCTGAGAGGGGGGGGCGGTGGTGGTGGGGGAGCGGGAGGTCTCTCCTCTAATCTCCCTAGAGGAGCTTTGAAAGTGTGTCATGCAGAAGTGGGTGGATGGAGAGGCAGAGAGTGTGTGTGTGTGTGTGTGTGTGTGTGTGGATATTTGTGTGTGTGTGTGTGGGTGGATATTTGTGTGTGTGGTGTCTGTGCCTCAGTAAAACAGCAGGATACGTATGTAGGTTTCTGCTGTGTTAGGCATCTGAAGTGCAAAAGTCCCTTATGGGCCCTGGTTGCACTGGCAGCCGTCCCAGCTCTGCCCTTTCCAGGACTGAGTGTCACAGGCAAGAGAAGGTGACAAGGTGGGAGTTGGAGACAACTTTGCAGATCTCTGAAGTTTTGGCCCAGCATTGTCTATGTCTCAATGACTCAGAGTCAACACGTAATTACAGATACAGATAATTCTCTCATGACAAATCTTTTCTTCAGGTGTGTGTGGATGTACACTCTCTTACTGCTTGTGATATTACTTTGTTGGCTAGAATAATTCTCCAATATTAAGTTGGAAATACCCAGAAAAACTCACTCTTGAACTTTACTTCTTGTCATTTTTTTTGTAAATCCTCAGGGCTTGTAATTGTAAAATACCACAGACACTTTTGCAGCTGCATAGCAACCAGATTTCTTTGCTGTAGGGGTTAATGTGCAGCGATTACAAGTTCATAGCCTGTTACTCAGACATGATTGAGTTTTACTGACTTACTTTACTTTTGCTATTGTCCTGCAGGTCTGCGGCTGCTTGGCATCGGGAGAAACCAGTACATTGACCTGATGAACCAGTGCAGGTCCTCCAAAGTAAGACATTTCTAAAAAAAGAGCATTAGTGTTAAATACACATTAGAGAAAAGGATATTAAATCCAATATTTCACCTGTTTTGCATTCTAACAATAAACACATACATAGCTGTCCTCTATGTAAAATACATATATAACTCTTTGTCATCATAATATTGATACTTAACGTTGGTTCTAAGATGGTTTTGTTGCCTCGAGCTCTTCTCATCTGCTTTATTTGTGGTATTGTTTTTGTCAGAAATTCTTCCGCAGGAAATCTGCGCGAGATCTGCTACCGGCCAAACCAGTAGAGATCTCTGTTGAGCCGTGGTGGGTCGCACAGACGGGCTACATCACAGAAGACGACATCAGGGTGAGATGAGTCTGTTTTTTTTTTTTTCCACTCAGTGTTTAATTAGATTTAATTTGATGGTAGTTATGTGTTAAGATATTTTAAAACGGTGTGTAATTGATCCACAAATTGAATGAGAGGATGACTTCTTTGTACTGCTAGAGGAGAGCTTACCTGCCTGAAAATAATCTGAACAATTGTCATACAAAAATGTCTTCATCACTTTTGTTCAACAGAAGTGATTTTTGATATCTATGGTAACAAACCCACATGCACAGATGTACTCTAATGTCTCTTTATTGTCTGTGAACGCAGATCTGTTCACCGGCAGAGAAGAAAGCCATTGATAAGATGATAGATTCTGGTCCTCAGCTTGCTGGATCAATGGAGTATAATGTTGTCTTAAGTGAGTATCTGTGACATGTTGATACACCAGTCAAAATGATATAATACATTACTTTTTATTAGCTGATTATTCTAATATCCTAACAACTCACGTCTGTGATAAACCCAAGAAATTCTCAGAAATAGAGTCTCATTCAGCTTGAGTGTGAACATGGATGTAGATAATTTGGAAAATGTTTTTTGTTGTTTGTTGTTGTCGATCAGCGTGCTGGTGTGAATTTTAAAAGACGAAGCGCTGGGACTGAGTTTGTGTTTGTGCAGTTTAAATGTTAATTAGAGAACAGTTTGACAGTTATGAGCATTTGCCACTGAAGTGCTGGTGACTGAGTGGGAACAAATACAATTAAATACAAGAGATACAAAACCAATTTGAATACTGGGAGCTAATTTAATTATTATTTTTTTCAATCCACTGCTCTTAAATGTGCAGTTTTCTGTTTTACTCAGAGGAAGTTCAATATCTACAGAGTCTGCATTGTAAGGTTTGTTTTTCTGAGGCAAAACCAGAGATGTTGATGTTTAGAAGCACAATTATATCCACAGAGTGTTATCATTTGTGCTTTCATTGCAGGCTTGTACAACAGGGGCTTCATCTACTTAGATGTTCCCATATCTGATGACAGCTGCATCTCAGGTACGTGTGTGTGTGTGTGTGTGTGTGTGTCCATCCTGTTATTATCTTTCCTGCGTAATTACTTTGACTATACACTATGTTTGATTAAATTACAGCTTTGGGAGCATGTGCAAGCATTACTTAATAGACTTCACAGATCTGAAACAACGCCTAATAGAGTTGTTACGGATTTGATGGGTATTTAGAAAATTTTTGCACAATTGTTTGTCACTGTTGTTGTGTTTCAGTGCCCCCACTGGAAGGCTTCGTCATGAACCGTGTCCAAGGAGACTACTTCGAAACGCTTCTCTACAAAATCTTTGTGTCCATCGACGAACAGACAAACGTAGCGGAGGTAAACCTCAGGGACGCGTTTTTATCGTACACTCCTGCCGTGCTCATTGACTCTACCACGACTGTCTGTCTGTGGTTATTGATGAACTTTTCAATAGAATCTGACTCATTTTTCTTTCCCCCTCTGTGACTCTCAGCTGGCAAACGTGTTGGAGATCGACTTGGACTTAGTGAAGGTGGGTATTCACTCGCTGCAGAATGTGAGAGACAAAATTGACTGTTTTACCCACAAAGACGATAAAAAAATAATTTAAAAAAAAAAAAAAATCCTCTGGCACATCCGAGAAAAATGTCCCCCATCCCTGACAAGACGTGGAGGTAATTTTCTCTGGTTTCAATGTGGCTTTTGAAGAGATTTTTTGAGAGTTTTTGCTTGAAGGCACAATGTGTAGAGGTAATGGGGAAAAAAAGTGAAAAGCTTTTTTTCATTTTGTGCTAATTGATGTTCTGGAGCCAAACAATGAGGTTTAAGTTTAGCATCCAATCTGAGAAATTAAACCCATTTGTCAGTAAAATTTCCTACAAGTGTTTCTTGTAGGCATTTACTTTACAAAGGTGTACTATTATAACGTTTGGGTGTTGGCAGTCTATTAAATAGATATATGTTGTATAATTTCATTACAGTTTTACGTTGCCATTACTGTTGTTTTTGTTGCCTTTAAAAAAAGATAGAGTTCGTATCAACACAGACACACTCACTCACACAGTTTGAGATGAGATCGATCACGTCCCATGACTCCACCTGAGGCCCGAGCGGCGCTGTTCTAGTTGAATTGGTGCTTTAAGTTTGACCCAGTTTCTCCTCAGTTTTCTTTTTACTGTGTGTCAGTCGCAAAGACCTTCAGCATGAACAGCTGACCTCCTCCGTCTCCTTAGTCTCATCTCATTCCTGCTGCTAAAAAACAGCACTTAAGAGCAGTGGCTGAAAGCAGCAGTGGCAGTGATTCTCCTGGAGAAACCCTGTCCCTCAGAGATGATTGAGATGTCTGAGAGATGTCTCCTTTGTCCAAAAGTTTTCCAAACACAACTTGTGTTTAAGTTTCTCTTGTGTAATTGCTATCTTCTGGCCACAGTCACTTGAATAAAAAAATACTGGCTGTGCTTCTTTAGTTATGATAAAATGATGGTTAGAATTGACCTCAGCTTGCACCTCCAGGACGTTAAGGAGTAGTAAGCAATCAAATCCACTGTACTTGACCAAGGTAGCCTTTTCAGTATGAAAACAAGATTTAACAGGAATTCTAGTTGGAGACTGTACAAGCAGTTTTACAGTGTGGAAAGTGCACAGAAATACCTTTTTTCCTTTCATTTATACCATTGAACATAGAACAATGGCTTTTCACTGGAATCATCAACATGCAATATTCTCTCTCACAGGTCGACATTGGTGTCAGTAGAATTTGAATGTTTTCATACAGAAGCAAACTTTCATTCCCATCAAAACAGCTTCATGTTTTTTTTGGTTTTTTTGGACGCACTGTTCAACCTTCACCCAACCCTCGAGTTGTGTAGACAGTTTTTAAAATGGTTAAAATGATAAATAAATGATTGAATAACATGTTTTTTTTTCTCTTTTCTAAAAAGAACATAAACAGGATGTTTGTCTGTGTTTATTCAAATATGCCGTATGTTTATCTGGAGATTTGACAGTGATTGAAAGTTATTTGAACAGCAGCAGGATGGATTCATATCACTGATAAAACATCAGTAGTAAAACTTAAGGTTTTATTGTTTCCTGAGGGGCGACGATCACCACTGAGTCAGTGTTGTACCATCAGTTGTTCAGGGAGACATAAAACTTTTCCTGTAACCACTCTTTCCTATAAGAGTCTTCAGACATTTTATTACGAATACGTGCTGCAGCCTACGTTCTGTTTTTTTTTTTTTTTTTTTGCCGTCTATTCCCGAACCTAAAAGATATTTCAGGCCAATTCTACACGTCTGGTTTTCAGCTGATGACGTCAGATGTGTTTTATGTGAGATCACAGATCTTCTCTGTTCTGTTTTGTTAGAATGCAGTGTCCATGTACTGTCGCCTTGGCTTTGCTGTAAAGAAAGGTCAGGTATTCAGCTCAGAGCAGCTCCATCCCACATGGAAGAACGCTCCGTCTGTCAACAGACTCAAGTATGTGCCTCTATACATTTACTTCCACAGTAGACCAATAAGCCAGTAGCAATATAATCCCATAATCCTATTTGTGGTCCCATAGCTTGAAGATGATTTTCACTTGATAGAAACTGGTGAATTTGAGTTTTTACACTAATACATTTTCAAAGCAAAGAAGAATTAGTTTGCATTTTAGTATTACAGTGAAAAGAGCTAGAAAAAAGAACTATACTTAGTATTATACCTGTGTGAGGATTATTATGTATTAAGTGGTCAATTAAACCTAAAAGTACATCAGTCTTTATCATCTAGTCCTTGAATTATTTCTCTAGCTGGGAAAAAATGTTCTATAAATAAAGTCAATGAATTAGATTGACTGTATGATCGGAGGTTGTTGAGTTAGATTGAATGAATGTCTTGATGTATTTGATCTATCCTTTGGTATTGATTTTATTGGTACCGGTCTTCTGTGTTAGGAGCACAATGGACCCTCAGAAGATGTTGCTGTCATGGGAACAAGGCAGTCCCGTCATGGAGGGAGGCTCCTCTGCCACCGACACTGACACCACTAGTCTGGAAGACCAAGGTCTGGCCACATACACACATATGCTTTTGCAAGTGCATTATAAAATGTATGCAAATAAATACATGCTAATGAATTCACACAAAGCATTTTTGAGCATTACTTCTGAAGTTTTGTATCTGAAGCACTAATTAATCCCTAAGAAAGCTTCGTCATGCTTCTCACACCATTCACTCCATTCTCACATTAATAGGTGTCTAAAATGCTCTAAATTTTGGTCTAATTTTAATGTTTGGTGAATGTTAAGCAGGAATTGTTGGGTTACTGAAAAACAAAAAGGCCATTATGAATGCAACTGTTCATCAACCACATTTACATGTTAATTATCAATTAAACTAAATTTATTTGGGAGAGATATTTTGGTCCATGTAAACACATTTTCAGAAAATCACATGCTAATGTCCTCAGTCTGAGAGGGATATCAGTTATGCATTTGTGCCTCTACATGCATTAATGTTACAGCAGAGTCATTTCTCTTGTCATGTCTTTTTTTTCTGTGTTTGTGTAGCAGACACAGCCAGTGTTAGCAGCCTGAGCATCCCGGCCGCACCCACAAAGAGGATCGCCTTCCTTTTTGACTCGACCCTTACGGCCTTCCTCATGATGGGCAACCTGTCTCCGGTTAGAGAACGGACGTGAACTTGACTCGGGGAAAAAAACTAATTACAGAGAGAAAATATTTTTTTTTAATTTTGTGTCTTTGTCTTTTAATCAGAACCTGAAGAGTCACGCCGTGACCATGTTTGAGGTTGGTAAGCTGTCTGATGAGACTCTGGACAGCTTCTTGGCTGAGCTGGAGAAGGTGAGCCCTGAGTGAATAAATATCTGTTTTCCATTATACCGTTCTAGCGCTGCTTGACTCTACTCTGTTTGGTACACGTCATTGTCCATTACAAATTGGTACTTCCTCGACGTTAATGGGCTGGGTGGGGCTGAAACTGCTGTTACATTGCAACACAAACACATTTGTAAACATTAATGGAAGACATGGAGGAGATGCTGTACTTGTTGCTAGGTTTGCTTACGACGAGGCAGGCTACGACTTTGACTATCGCTCTTGCCGGTGTTTTAAAAATTTTGGTTGATTTGTTGATGGTCTCTCAACTCACTCACGCCTGGTCACACTTGTGATAACATCACACTCTCTCTGACCAATCAGTGGCCAGCAGTCTGTTTACGTCGTATTTTTGTATTAACTCAGCTTGACTGGTTCCTCACTAGAGCAGGTACCAAAAAGAGCACCAGTTACCAGGTACAATCCCTAAAGGAAAACCAAAAAAAGCGAGTAGAGTCGAGTCAAGTAGTGCTGGGACGGTATAGTGGAAAAACCCTATCAGACACCTTGTCTAGTTGTCAATCCACGATTTTTTAATTTGGAAACTTTTCTCCGCATGTACCACATGCCATGTACACAAACAGATTTATTTAACTTCTCCTGGTTTCTTGTCTCCAGGTGGAGAGCACAGCAGAGGGCGAGGCTCAGCGTTACTTTGACCACGCTCTGACCCTGAAAAACACCATCCTCTTCCTGCGCTACAACAAAGAACTCACTCAGGACCAGGGACCTGATATCCCAAATATAGGTAACTAGACAGTTATTCTTTTTTTTTTTTTTCCTGCACGGGTAACCACATGTAAGACTCAGAATATAGACACCTGTACTTGTCTTTACCAGTGTAAAATAGGCTTCTTGCAGCAGGCTAGATATGGTTTTGTGTATTATTATGGGTTGGTTTTTACTTCTTGCTGCCTTCTCAGCTCTAGCTTGTATTTCAGTCTCCTGTCTACACACAGTCCTCAATGTGCTTCGCCTGCATTTTCTGCAGTTATTTTTTTATTTATTTATTTTTTTTCTGCTAGGTGACATAAATTGTCGTGAAAATGCAGGCAACATTTTGTAATGGTTATTTTCGAAATCACTTTAAAAAAAAAATACGCTGCACAGAGCATTTAGACTGAAGTGTAAGGTGAGAAGCAGCGTGTCGTGAACGAGGTGGGATGAACGCTGTTAAAATAATATATAGTGCTTTTTCTTACCAGCACAATCGATGCAGAATCACTTAAATCATGAAATATTAATCACAGTATACTGGTGGCAAACGGCTACTTTGTATGATTTAACAACTGAAACTTACTGAAATTCTTTGGTCTGTAAAACAACAACCAATAAAGTTGTTTCAGGTTTAGTAGATAAGGTTGTAAACTCCTCTGGTTTTGTTGATTTTTGGCAAATTAAAATCTTGTGATGTTATTCCTGGCCGCATGTCTCACAAATCACCTGTGCCTGGACACGTTTTCCTAGTACGATTCAGTTTGTGATTGGGCACCGTGGATCAATACTAAAGCTGTATTGTTCCACTCGTGTCTCTAGAGGGAGCAGCAGAGGTTGAGTCCTCCAGTGACAACAAAGCAAAATCTTTGAGAGCTTCCGTGCGTCTGCCATCGTTCCACCAGATGCCGTTTGTTTTGTTTGGCTTCTTGCCTCATCTCTTGATTGTCTTATCTCTCTGTCTTCCTCAGCTGCTGCTGCAGGGAGAGGCTGCTGGCTGAAGCTAAACTAAGCCTGTAATGATACAAGAGTTTAGTGATGATCGCTCATTTAAGAAGTGAACAAAAATTTATCCTGCAAACAAATATTCATTTTGTAAATAGTGAACAATTAGACTATATCGCTCCCATTATATTGGTTTGAAAAGTTAAACTTGACTGTGACTCATGTCACACACCTGTCTTACCCTGTTGGCTGAGAAAACGACTGGTAATAATTTATCTGTTAATTATCACCATCAACACTCTATATGCATCTCTTCCTTCTTGGGTTTATATGTATGTTAGAAGGAAAAAGGTGATTGTTAAACCTACAGCTGACACCTGAGATGTTCTTTACAAGTCGACTCTGAGAGAACACTCTATTTTTTAACACCTTTGCTATGAAGAAAAGAAGAATCTATACAGTACGTGATCCGCTGCTCTTCAACGGCTTTGCTGACTGTTGCATCCACTCTTGGCATCGCTCCTCTGCTCCTCTTTTCATTTAAAGGAACAAAAAAGAATATGTAAAGGAAGTGGTCTAACATTTTGGGAAATAGGGCTATTCACTTTCCTTCTGAGAGTTAAATGAAACTAATACTTTTCATTTCCATCTGATGATTTTAAGGCTTTAGCAGGCAGCCTAGCTTAGCATAAAGACTGGACACAGGGGGAAACAATGAGTTAAATGTTGTACAATTGCTCCAAGAAATGTGCAACACTACAAGAATACAAACTACATGCATACATCTAATGACTTGTTTCTCAGCCTGTTTTGTAAAAAAGTTGTGACTGTTCTTGTTTTTTCTCTGACTAGGTTTCCCCTTGGACATGTTGCGCTGTGAGAGCCTGCTGGGTCTGGACCAGGCCACCTGCAGCCGCGTCCTCAACAAGAACTATAAGCTGCTGGTGTCGATGGCGCCGCTCAGCAACGAGATCAGACCCATCAGCAGCTGCACGCCTCAGGTAACGTGTTATGATGCCCGGGGGGAGGAAGAACAGAGGGGCTACTGTGTGACGTGCTGGAAACCAAATGCGTGTGTGTTTTTGTGTGTGTTTTAGCCGTTAGTTTACATGTTTGCGTGTGTGTGTTCGGTGTGATTGTGTTTGCCTCGCTGTGTGGACACACTTGTATGCCCGGTGTGATTTGCGGCTGTGTGTATGCTTTGTGAGGGCTCAGCCTGCAGTTGCCCCAACAACAAGACTTTACAAAGAGGGAGGGAGCGATGAGGCGAGGCTCATGGGTAATTCCACTGTCTGGCTGCACTCCAGATTTCTGGCTGAGCTTAGAGAAACACAGGGAAAGAAGTTAAACTCTTGTTGTGCCATTCACGCTGCTGTTTATTCTTAGACTGCTGGGACTCAGTGAAGTAGAACTCAGTAAATTCTTCTTAGTTTTCCACTCACGTCTTTTAATAGCAGCCTCAGTTTCTACATCACAGTCAACAATAGAGCAGTCTCTCCTCTCAGACCGTGTTGCTTTTTGAATTGGAAGTGGGAAAAGTGTCGGAGGATGTGTACGTGTGCATGCATTAGTTCTGCTTCTGTGCTCTTGTGTGTGAGTATACTTGTGTGTTTGTTCCTTCCTGCAGCACATTGGCCCGGCCATCCCTGAGGTGAGCTCCATCTGGTTCAAGCTGTACCTGTATCATGTGACTGGCCAAGGCCCGCCGTCTCTGCTGCTCTCTAAAGGCTCCAGGCTCCGCAAGCTGCCAGAAATATTCCAGGTTAGTCTTAACTAATGATTAATCAGGTAGGTAGGTTTAAAACATGCATGAATACACTTCATATAGATAGAAAAAAAAACTCAAAAGAAATCTTGTTGAAGTGTGATAAGAAAAGCCATAGATATGATAACGAAAACAGCCGTCTGGTTCATATCAACGTGAAGGGAAAGTTTCTCATTTGACTTTGACACTTGCCCTTTAAAATCATGACCTTGGCATTTTCAGTGAGGGGGAACAGGTAATAAGAACACTTGAGGTAAAATTCAAGGCTTTTCTTTGTCTCCATCAACCTTCATTTCTCATCAAAGCGGCAAGTTCATCAAAGTAGCTGTCACACCTCACTCTACACCTCCATTTTTTCCTCCTCTAAGGCGTCCAAGTGGTCTTGGAATAACTTAACTATCCTGGGAATGTAAGATGGGGGAAGAAAAGAGAATTTAATGTAGTGAATTCTCAGAGGAGGACACATAATATCATGCAAATAGGTCACTTTATGAAAACTTGGCAGCATGTTTTACTCTTCTTGTTTCAAGCTTTTGTTTTTTTTTTGTTTTTTTTCTTTGTCTTCACTGACTAATTGGCTGAAAAAAACCAGACGTCTTAACCTTTCACCATTTTTAGAACATGACACGGTTTTCATTTTAAAATGTTTCTATTTTTAAACAAATATTTACCGAAACAATTAACTTGATGGAACAATTGTAACCAGATTAGAGAGAGCCACACAAGTCATAGCAGAATTTATTGTTCAATTATTTTTCTCTTCGCAGGTTTATGACAGGTTGTTAATCACTTCCTGGGGTCACGACCCCGGAGTCGTCCCTACGTCTAACGTACTGACCATGCTCAACGATGCCCTCACGCACTCTGCGGTTCTCATCCAGGTAATGTGTGTGTGTGTATATATATATATATATATATATATATATATATATATAAGTCTGTCTTTGTTAACATATAACCTATATATGTGTGTAACCCTCAGGGTCATGGTATGCACGGCCACGGAGAAACGGTTCACATCCCGTTCCCCTTCGATGAAGAGGATCTGAAGGGAGGTGAGATACTTTTGTTCTTATAGCTGTGCTGTTATCACCTGGGGGAAAAAAAGAAAAAACTAATTACCACAATGAAAATTAGTATTGTGTTTATAATAAATGTACAGCCAGGAGTTGATTTATTTAAATGATTTGCAGACTCGCGTCGTATTATTTTTTTTGTCTGCCTGACTTCAAGTTCAGGGAGTCACAGAGCTCCAGGGCTGCAGCTAATTATTTTTTCATTATTTATCTATCAATATAGTAATGATTAGTTTATGGCTTAGTCTGTATGTTTCAGTTGCTCTTTATTTCAGACTTTCCTATTTTGCATTTAGAAGCAGGATGTAGTTATATAAAAGCAGACATATGCTTCTTTTAAACAATAATTTTCTTGTAATAATGTAACTATTTGGGTACTGTTTATCAATGATAAATGTTTGGATTAATTATCAATTTAACCAGGATATACAATGTTATTAATTTATCAGACTAACTATTAACAAATTTTATAATGTATATTAGTATATTCTTGGCTAATGATTAACCCAAACTCAGTCAAGCTGAACTTCTGTCTGGTGTTTGACTGCGGTTTTAATGAGTCAAACTTTATAAGAAGGATTTGAATCCTCTGGAATCCTTTTGAGTATGAGTTTATGTCATGTTAAAAAGTCACATAAGTGTCATCCTCCTGCCATCTTACATATTACAGCAGATACCAGCAGTAGCCTCTTAGAAGTGATTATTCTTTAAAGCATCTTTCCCAATGGTTGCGTGTCTTACTCTCTCTCTCCTTCCCTGTGCAGAGTTCTCCTACTCCAACATGTGTGTGCACAAATCGCTGCAGAAGCTGAAAGAACACGTGGACCTGGAGCATCAGTGCGGCTACATCACCATGCTCAACTCCAACAACAGGCACCGCCGCCGAGCCAGCGACAGCGCTGAGTGCAGAGGTGAACCCTCATTTACACATAAATGTGTATATGTGAGCATTTAAGTGACAAGACATATAGTTGAATTAGTAACAATGTCCTAGCCTGTGATGGCCTTTGGCACTAATGGTACAAATTAGATAAAGATTCCTCACAGTCCAGTTTAATTATGCTGTTTGTCTGCATAATTGCATCCCTTATTGTGATAGCCTTTGCTAATGGACGTGGATCGAATTGTCTTAGCCTTTAACTGGAGATTAACTGATTTAATCCTGCTGACATGAGTTATCAGAAGTTTTCTTTATCATACAGTCTCTTTATGCACGTTACAGCACATTCTTCTAGTCAAACACAAATTTACCCAAGAGAAGAGAAGTTGTTACAAAAGTCAAATAACACACCTGTACTGAATGTTATTTAAGCTGTAATCTGACTGATCAGTTTCCCAGAAACAACAATTCAGTGTCTTAATGCTGATAGATATTTGTTGCCTCCTTCAAGGAGACACTCATCTAGGTGGAGGACTGGACACCAATGGCAGCACTGAGTCCTTTGAGCTTGTGACAGAGGAGAATAACGGAGAAAGCAAAGGAAAGACAGACGGTAGGTTTCTTTCTTTCTTTTTATGTCACTGTATTTATTTTTTTTGTTACAGTATCTTCAAGTGTTTGAGAATTGGAAAGTGTAGTAAAGATGGCAAGAGACAAAATACTGTAAATGGTACTGTTTGTGTATGTGTCTCATGTATGTCGTTCCTCTCCGTCGTCTTTCTTGTTGATCTCTTCCTTCCAGCTCTTTCATCTGAAGATGAGTGGGTCCCTCTTGAACTGTGCTTCGGTATGCCTCTGTTCAGCTCCGAACTCAATCGCAAAGTGTGTCGAAAGATCGCCTCGCACAAACTCTGCAGCAACGAAAGGTGAAAAACAACAACAACAACAACAGAAAACCAAAACAAAACCTAACCCAGTATCCTCACACATTTACCTTTTGTTTAAAACATTGAGAGATGTGTAAGGAAAACCTTCAGCCTTTGTTGTTTCTTTTCAGCCTTCAAGAACTACTCCACTCGAGCCGAAAGCTATCGCTGAAGGTGCTGAGCTTTGTTCAGTCATTCCAGGTAAAAACACTCTGCCGTCTCGCCGGGTTGCTGTTTTAGAAAACTTGCAGAAGAGAAAGGATGTAACAACATCCAGTGAAAACTCTGTATTTAATAGAAATCTAATTAAATCTGGTTATGGACACAACAATGATGTTGTCTGTTCTGGATCCATATTGGTTAATTAATACAGTATAGTTATAAGAATAGGAAAAGTTGTGGGTAAACATGATAACTGTGCTTTATTTTATTCTATTGAAAGATAAGTATGACAGTCTAAGCATTGGAATCACACATATAAAATAGTCTATTTTGTACATATTGTTGAGATCAAATTCAGCATTATATTGACTTGCTGGAGTTTCCGGTGTGTGTGTGTGTGTGTGTGTGTGTTGTGTTTTAGTCCGTTAGGATGTGTATGAAAGTGAAGACGGGTGAGTGAATGGTAAAAGTATAGTACCAGCTCCTTTCATGTTGCATTCTGCTTCTTTTTAATGTAACTAGAAGTCGATAATGTTCCTTTAAATCACGTTGCACCACGATTACGGCGTTGCCATTTATCTCTCTCTGTGCAGTCGCAGAAGGATGGTGACGGACATGGTAAATAATATAAGATTTAAACTCCCTGTCTCTTGTGTGTGAGATCTGCTCTGTCACACAAATGAGTCATTGCTCCAAAGGGCCGGACCACCGACTATAAATCAGACAGAAACCATTCTACTTAGCTTTTACTGACTTTTTTTGTTGAGAAATTGAGGATAAAAAAATCCTTGTCCCACATATTACCCTCTCTTCCTGGTGTGTTGATCTGTGACCTCTGCTCTT
Organism: Polydactylus sextarius; assembly: GCA_016801845.1. NCBI lineage: Eukaryota > Metazoa > Chordata > Actinopteri > Polynemidae > Polydactylus > Polydactylus sextarius. The sequence goes on from CM028927.1 coordinate 14,096,007, forward strand.
CGTTGACAGGACGGCATCCAGCCCTCCGACCTGGACAGCGGCGTGTCGAACCCTCTCAGTCAGCCCCCGGCGGAGTCCGGCGTCCCCCTGCCAGCGCTCAACCTCCTCTTCAAGGACGGGCAGCTGAGAGAGTGGAGCGGGCGGGCCCCTCCTGCTCTGGACATCTCAGCCCTGCAGAAGGACCAACCCACATAAACCATCACCCACATCATTTCCAGATTTGGTCTCAAGGAACAAAAAAAAAAAAAAAAAAAAGAAGAAAAGAAAAAAAAAAGCAACATCTCCTTGAAAAAGACTGCTCTTTCTCTGAGGAAATTTATATTCCAGGTTCATCCCTGCAACACTCAGTCATAAACTCTGCCCTCTTGTCCGTCAGTATTCAGTCATGGGAAAATTAGCCGCGCCTGCACTTTGTCATTAACCTACTGTATGAGGAATCTCCCTTACCAACACTAGTTTAAACCCCCCACATCCTCCCCGTGATTCCTTGTACTAGTAGCGAGGCCGTGTTATCTGTTGGAGTGGTGCTATTATCACAGTATATAACAGTGATGCAGGTAAACAGCATATAACCTGGAAGACCATTAAACTGGAAACACAAGCACTGCTCTCCACTGACAAACACCCCCAACTCCCCCCCACCCCACCCCATCCCCCGGCCCCTCCACCCTCCTCCAACCTTTCAATCAATGGATGTTTTGTGTGATCTTTGAGAGCGGAGTGTAAAGTGGTTCATAGTGTATAGATGTTCTAAAAATGAAGTAAACAATGGAAATGTTGAACAGACTTCTTTCAGGAATCATTTGATGATATGCATATTCTAGGACCAAGTGTTCGGACCCGTCAGGCAAAGGAGACGGTCCAAACACAGACTCCCTGACCCCAGCCTCCCACCCCGACCCCCTTCTGCTGCGTCCCAGTGTTGTCTCATGTTAAGTGATCTGATGCATGATACTGTTGCACAAATCGTACCATTTAAAAAAAGAAAAGTACTTTTCCTATTTACTTGTAATCGATATTGGGCATTTCTTTTTATTTGCACTGTGCAGGATTTCTCCAGGTGGATGAAGTAGTCATTTAATTTTTTCTTCTTTTTTAAACGTAGTGCGCACATGATTTTTTTTTTTTTTTTTTTTTTTTTTTTTTTTTTTAGAGCTCTAACGTTTACTACATGAAAATGTTTCCTCCCAGACATGGTTAAGAACTGATCTGTAATCAGTGATGTTGCTGTTTTTTTTTTTTTTTTAGTCTTTTGTTATCAGTTTTCATTCTCAGTGCAAGAAAACACCAAAGACCTTTTTGTTTTCCTGTAATTTTTTTTTTTTTTCTAATTTTACTGTTCTTCCTTTGATTTTGTTGCCTTAATACTGTCAACCAATCAGAAACTACCAGGTTTTCAAAATCAGATCAGCTGATTTGATTTGATTTTGTTTAGTTTTTGCCTTCTTTCTTGTTTTTGTTTTTGTTTTGTTTTGTTTTTTTTTAGATTTTACAAAAAATAATAATAATAATAATAATAATAAATCAAATGATTTAAGTGCATTTTTTGAGTGTAAATACCAAAATAAAAATCAACAACATTGTGTCATAAACTACCTGCTCAAGAATTCGACAAGATTTAAACAAGTGTATCTAAATGTCGTAGGACGGGAACAGTCAGGTCTCTGTGTGTTTTTGACCCGGGCCTGTTGTCACTGTTGCCTGCCAGTATCTCTCTCTCCCCCTGGATGGACTCCAGTTTGTGAGCAGTGCGGTGCGGTGCACTCTTGGCCGTCCCACTCAAACTCTCCGGGGGATTCTGTTTACACCATGTTTTGAAAAATGGGGTTTGTAGTCTAGAGAGAAGGCAACTTTGCTGTGAAGGCTGTCACAGACCCAAGGGAAAGAAATGCTAATGCTTTGCCCAGCTTCTTGGAGATGTGACGGCCCACCCCCCCTCCAAAAAAAAAAAAAAAGTGTCTGAAGTCTGTCATGAATTTTCAGTGTGGCTCCAAGAATATAGAGTACTTTATATTGCTTTTAGAATGATAACCCATCTTGTTTTTTTTTTTTTTTTTTGTGATTTTTTGTTGTTTTTATTTTTGAAGGAATCTGCCATCTGCAGTTGTTGACCCACTTGTGGTTGTTGTTTCTAATAACGTGACACTGAGATAGAAAAAAAAAAAAAAAAAGACTTAACATGAGGTCCAGTTGAAGCATGATGACTGTGTAGAAAGTGTTGTGAGTGTATGTTGTGTATGCGTGTGTATTGTACACCTTACATTTTTGGTGTGTTTTCATGCACACCCATCTTTCACAATTAGATTTCTCCTCCTCAGTCCTGCCTGTCTGTTATCTGGGCTGCAGTTATTTGGTCCTCCCAGACCCCCACACACCCCCACCCTCCATCCTCTCCCAGGTATACATCCACCACAGTGTTTAAAACGATGCTAGTTTTATATGTCAGCCTATATTTTAGGAAATCGTTGTTGTAGCTTGTTTAATGGGACCGTGAATATCATCGACTGACTTTATGACATTGCTCTTGAAATTACATGGAGTTAAAAAAAATTAAAAAACCGAAGAAAGTGACATTCCTTCAAAAATATGCCCCCCACCCCTCTTCCATTCTTGCTCCACATCCCTACTGCTCCAGATACATGTTATTATTACAAATAAATATGTAAAAAGTATATGAAAATATAAATAAATATGTAATAAGAACAAAATCTTTTTTTTTCTCCCTGAATATGACTCTTAGTGTCATTCTTTCTTCTTCATCTTTATACTTTGACATTTTGTATCTCTAATTCCAGAGATCCTACTGCTTTTGAATTGTAGCCAATCACATTACATGATATTAGGCCTCTAGATTTTTTTTTTCCAAGCCAGGTGGAACAGATGGTTCACAAGACGCGGTGGTCCGGATGCTCTGTCCATCTGCCTCAAACATACATTTTCACCTTTCCTTGTAGATATAAATAGGTGCGAAGGTGCAAAATAATGTCTGATACATGCGTGTGAAGCCTTTGAGAAGCTATGAAAAGCCTGCATATTTGGGAGGAAGATTAAGGTGTCAGTCTGAGGCTGGCTGTGCCCCCGTTGGACAGGTGGAGCCCTGCCTAATTGACTATGTCTCTCAGGTCTCCCCGCTCCAGTAATTTCCCAGCACCACAAATTACACTGTGTCACCAGGGGGGCGCCACAGGCGTAAACTGGGTCACGCCACCTGAGGATAAGAAGCTCCAAGAAGCGGTCAAATGAGCTGCATGTCACCAGTCTAACAGTTCATTTCATATCTAACACCCTCAGCCATATGTTGATATGAAGACTTGGTGCTTGAGAGAGGTGTAAGAGCGATCTGCTGAATTCATTCTGCAGATTTGTTATTTTTGACTCTTACCATATGTATTGTCAAACTGGGACCGCTGCAAGGCTTCAGGCTGAAATCGGAGCAACGCCAGGAATAGAAGAAAAGAAAAAAAACTGTTTACTGATACACAGTTTATGCATAAATCTACACCAAAGCTGATGAGAGGTTAACAAATTGTGAGACGATGTCGTCCTCTTGTTTGTTGCTTTATCGTCTTTTAACGTCAAATCTGGTGAAACCAGAAGTCAGCGACGTTTCTTTGAATCATGTTGCATCATTATCAGGTCAGTCTATACGCTATAGTTTAGCTCCCTTGGTGTGAGCTGTCATAGATGCCATCCTTTCTTGTTCTGAAAATACCTAGACTGCAACAGAACTTATAAATAGTCTACCCACATTGCTAAAAATGACAAAAAGGAAACCCAGATCTTTTAAGCTTTTCTTTTTTTAAATTCATCCGAGTTATAGTTTTGTCCTGATGGTGGCGCTACAGGAGAAGTCACTAGGTTAACGTCATTCTATCGTGTGACCTGGAAACCTGAACTTTTGAACTCCATGACCCAGCTAAAAACATTCAGCAACCTGGATTACACAGAGGATACACTGGATTGCGCAGCAGGATCCTGTGCAGCTCTAACAAAGCTCAGTCTTTTAATTAACCCAATAGTCTTAAGAAGTGCTGCACAAATCTGCTGAGTCCATTGTGTAAACTGAAGCCTTTCTGCCTGCTTAAACTAGACGAATGGAGAAGAAAGGGAGCGCTGCTTCTGTTGAGGCACGTCCTCTGTATTATCACTCCGTACTGGATGACTTTGCAGTTGTAATCGGTCCCTCCTGTGGGTCCACAGCTCAGCGCAGGGGTCAAACTCTGGCTCATCCGGTCTGTTAACAAGGTTTGTGTCTCTGTCTCGTTTCTTCACAGAATCGAGCATTTGTTTCCCTTTACAGCCAGTCAAACACGCTCACATCCCCACAGCATCTCTTACAGTCATTCTCACTCACGGCCATAACCGTTGCAGGACAGGTGTTTTCACACCGAGGCTGCTGCAGTGTGCCATTTTTGGGACATACTGAGCACATTCCCCTTGCCTGTGGGATACAGTGGTGAGAAAATAGCCCATAACTGAGAGCGAGTCTAGGCAGGCCACAAGCTACTACAAACGTAATGAAGACATTATAGTCCCACCAGGAGAAGAAGAGGGAACAAATGACTGCGCAGCTTCAGTTCACTCAAGGACAGACAGGTGGTCAAAACAGTAAAATATCCACAGATGCTGGTCCCTCACATTGTGTAGACTTATTTTTTCCAATAGGGCCACATTCGCCTACTAAACCCAGTAAATTTTTAGTCAGTGTCATTTGCAGTAAATAAAATATAAAAGGAAAACAGTTGACTAACTAAAATAATAAAGACAATAATCATAAAAAACCCTGCATAATGAAATCAATAAATCAACAAAACTAAAATTAACAAAATAAATAATATTCATGGAAATGATTAACATTAATAACTTAGAAGCTAACTAGTACAGAACAAACACACATAATAAGACACAATAAAGTAAAAGTACATGAAATGACAACATACATAAATAAAATATAGCCAATAATAATAATAAATGATAAAATACAAAAATACAAAATTTTAAAAATGTTAAACTGAAAAATAAAAATCCAATAAATTAATCACTTAAGTTAACTGATTGAATAAGTAAATAAATACAAATATAAACAATAATATTATAACTTCTTCCGTCCGGTCTCTAGAAAAGTGTGATTTCTGTTTGGTTTCAGTTTGAATCAAAGACACGTTTTCAGTCAGAAACATTCAAGTTTTCCCGTCTCGTGTTGATGAGCAGCGGATATTAAAGGTGCGGCGATGGAAAATTACGCGCACTTCCGCTTTAAAAGCGCCGCCGTGTGTAGTAGGAGAGTCGCTGTTGGTGCTAAGCCACAGACCTTCCTTCAGTTCGCCGGATCTCCGCTGCACTGCGCGCAGCCTGTGCGCCATCAACAACCTGGTGGACTAGTTTTGTCTGTGTTGTGGACAAAAGACACACACCCGCGTCCCTGCGCGCTGTGGATCCGGATTTTTAACTCTTGTTTGTTTGTTATGTGAAAACCCAAAGGAGGGGACGGAACTTTACGCAAGGAAACGGACGGTGAGTGTGCAAAGCTACACCACAGGGATATTTGTACGGGCTGAATTTGAAACCTGTTTGTATTCTCTACCCAACTCCACTTGTTGATGGGGCACTGTTAACGCTGTCCCTCTTCTTATATCTCGTGGATGTTCTTATGCGTAATTTGGATAAATCGTGTCCGGGGACGTGGCGAATGAAGTTTTAAGCTGCGAGCTTTTGTGGCAGGTGGTGGTGATGGTGATAGTGATGTTTGGCGACCGGTAACGGCTTCTCTCGGCATCAGATCGCGTTACAACAAGCTGCTACCACCAGGTGAGCAGCGGCATGGGGAACCAGATGGACAAGCTGTCACATTTAAGTTACGCAGAAGTTCCCACAGTGGATCCGAACGGCGTGGACACGGAGGAAGGACCGCGGATCGGCGTCTCTTATATATTTTCTAACGATGACGACGAGCTGGAGGATGGCTGTGCGGTCGATGGTACAGAAAAAGACCCGAATCAGGAAGAGAAGCAGTACGATCAGCGAGACGAGGTGGAGTGCGCCGTCTACAACAGGGATGAGTGCATTTATGAGAAAAGCTTCAAGTCTGCAAACCTGGAGGTTTACTCACCGGAGAATCTGCTTAACAAATGTAAAGCAGGTGACTTGGTGGAGTTTGTGGCTACGGGACAGTACCCGCACTGGGCTGTGTATGTGGGAGACTTTCAGGTGGTGCACCTGCACAGAGCCGAGGTGAAAAACAGCTTTCTGACTGACGCGAGTCAAGGAAGGAGATGCAGGATTGTGAACGATTTGTATAAATTTAAAGCGCTGGGTGCGGACATGGTGGTGCAAAACGCAATGGAGCAGGTTGGATTGAAGGACCGGGAGCTGAGCTGGAGAAACTCCGAGTGTTTTGCAGCTTGGTGCAGATTCGGCAAGAGGGAATTCAAAATGGGCGGGGAGATACGAATTGGTAAACAGCCTTACAGGTTGAAAATATTCATGTCCGACAAAAACGCGCACGTGTTGGAGTTTCAGAGTTTGGAGGACATGATCATGGAGAAGAGGAGGAACGATCACCTGGGCAGGACAGCCGTGCTGCAGGAGCTGGCTGCTCACTTCAACAGCGTAGACGAGATAAAAAGTGAGCCAGCAGCTGACTGATGCCAGCATTTACCCTGCACCCAACCTGCTTAAATCTATAGCAAACATTCACTCCTTCACTTTAGGTTTAACTTGTCATAATTTCTACTTGAATATTATCTCTTTTACTCCCACACATTTTTGGTTCCTTTTTTTTTTTTTTCTTCGTGAGTTTATGCCTTAAAGTCCTAATTCTTCAAAAAATGAGCTAGAAACAATGAATTCAATTACACAAATTAACTGAGTTAGTTAATAATTAGACACTCATAAACACGCAGAATGTATAGTTTTCTAAAAAAGCTTTACACATCTGTCTTAAACTGTGATGATTGTGTAAGTAGAGTAAATGTTTCTCTATTCAAAGTGTGTCCTGTTACTTGATCTTTGTGTGGTTTAACTTCATCTCTCGGCTGAACCAGACAGCAAAATGTCAGAGCCGCTCACTAAACACAAATAGGAGTTTTTTTTTTTTTTCTTTTTTCTGTCTATAAAGGTAATTCTCACACCAGCGCACTGAGAAGAAAATGTCCTAGAGCTGTTATGTTTTTGTTACCCTTATCAATTATGTTTAGTGTACCCAGGGTTCAACTAAATCATGAGTCATTGTCTCTTTCAAAAGAATCCTCTCATTTGTCTTATTTATTGTGCATAACAGAAAAAAAAACATCACTGTTTCATCAGTCAACACAGTGTTTGTGCTAATTTAAATGGTCGGCCTGTTGTTGTTGTCGTTAAGTGACACTGGAGAGGTTTTTAGACGAGCACTTAATTTGATATTTTTAAGAAGTCAAACTATAATTTTTACCCTAAAACTTTCACATGTCAAGAATTCATCAAGTGTTATTTTCTTAACAAAGCAAGATAATGGTGGTAATACTTGACTAAATCTCTTTTTATGTGAACGAATCATCATAGATCAGTCGAAATCTGTTAATGACCCAATTTTTGGGTTTCTTTATCGAGCTTCTCGAGCATAGCAACTACTTATCTTGCTGAGAAGCAGCTGCAGAGATTCTGAATCGATTAATTAAAAACTGGTCAAGCTTTTATTGATTTATTATTGATGTTACAGTTTTATTTAGAAGTGCTGAGCTGAAGGCAGCTGGACACCACAACTCCAGTGGTGAGATCTCTGCTAGGGCCATGCTACCGAGTATTCACCAGGTGATTATCATGGCTAAAAGAATTCAAGATGATGATATTATTACACTATACGTATAAGACACTGTTAGTCAAATTCTTCTTGTTTATTGTGTGTTTTGTCTCTTTTTGTTTTTTTTGTTTTTTTTGTTTTTTGGCAAATTAATCATAAAAACCCACTATCTTAGCCTGTAAATCTGATAAAGAGCTGAAGAAGTTGAAGCAGTGCACGGTTCTGGGTTATTTTTATGCTGTTATTAATGTGATTTCAATATTTAATTTTAAAAAAATATGGTCAATACTGTTATAGCTTGATAGCGTGAATCCAGAATGTTTTCACCTTAACACGGAGGTTATCTATGAAACCATAGCAAATAATATATAATCATTAGTAGCAAATTGTCTCTTAATAAAATAATCAGTTACCGATGGCAACCCTCACTGCAGGGCTAATCTACCTTGAACTAGTTCAGGCCATTGAAACGTACAACATCTGCCTTCTTATCGATCAGCTCTGTGACAAAATGAAGCTCTAGACTCGTCGGGTGAAAGACTGACGAGTCCAGGAGCCAGCAGGTGGAGGAAAAAATGAACAAAAAAAGAACATGAAGGGGGCGACTAAAGCAATATTCTTTCAGGGAGGATTGAGAATATTTCTCCTTAGGGTCTTGTCTAACACAGCCAGACGTTGGCTGTTTGAGTTGAAAGTTTCATCCAGTGTGACAGAATCAATCCTCCACCTTGATGGTTTAAAACAGAATGAAAGTTTTGAGGTATTTTTCAGACCAGCTGCTCGTTTTAGTTTTAAACTAAAGCTTGAAAAAAAAAAAAAAAAAGTAGCAGGTGGCAAGTTCATCAGAAAATCATTAAACTTAATGTGTTGATGCATATAAATGTACTGTTGTAAACCAGGTTCACTGTCGCCCTGAAGATCACACATCACAGGAAACGTTGTTTTTATAACCTCAGTGAGATGAGATGATGGTGATGATTGTAAACTTATGTAGTTATAGACGCCTGTAACAGTCACACAAACATTTTCACTTCACCTGAGAATAATAAAAGTCTGTTGTGTTCACACCGATGTGGCAAGAATGACTATGATGATGAACAAGCACAAACAAACTGTGGTTAGTGTTGACTCACATCCTCCAAATGTATTTGTCTGCTCCTTTGTGCCTCGGCTATTTTTCAAATGGTGATTACAGTCTTTAATGCAGAGCAGCCACTTTGTTGCACTGAAACATTCCATGCAGCACAATGAGGGTACTGTGAAACCTTTACCGTTTTCAGCTACAGTTTCAAATAGACTTGGACTTGAATTCATCTGTGACAGTGTGTTAAGTGTGTGAATATTTTCTCGTAATCGCACACAGGACAAACAGTTCAATATGATCTAGTGCTTATGTTACATTTTCACAGTGTTGGTTGATGACTGGCTTCTTAAGACGACATCGTTCTGTTCCTAGAGGTTACTTTGATGTAACTTGCAGCTCTGTGATCAAATTAGGACACAGTAAACCCTCCTCAAGCTCAGCCTTTCCTGAGCATATTAGACAATTTTATACGGAGGCAGGAATCGTTTAAGAAGACTGAAGGACGACTGTGCAGGCGTGAACGCTGTAGCTGAGACTAGGGTAATATTCTCTTATAAGTAAATGTGGGAACATCCTGTATGTGAGGGCATGACTTAGTTCTTGAGAAATCTGGCAGAATTTGAACTTGACGAGAAATTAATTACAGCGCAATGACGTGGTTTGGTCGTGAGCTGTGAGCAGTTTTTATTTTATTTTATTCATTTTAAATTTTGAAGGCTTAGGTGAAAGAGGTTAAAAGAAGTTGCAAAGAAGTACATATTTTGTTTTTAACTCTAATGTTAACACTTACATATTAAAAATCTACACCTGAACGCTGCATTTCTGTCTATAATTAAATCCTATAAATAGTTTCCCCCCCATACAACTCAACTCATACAACTTGAAGAACAAAAATAGCTGCTGCTCACGAATGAAGACAAAGGTGACATGATTTTGAAAAAAAAAAAAAAAAACCCACAATGTAACACTGCTACATTTCCTTTGACAGTTGTCTCAGTTTACAAGCAGGGTTCAGTCAGTCAATGTGAAATTATTAGTGACCTTGTGCAGACACAGATAAATGGACTATTAACGCAGGAGCTTAAAACTCTGTTCTCCAGTTTTGGTGCAGACTCTGAAGCAAGTCGGAAGTATGGACAGTATTAAATGTCATCTGAAAACCTTTGTGTGCAGACAGGCCTGTCGATGATGTATGTGTGCTCTTTGATTGATTGTTGGTCTTATGCTGAAACTGTGAGAAGCACTTTATGACATTTGATCTAGAAATGTGCCTCAGAAATAAACTGACGCCTGCTAAAATTCTTGAAAGACATGTAAACCGGGGAAAAGAAGGTTTAAACTGGTTATAGATACAGAAATGTGATTGACATCTTTGTCTCTGTGATGTGAAATTTTTACCCTGAACACGATAGGCTGCCCAATCTCCAATATAATATCATTGAGGTTATTTCATTTTTATGCAGAGCACGAGTATGTACTACAGCCTGACTGCTCTTACAGTGAAGCAGTGGTCAGTCAGCATTAACTGTCCAGCTCGGATCTTCTCGATGTGATGTGAAAGCTTGTGTAGCGCAGACAATCCAATTATAATCAACTGTCAGCGTTCGCCTACAGGTACCTGCTGCTGCTGCTGCTGCTGCTGCTGCTGCTGCAGCTGCAGCAACTGAAACTGTGTGGGTTTTGTTTCCATCTGATGCATCAGATGAACTGGTGAAATTAAGTCAGAAGAGATTCAGAGAGAGGTAATTCATGTCCGACTGTGGCTGAAATGAATGAAGGCTGTATTTTGCTTTTTCAATGATTGGTAGTTAAATTCATACACATTAATACGTGAGCAGCTATGAACAGAAATTTGGGATGCTCATCTTGAGGTTGATCTTTATCTAATTCTCACCACATAGGTCTACATCACACTTCAGAAAAACCTCAAGAAAGCTGTGATTGTTTTCAGTGTGGATTCAGTTAATGTGTTCAACTAGTTTCCTTTATATTCAACTAATGTGCAGCAAGTTCAAAGACACAAAATTCCACCTGCCAGCACCTCTAAAGTTTAATAATTCAACAAAAGTTTCTTTTTTTTAAATCTAACTTTTGGCAAGAAAGCAAATAGTGATCAAGAAAAACCACCACTAGTGTTAAAATATAATAAGATTACACTATTGTTTTCTGTCAGAAACCTACATAACACCACCCCCACAACAATAAACACCATGACTAAAAAAAAAATACAAAAATGAGTGTGTTGAATCAGAGCAGCAAATTTATATTATCTATAAAAATGAGAACAACAAAAGTCCCAGTTTAGGACACAATCCTGTGATTATTTTCTAATGAGAAATTTATTCCTCCAGCCCTGCTCTCCGTGTGACCCTGTCTGAACAAACAGAGAGCATGATGGGAAAAGGTTGGCTGATTATTCACCTGTTATGTTCTGTTGTGATGGGATGTAAGTGAGTAATGGCCACCCCTTCAATAGAAACACAGCCTCTCTTTGTGTGTTCGAGTCATGCTAGGAGAACTCCTCCGATGCCTCGAGGACAATTACAGTAATGTTTCTCAGGAGAAATGACTACACAGTTGACGATCATTTGAATACAACACAACAAGACGATTGATGAAGAGAACGTTAGATGTGAGGAATCCAAAAGACATTTTAAAACCTGTTTTACCTTTTTTTTACATAAAGAAATAGAAATTAGTTTTAGTTTATTTGGTTGTGTTTTGTATGTGCAGCTATTCATATTAATATTACACCTTATTATGCTCTAACTGTATCTGTTTGTCAATATGTCTGTAGTTCTTTTCATTAAGTGAAAGATGTCATCAGACAACCCCATATGTCTTATTTTGGATTATGACGCCATTGTTTTTTCCCCTCCCTCTCTCCCAGCTGCTCGTAATTACGGTTTAAACAGTGTGACTTGAATGCAGCATCAGTACCACCAGCTGTTCATCTCGATGCTTTCAAATCGTAATATTTGCATTACAGTAATGAACTAAAAGGCACTGTTATTTGCATTTCATGGTCATGTGAATGAAACAGTAATCACAGGACAAATTGACCCTATCATGTCGGACAAACAGCAATATCAATCTTTGTTAACATGTGCCAAGTTAGCCATTCTAAGCTAATGGTCATTTCAGACCATGTTAGCATGTAGCAGCAACTGAATTGTACTTAACTGGAAAACTACACTTTTCTCAAGCAGCAGCGCCATTGAGAGTTTGAGGTTCATAACAGTTCTTGTGGTATATATATATATATTTTTTACCAATGAGTCTATTATAGCTTTTGATACACTTGTTCTACTTTTTTAGTTTTAGATTAAATTTGTCCTCAATTTTTCAATTTCTCATTACTGGGAAGTCTGCCCATAGTGTATTTCGCCCACGGCGTTGCCTGAAGATGAGGTCTTTCATTTCAGGTCCACAGATGAGTGGCTTGAGACGTGAAAGAGGCAGGTGGCTTCATTGTCTACTCGGGCTTTTGTTTATCTCCGCTGTTGTCCTGCTTGTTCGCATGGCAGCACTTACTGGCAGTGGTTCTTTGATCGGTCATTTTTAAATGACGGAGCTCTGTATTTGCTTCAGGGGGTGAAGCAAACCAAGTCACATTAATTGAGTTGTTTTAAATAATCCCATTTGGGTTTGAGGTCATTTGCATCGGATAAGTATACACAAGCTGTTAAAGAGTAAAGTTTTAAGTAAACAGCTTACGCTGTTGATGCAACAGTATCAACTTCTCCGTGTTGTGGGTGGAACACTTAACTAAAGAGTCACTTTGCTGCATGACGTGAGGCTGTGAAATCAAAAGCAAATTTACATACTGTAAACTGACTGCAAAGGCTTTTTCTATTCTGTGTTAATGCGCCATTAAGCTGCTAAATTGGATGATGTGAGAGCAGAGTGTAAGTCTGAATCGAAGGACCCGGTAGCCCGACATTTTTTCTTCTTATCGCTTCCTTATCTGTTTACACAGCTGTATATGCACACGGATGTCAGATTAGAAGAGGTAGAGCAACGTTACAAATTGGCGTTTGGGGAATTTTGTGTGAATTTTACAAGGACACCAACCTTGTCCCTTTTATCAAGTTCAATCAACATCTCTTATAGGAACATCTGGGCAGTTAAATTACTTAATTTGCCAATAATTTCCTATTTATGGTTTAATGACTTTGCAGTTGTTGCATGTTAGTGAGTGTGTCCATGTTTTACCTATTTTCTAATTATCATTGTTTGCACGTCCCACTGACTCAGAATGTGTAAAATTCTGTCAGGCAAATGTTAGTTTGTGATTGTTATACTAACATACGTATCTAAGCTGCAAGTTAAAACCGAACATTTTAACATGTGTGTGGTGCAGAATAACACCGGTGGGGCCTTGGAGCCTCCCTGTTCTGATGAGAACTTGTTGGACTAAACATATTTAGCGCTGTGTGATTATGTGTAAATATGTTAATGCGTGTGAATGTCTGCCAAACATACTACAGTTGAACTCTGCCGCTCCGACAGCATCTCTGCGTTTATGTTCTCATTATGCAGCGGCTTTGGCACAGACTGTGTTTGTTTGAATACCTCCTGACCACAGCTGTTTCACTGTCTAAAATAATAAGCCCCCTCACCCCGCCCCTTCCTTTTTTTTTTTTAGTCTCTTCAGAGGCTGTTTAAAGAAAAGGAAAACATTTACAAGACAGGGTAACAAGGAGGAAGGAGGTACTCCAAAAAAGCGATTTGCATTCTGTCTCTCCTCAATGAAGCTGCAATTTCCCCCTTTACAAACAAATTAACAGCAACTTTCATGAGGCTGCCTGAGCAATTACTTGCTCAAAGTTCGACACTCTTGAAAGCACTGAAAATTGTGCTGTGCCATATTGCCAATTTTCATATTAGCCATGAATGCATGTGAGACTTTGTAATGACTGTCATCTGCTTTCTTGCAGTTATTTTCAACACAGAAGGTAATTTTTCGAGTTTACTTGAGCATGTCTTTCTGGTTACATCCGCTGGCTTTTGCCCATTTTGCAAAAGTGATGATAGTTGTTTGTCTATATTGATGAAATTATAGATATAAGGCAAAGTATATTGTCATAAAAGTATATAGAAGAAATTGCTCCGTTGTAAATGTCATCTTTGTGTGTTTTTCAAGGTTGTCAGCCAAATATTACCCAGCTCTTCAGACGTTCTGTTTTATTAGATTAGAAAAGCGCATGATGCAAATAGGCCATAATAGCTTATTCTCCTGAGCTCTGGCTGAAATGGAGCATAGTGGTCATATAATTTTGATGGCGGATGGAGTGCAGTGACGGGCAGATTGTTGAGCGACGGCTCCTCTCTGTCGGGCAGCTGCAGACAGCTGAGGGCACGCTCTAACTGGCACATGCCATCTGTCTGGAGATCTGGGGACCAAGGTGTTGCTCCAAATGCGTGTTGCTGTCATCTTCTTTGTGAAATCAGAGCAGGACAGCAATCGATCACTCTCAGAGGCTGATCCCGGCTTGTTTTTCATTTCTTACTTCAGCAGCTGAGACTGGGGTTCAGGGGAAACTGAGACGATCCTAGACTGGAGACTAGTGGTGTGTGTAGCCAGAAGTGAATTTGAATTTTAAGGTTTGATAATCAGTCGGGACTTGCACGCTCCCCCTTGTGACTTCATCAGCTTCAGGAACTGCGAGTTAAGGCCGTACCTGTCTCTACAGAGAGGCCTTTTGTTCAGATACAGTGTCAGTTTTCTGCGTTTCCTCTGCTAATGATTCCACAGGCAGTTGAGGTGCTGTCACTAACAGCTTTGCCAAAAGAGGAAACCGACTCCTGTGGTATGGTGCAGAAATCTACCGAGTTTTGACTGCTGGGAGGTCAGACACTGTGTGTTATATGACATATCAGTATTCATAAATTTTTTACTCTCCCTGGGCTCTCTCCTCCCTGATCTTGGATCGTGTCTGGGGAACACATTAGGCTAAATGAGCATCCCTGTACTAATTGCTTCTCATTTACATAAATGTTTGGCTTCCAGATGCCCTGAACGAGGCAGGTAGAGGTAACAGCTGGCTGTGTCACCTCTCCAGCATGTGTGAGTGAACTCTGACCTCCACCGTTTGTCTGTCTGAAACTTCATTTAATCAGATCTCTTCATTTATGGCATATCTGATAAATCTGATAAATATTTTTTAAAAATCTGTAAATCGGGAGAATTATCACCCAATTCTTCACTTCCCCTCAACTACGTGGAGAGTTGTAGCATCTTCAGCTTAATTGTTTTAATTTTACAACTTGCTACATCAATTTTTTGGTTCGCTTTTGTTGATGTTAATGTGTTGGCATCTGTCTCCTGCAAAAAAAAAAAAAAAAAAAACAATAGCTCTGAAAGTGAATGAATGTTGGGGGTGAATTTGCAACTCGTCAAATGTTAATGTTGTTCTGTTTATATGCTAGATGTGCAGACAACCGTATAATTATATGATGTTCACAATTTGTTTCCCATGCTCCCAAGTGGCCAAAAAAAAAAAAAAAAAAATCAGTTATTACAGCTTTAAAGCTCAAACATCACCGTATGAAATGAGAGGCCTCAACACCATTATTTCCTAACCAAACTGTGTTCAAAGAGAGAGAGAGAGAGAGAAAGAGCAAGGGATAAATTCACAGAGACACCGTTTCAGATTTGCGCCTCTGGTTCTCACCATGCGGTCCAACTCCTGCACTGCAACTGCTGCCAGGCAGAAGCAGAGCCAGAGCCCCTTTCATATCCTGGAACACAATACACACCCGAGGCCGAACGAAACAAGTCTGACAATCAGGCTTAACCTGAAGAAAATATCAATATCTGCAGGTAACTGCTGAAATAATAATGTTCTTGATAAAAAGAAATTATTATGTGATGCTCAAATTTACTGGTATTGAAAGAAAGTCAAGTAAGGGAACATTGGCTGTCAAATATCAACAAAGTATTGTCTGAAATACTGTTTCATATGATGGTGGAGTATGTTATAATCTGTCTTTTGTGAACCAAAAGAGCCAGACAATTAAAAGTTTGACACATTAAGTTATAAAAGTGTAACTCAGTGATCTAAGTGTGAACAAAACGGAAGACCCTCAGCATTAGCCGTCATCTGTATTTCACCTTTGTACGTACCCGAAGTGAGATATACAACCTGGATACATTCACTCTGTGTTGGTATTCACACTGTGTATAAAGCCAAGAATAATGAACTCGCGCTCATGTGGTGCATTTTCATCAGTCTCTGCCTGGCGGGTCCGCCAAAGCAAGAGGAAATTCCAGTGCTCCGAGAGCCTTGATTACGATAATAACAGCAGCACAGAAAACAAAGGATTGAGTCAGATATGTGGGGAGTGTAAAGCTCAAGAGCCTTATTCTGATTAACACAAGTGTTTTAGCAGCATGTAATATCAGAGGGAATGTTAATACCAGCGTGAAGAATCGCAGAGTGCCATGATTTGAAAAACAAGTATGCTCCAATTACATTGCCAATTGCATATAGTTCATGATTTCATTTAGAGCTTCGCTGTGTTTGACACTGACGATACATTAATGTTGATATTAAATTGAGGTAATGAGGCTTTTTGCAATGGAGAAGGTTAAAAGTTTAACAGTTATGCAGCTTGCCATAGTTGTTTTCCATCTCACAGACGCACATTTGCAAAGTTGTATCTGCTTCATCAAAAAAACAAAACAAAAAAAAAACCCGAAAACACAGGGGTGCATAAAGAGTAAGATGCTTAGACATGTGCATTGTTTGGAAGAAAAAGAAAATGGCCTGATGTTGTTAACTTTGTTGAAATAGATGCTTGCTGATTTTACTTTTGTAATTTTATTTTTATTTCAGTTTTATGAGCGGCAGTTTGTAGTATTTCTTTGCTACAATATAAATAAACTTCATCGACATGTCTACCACAAGTCACTCATCACATTTAGTGTCTCTTATCACAGGAGGCTACATCCGCAGCTCTCAGGCCCAGCAGGAAGTGGGTTATGAACACAACCATTAGGGAAAAAATGTCACTATGTGTGCATGTTTGTGAAAAGACTGCATGCGCAGGGGTTGAACAGAAAGCTGCCATCAAGGTAACTTCCCTGTCCTTTCCTGCCTGAGGTTTGTACTGTACACGATGCAAACTGAAAGTAAAGCCCCATGTCCTCCTTACCGGCGCCTCAACCCATCAACCTCTCCCTTCAACAGCAGCAGCCGCATGTGTCAGCTGAGAGAAGGTCCTCATGTTTGCTGAGGTCAAAGTCATCTGTCAAGCCGGCTGACTCTGGTGAGGTAATTGGTAGCATTGCTGCCTCCAAGGAGAAGCTTGACAAAAATCTTGCCATGTGTCAGGGAGGTTCGTTTAGGGAGTGCAGTCTCTTGTTCCTCTGATGACTCGCTATGCTGGGAAGCAAAAACACACACATGCTGAATGCAACAGGACATGAAAGACGCACACGGCTGCAATCAGACAATCAAAGGCTGTTGACACTTTTCGCTTCAGATGATATCCCACAACGCACTAGAGGCTATTATCTGCCTGGAGAAGTCAACATTTGTAACATAAACTATAGGTATAATGAGGGGTGTTTAAAGAAAAGGCCAGACCTAGAATTTTCATTGCTGTTAAAAATGGATATGTATGACTGAAGAGGCGGTTTGAAATGTGACATATTTGTGTCTTAGAAATCACCCCTGGAGATGCTTTAGCTCCAGGCCAGGGATAACTTCCAATCACATTTCAAGGACAATTCTATGGTTGCCAGGATACGGACCTTCATATAAGGAGGAGTTCTAGTCAGGTTTCATGAAGGCTGAGCCAGGTAGTGAGAATCAGGGAGCTAGTTAACCATCCTTCTTCTAATGTTCTTCTGTTTTAACTCTAAGAAAGTTACATTTTTTGTCTGTTTCTCTGCCAGTGAGCTCAATATATCAGAAAGTAATTAATATGCTAAATGAAATGTGGTTAAAAGTTAGACCACTGGCAGAGGTAGAAATGATTAGTGTTTGCTGAGCGCAGTGTCATTAATAAAGCTTGTTACCTTTATGCACACAGTCCTTGGTTCTACTTGGTATTTCCTGCAGGTTTTAATCCTTACAGTGGTGTTTGCTCAGTAGTGAAATGGCCTCAAGGTGTCAACTCAAACTCCTCTCGTCTCATTTAAAACTCCTGTAACTGTAGAACTGTAGAACCAATTGTCTTTTATAAAGTGCCAGAAACTGACCTCCACTGACTCCCTGTCCTAAATGATACAAATAACTATTACTTTAAGTCTAAACTCATCTTTGTCCAGAATGACATGAAGGTCTTGTTAGTGTCCATCATCGTATCCCCCACTGTCTCTCAAAATCAAGGAGTCATCTTAAAGAGCCTGTTTCTGAATCAACTAAATCCAACGTAAGATGACAGCGCTTTGTGAATGACTTTAAACATAAAATGAATTACCTTACTATTTAAAACAACTGACATTTTCTGAATTTGAAGCATCTGATACAGTCAATGTTGCATTAGGTGAGTTTATTCTCTTCTTTCCTTTCAGACAAAAGAATGTAAAAGTGTCATGTAACTTTACTGATAATGTGTCCCCCCTGTGGTCTTCTTTCTGCAGGACTCTGCCAGGTTCTTTTACTTCCTCAGGTACTTGTCACTCTACTCAAACATGACTTTACTTGACATATGTCAGCTGAAAGGTCACGGAGCTATCCAAACAACACAGACTGACACCAGGTTGTTCTGTATCATGCAGAGATGTTCCTCAGCTCGGCTCTTGACAGATGCACAAGAAAGAATCTTTTTTGACTTTGGTGCATCTGGGGGTCCACCAGAGCTTTTCTGATTTAGCTCAGCAGGAAGGCACTGGACTGCAAGATCAGGATGGAGGCTCAGCGATCCCGAGCAGCTGCCTGAGAGGTGCGACCTTCAGACAAATGCAGGCAATAGCAGGCTTGTGGGATGTGGATGCTCAGAGGTGGGCTGCCTGGCTGGACAACACTTCAATAGACACCTGCAGCTCTCTCTTTATGCCACCTGACTTACTGTTTTTTGGTTCAGTGGAGAGGGATTGTAGAGGAGAGAGAGGGAAATGGCAGGGAAGGGAGATGGAGGGTGGGGGTGGGAGGGTGTAACAGAGATCAGAGACATAGAGGATGTGGGGAGCAGCAAGAGAGATGAATAAAGAGATGCAAAGGAAGGTTAGACGGCCTAAAAACAAAACAAAGGAGATGAAGTAAGGTTTAAAGCTTTTAAATTTCTAGTCCTGAATGTGTTTCCCCACTTGTCACTGGTGGGGCAGTTGTGGGGGACGTACTGGTTTCATGTTGGTTCCTGAGACTGTATACTGTGTCACTGTTAGCGCCAAAGCTAGTCATTGTAAATATGGACACAAGGTTAAAAATACATTGCATAATTCATGTTATAATTTAGAACAAGTTTAAAAAACAAGTTTAATAAGGTAGAGGAAGTTAAAAACACATGAGTCATTGGTTACCCTGGTCTTATAAGTGTATGTGCTCTACTCTGACAAACAAACAATCTAAAGAGCTGTGTGTACTCTCTTCATTATTCTCTGTTAATTTTACCCTGTTTAACAGTGATGACATTTCTTGTAAAGTTCTACACGCAATTCCCAGCGAGGGCTGACAAGGACATCATCATATAGAAAGTATAGTGAGGCAAAGTTATAATTTCTCTTTATGGTACCAGTGTGGAGTATACATCAATTTAGCTATACAACCTATCACGTCCAACATTTTTTCTCAAGGTACTTGAGTATAATACACAACATAATACTCAAACAATATTATAGAAAAGAAAAGCCACAGTAAGTGAGTCCTTGGTGACAGTAAAGAGGAAAAACTCCCTTTTAATAAGAAGAAACCTCAAGCAGAACCAGGGTCAGAGTGGGCCCCCATCTGCCTTGACCAGGTGGGGTGAAAAGAGAAAAACAGTAAAGAGTAAAGAGAGGAGAAAGAAGAAAGGTAATGTAGGAGGAGAATGAGGACCAAGAGTGAGGAAGAAGAAAGATTGACCAGGGATAACCGTCTAATGCAGGGCGATTGTTCTGAGACGAGGGAAGTCCAACTTCCTCTAACATTTTACACAATAAATGGTCAAATATGCACTGTTGAATGTATATTAAATTGGGATTGACATTATGTTAAAACTAAAAGCATCCTAGAATGTGTTTAACTTCATAACTAAATCTTTTTCACTCTGTTTGCTTGACACGACTTTCCAATGATTTTGAATGCGCAGCACTGTGTATGAAACCCCACTGACTGTGAGTTTCTATGGGTTTTTATGCAATGCTTTTTTTCTCTAATGCAGCAAAGCCAGGTGGTGATTGGATAAATGCTGAAAATTGTCATTCCCTTTGAAGGCGAGCTTCACTGGACCTGAATGGAGCAGTGGGCAGAAGCCAGGCTTTGGCATGATTATTGGTGAAACTGTCTAAAACGCTGAACCACTTTTGATTGACAGGGATTTGGAAATGAGCATCGGCATCGGAGTGAAGTTGAATTCAGTCCCAAGAGACGAGGTCATGAGGCAACGTGCTGTCTGTGCAGAGTGCTTGTTAGCTTGTTTTGTGCATAATATATATATCATTGTAAAAAAACATGCTAATTACTATAAAGTTGTTGAGTTTGTTGTTTAAGTTTTGTTAGTTTGTTCATAATCATATAGTTAAAATCTCCTAGTCAAGCTGTAAAGGAAAACTAGCACCAGCTACTAGGTGTGCTAGCCTAGTTACCATGCTAACTAGTACACCTAAAATGATCTTCCCTTGTTTGAAAGACCAGCAGCCGCTACTGATCTAATGCTATTCCATCCTGAAGCCTGAAAAATTGTTGCAGTTTGAAAAGATGTGAAAAGATGACTCTCTCTGGGATACACGGATGAAAATCGACTGTGTTACTGCATTAAAACTCATCTGGTTGATGGTTGAGTGATGATAAGAAAGATAAAATCTTAGAAGAACATGAGCCAGTGGAAAAAAAAAAAAAAGTAAAAAAAAGAAATGACATTTCTAAGAGGTGGGATGAGAGGTCATGGAGGGAGTGCAGATCCACACGTCACATACATGTGGACAACACACGGGAACCATGGGGATAGGTGTGATTAACAAATGTCTACTCTCACCTTCAAGGCTGTTATTTTGTTACCAATACATTGCTTACACAGTGGAGAAGTTGTGTGTGTGTGTGCATGTGTGCGTGTGTAAGGTGTAAGTGTTTTCCTACATTGTGGGGACTTGTGGGGAATCTGTCTACACACTCACGTTATGGGGACCGGTCTCCCTTATGGGGACAAAAAGCAGGTCCCCATAATGTAGCCTTCAGGTGAAGACTTGACTTAAGGTTTGGTTGAGGTTAGGGTCAGGTTTAGATAAAGGGTTAGACAAGTAGTAGCAACAATTGAGATCTCTAGGGTTTCCAGGAAAAGTCTCCAGGAAATGAATTCAAGTCAATTAAATGCCCCCTGAAGTCATGAAAACATGACTGTGTGTGTGTGTGTGTGTGTGTGTGTGTGTGTGTGTGTGCGTGCGTGCGTGCGTGCTTCCCCTTGTCAGAGGAACAGAACGCAGGCGTTACACAATCACTAAACGACTGGGTGATTCTGCATTTAACGGTGCTGTCTCATTATGAACATCGCTCTTATTTTTGCAATCAGTTCCCATTTTTTCCCCGCTTCTGTTTGCAACCTAGACTTGCAAAACTGACAACTCACAACACAATAGGTTGAAACACAAACTTACATATACAAATCCACTAATAATACAATTTGAAACAAGTTTTTGTATGTACTGGCTTTAACCTCCGAATTCCTCAGCACCGTGAAGTTCAAGCTAGTAGAAAAGGAGAGCACTTGGATAATGGCTTTGTAAGCTTTCTGACGCGTTGAGATGCTCTCCAGTGCAAACTTAATTATGGCCTGACAGCGGGTAGAGGCCTTCACAAAGGCCCTGCAATCAGAAGGGGGTGATCGTAGCATGCAGCTCATGACCAGGAGAGGCAGTGGCGCTGAAAGGTAATTAAAGTCACCCACAGAGAGGAGAGGAGCCATGCAAACAGCACACCCAGCTTCCTACAACACCCCTTTTTGACTTCTCGCTGTTCTATTATTCTTTCTCCTCTTTCTTTTTTTTTTCTCATTTCCTCTCACAAAAACCGCTGGATTTCTTTCTCGTACCTCCCTCTTAACTCTCGTCTCTCTTCCCCTAAACTGCTGCCTCATTTTTCTCCCCATCTGTCCATCATTCTTCCAGCCTGTGTGTTCTTTTCTTCTCCCCTCCTGTCCATCACCTGCTGACTCAGGAACACAGCAGCTACCTGTTAAATGCAAAAAGCAGTGAATAAATGGACCACGGGATTCCTAAACGCTGTGCTACACGCATACATTCTTCCTGAAGCAGAGCGAGTTAAATCGATTTTTACATTTTTACTTTGATTTTACAATATTTTATTCTATTTTCTAAAAGTCAAATTGTGCTAGTTTTAAATGCCATGCAATTCAAATGCAAAATACACACTCTCGCGCTTGTACATTGGCTTTTTGTGCGGGTACATGTGTATCCCTGTATCTCTGCATAATGCATGGGCATGTGTACATCCTCTCAGATTTCTCAGATGTGTGACACGCTCCTTTTAAAGCGAGGAGTATCTATCTAATATTACTTTCTGTTCGTGCTGCAGAGTGTGAGCTTATCTCCAGCTAAGCCTTTGTGCTATGCAACGAAGTGAAAGATTACCCCCTTTTACTGTTCCCCCGTTCATAACCTCCTGGTTCACCCATGGGGAGTTTGTAGTAAATGGAGAAAGAGAGGGGAGGCCATTGTACAAGTATGTGGATTGATGGCTTAATCCCCTCGTCAACTTTTCATGTTTGGCACAGATCAGGCACCATACACAGCCGAGTGTCTATCCTGGCACTGTAATTAATGAAAGGGATGTTATAGAAGGAAGTGCTCACTCTATTAAGCACTCTCAGTTTCTTCCACTCAGAAACAGCCAATGAGCATGCATGTAAGATGGTGATGAGCCAATAGAACGGGCATCAGTAGCAGATTAAATGAGGATGTAGACAGCACGTCAGGGGAATGTGTGTGTTTAATCCGTCCCTTGAGGATCAATGAACTTCAGTTCAATTAGACACAACATGCTTGTCATATTGTCAGTACAAGAACATGAAGCACATGCTTTATTTGCTCAGTGTCGTCAGATCTTTAAATGTTGGAATAACACAGTGAATATATATATATATATGTCAAAGTATATGTGTGTGTGTGTGTGTGTGTGTTGTGTGTGTATGTGTGTGTGTGTGTGTGTGTTGCTGTTGGGTCCAACTACTGTTATGATTCATTCTCAATGCTCATTTATGCTGCCTTTGTATATGAAAATAGAGATGCAAATTTCATGCCCTCAGCCCATGTACCACCTGCATTTTATTGTGTAGGTCCCTTTACACTGCTAAAACAACTCTGAGCCATCTGGACATGGACTCAGGGCCTCTGGTAACAATGCTATGATGGTGAATGTGTGGTCTGATTGGTAGGTTGTACATGTTAAAGTGACTTTCAGTGGTATGACTCAGTGTTTCACAGCAGGAAATAGCATCGTAATATAATGGTCAATGTCATTAACTTCACCCCCTCATTTAACCCCATGGTGACGGTGGAGGGAGTCATAATAATGCGCCTTTGTAGAGAGAAGTAGAAGTAGGGGTGACATTGAAGATTAATTATACATTGTCCATACAGTTTAAAGCTTCACAAATCATGGATTAAATTAATGCATAGTATAGATGTAAGGCTTTAGAAAGAAGACAGACAAACTTAGCAACTAGCAGGTAAACATAATATCATATTTTAAAAGTAAAAGAGACTGATATATCCTTATGAGTTAGTGAGATCAAAGAAAATTGAATATTAGCCAGAACGATTACTCCAAATAAATGCAAATGTTGAATAGCCACATATTTCCCTCAAATGTTTGTAAAGACCACAGACAGAGTTAATGTTGACTTAACTTCTTCAGGCGACTATAAATTAATACCAGTGCAAATGCTTGCTACCTTGCTAATATAACCTTAAAATGTCAATATGTCAAAGGTTGTGTACATAAGTTGATTCTACTGCCCCCAGATGGCCAAAAAATGTACAATATTAAAATGTCAAAGCTGATCAGAATATGTGGAAGTCACATTAATACTTTATACAGTTTGTCATAATGTTCTCCTTTGAAATGTGGCACAATATATATATATATATTAATCATGTATCTCAATACCGTATCATGTAAGAGTGGTTGAATAAATAAACTCTCCATTCCTGGATCAGTTGCTGTATGTTTGCACAGACCTGGTTGTTTTCCAGCTTTTCCTCTCAAGTGTAAGGAGTTGGATGTGGTGATACACAAGCAGGACAAGGGTTAATGCTGCCGCTGGCCACAGCTGATCTGTGTATTTTCTCCAACGTACAATGGTACCTATGTATTCACCATCTAATCCACCGACTTGAAGTAAGCAGCAAGTTGACTAATGGGCATTTTTAGGGAATAAGAATCATTATGAAGCTCAGTGGCATGAAAGACCACAAAGGCTGCAGCCATAGTCACTCTGCTCTCATTTAGTCAACACAGCCCTGTGTGGCAGAGCAAATCCCCTTACACTGTTTTCTTTGTTTAATTTTGAGCTAATCTCTTTGGCTGATGCACTATTTTCTCTCTGCCATCAGTTAGGGGAAATGCTGATCTGTCATTTTTAGAGCCAAGGGGGTTAGGAATTAAGCAGCTTATATGTACAGTACACCCTCATGTGGCAAGACAACTATCAGGTCTGTTTCGAACTAATTTAGTACCATTTTTCAAAACAAGGTCAGCCCTTACATTGAATAGTATTTGATTTTCTTTCTTGTGATCTTCATATCTTTTTACCTTCAGTTTCTTTGAGAAATAAATTCCTGCCTTGGCTCAATTCTAATCCATAAAATGGAAAAAAAAACAAAAACAAACAAAAAAAAAAAACCACAAATCTCTTTATTTCTTTTCTTCTTCAGATCATGGGTCTATTGCAGAGAGAATGGCAGTGGTTTTTGTTCCAGCTTGGAGAAACTAAAAAGTTAAGGTATTAAGAATGTTGACACGGTGCCTTTTGAACAAGGCCGCCCTGGCAGGAGCCCGTGTGCCTCTTGAAGCATGAGTGACATACAGGAGAGGCGTATGTTTCAAAGAAAACACTCCACATGATGACAGCAGTGTACTGCTTCATTTTAATATTTCTCAAAACACAAAAAAATATTTCTGTGCTTGAGGAGAGGGCTAGATCATTTTGTTGTTACTGTTTTCTCTGTCTTAATATCACATTTTTGCCAGATGTTTATGATATCCCAGAGGAGTCATCACAAATACAAATTATTGTACAGTACAATAAAAACAATAATTGTGCTCATTTAAGTTCAAGATACGGTGCAGGATTCATTTTGAGCGGGCACGTCTGTCTCAAATGTGTCGTGTGTTGTTCCTACGCTCTATTCTAGCTCAATATGCTTAATATAGACTTATGTATTTTGGTTCATTTTAGCAGAAGTGTTTTTAATACGACAAACACTATGTACAAGTGTCATATCACCTTATTTGAAGTTCAAAATATCACAGCAGATTCAACTCGAACCTTTCACTTCCTTATTACAGATGGCACCTACATTTGATGTTGAAATCCTCTGCGAGTGGTTCATTCACTTTTGTGTTTCTTAATAAAAATAATATAAAATAAATATTAAAGTTAAGTTTCTCTGAGAGACAATTCTCAGATCACTTATTCGATTTAATTGCAGTGTCTCCCTTTTCTTTCTTTTTTTATTTTAAATTCTACGTTCATTTTTTTGTCACATATATTGACAAATCTGTATCTGCTGTTCAATCGCAATATTTATTTATTTATTTTTAAAAATTAATTTATTTTATCAAAAAAAAAAAAAAAAAAAAAAAAAAAAAAATGTGGAAGTTGGAGCAAAGCGGAAGTTGAGCAGCGGACCGGTGATATAATTGGTCGTATGGTCGTGGGGACAATAATTGCTGGAAGACGAAGACACAAGGACAGGAAAGTTGTGACAAGGACAAGTTTGAGAAGTAAGTGAAACTTTGTTGCTACATAACTGACGCTAATGTCGTTATGTGTTGTCACAAACCGAACGAGCAGTGTTGTTAAAGCTGCAACATCACGTTACTGTGACGCTGGTTGTGTGTTAATGTCAGTAAATTAAATGAATATAAAGCTGTAACTGGATGGAAATATATTAGTGATATCAGACTAAATATAATCAACACTCACTTCCGTTGTCGTATAATCTGCATCTGTGATAACTTGGATATTCTGTTGTGGTTTATGTTATTGAGGCGTTGACCCCTTTGGGCCACCGTAGATACGTGAAGCTGGCATTGGTTTTAACTCTTCTTCTGCAGAGTCTGGATTTTTTTTTTTTTTTTTTAAATGTTTGTTTGCATCCACATGTCTCCCACAGCACTAAGATTTAATCAGATCAGACTGAGAGATTGTCCATCTGTGCTCGTCTTGTGATGGTTTTGCAGCCAGTTTGTGATGCTTTCTTGCCTTCTGCCCAGTGCATGCTGGGATGAACTAGAGTTCCCCTTAATAACTCCATGACTCTGGTTTATAATAATCTGATTTGGCTGTGTAAGTAGCAGCGTGTCAGAATTTAAAATCCAGTTCATTCAGAAGTGTTAGTCTATTTTTTTTTTTTTTTCTGAATGACCTAAAGATTTCTGTGCTACCAACCATTGTCTCCATGGTAGAAGTGAGTCAGTGTTGTCAGTGTTATTATCACAGCCTGAGTGCACTAAGCGACCGATGGAATAATATATTTCTTGGAATTTGCAGTGAAACATATTATAGTTCTCATGGATGGAATAACATGAAGCCTATTTTCTGTTCTACCTCGGCTATTAGAGATGAATTGATGTAATGATGTAGAGTATCGAACGCGTATCACAGATAGTGTCTGATACTTAGAATAGATCGCTGCTCCTATTCCAAGCAGTACTGAGCACTTTCATAGAAAATTAGACACATTAGAAAAGCAGACATCACTCCATACAAGGCATGAGCAAAATAAAATAATTAGTGGCTTAGACCACCGGCCACAGGGGAATACTTTTAGGAGCCACTAATACAAAATTTCAACTTTTTTTTAAAGAGATGTAATAGTGTTTGTCCTCTTATTGGCTAATTTGGCAACATCTTTAACTGTCTGAGACGAGGCCAGGAAACAGTGATCGGTTCCACAGACAGATGGACGTTTTTTTACAACCAAACATTGTATTAAACAATGTAGTCTGCTGCTATGTAACACCCCATAAAACTCAAAACTGAGGTTGTTTCATGTTGTTTGGCTCAAATAAAAATACGGGTGGGATTGCATTGGGAGAATGGGACAGTTAGTGGCAACTAAAATGGCGTGTTGTGATAACCTCGGCAATCAGATGTGCTTTAATTGTGCAGAATTCAGCAGATGCTCCGTTTCTCTGTTTGTTTTCCTCACTGTTAATCCCATATTATCATAAACTGATACCGAGATTGATAACCCCTCATCCATCTGTTCCTGGTGTGAGAGGAAACTACTTGTGTCACACAGACCAAGAGGAATCTGACTTAGTACATGAAAACACTGCCCTCTTCTGGACCAGTATGGTTATGATGTGTTTTATCAGCTCATACACTGATCAGCTAATAGTCAGAGATCTAATATAACAAGTTCTCATAGATAAACTAAGCTTACGCTTTGTTGCTCTTTTGTTATGTTACTGTGACAATAAGAAAAGAAAGGTGAATACTCGTAACAGCCACCAGTGTACTGTGTAAGTATTCATAAAACACTCTCAAAACTGAGAGCACACAAACTCTCATGAATATGTGAAGGATTTAGGGCATGATGAACAAATCTTGTGACCCAGCCAGGACTATGCTATTAGTAATTTCTATGTTTGTCTGTCTTTTTTCTGTTTCACCTCGTCTGGTATCCATGATAATAACACAGAGCCTCGAGGGGCCACTTTGCTTGAAATTCTTGAAACCTCATCAGACAAATACTCTTCATTCCTCTTCTGTCAGTGTTTAAGAGGCTGTTGACCCAGACATGACTCGAGATTTTTTCATGCTGTCAGAGAAACATGAAAGTTGATGCAAAGTATTTTTTTTTTAATGGCTGTTGTTTTCATTTGGACTAATTTGGTGATTATTTGTTGATCATTATTACTTGTTATTGCGCATATTGTGTCACTCTTTTTGCGTCATTTTAGTGCACGTGTGAGCAAAAATGATGCAATAAACTATCCTGTCAGACTTTTCATAATCACACTGACTGACAGGTGGTGATGCTGAACAGAGGAGTGAAGCAATGTGCCAACAGAAGCAGGATGTAAACAATGCAGGTTTCAAAATGTTAAGAAAATGGGTATGAAGGAAGTTTGTTAGGCGTCAATGATGGGTGCAATTTGTTTCAGTGGAAAATAATAATATAAACTTATTATTAAAGGGATCCACAACTAGTGAGACATGATGGCCTTACAAAATTAACGCTGGCATCAGTTATATAACTGTAATATAAAGACACTCAAAATGTTTATTTTTATTACATTTTTTTTTAGAAAATCCTTTCACTCCATGGCCACCTCTTTGGTTTTTGTATGGTTTGGGACGTCCAGTTCTCTTACAGACCGACAGATACAGGGAGATGAACACGTCTTCTGTATAGTCTTTTTTAGTTTGAGCCAGAGCACACTGTTAAAATTACCACTGTAAGTTTGATCTATTGTTACCAGATAGTGCACATCAGCTGGCCACTGTATGGCCACGTCTGATTCAAGTTAAGAAGGTTTTTACTTTACAACGGTTGGAAAAAAAAGAAAGAAAAATATCTATAATTGGAACCAGCAGTAAGTCGTCATTCTGATTAGCTGTTATAAAAAAGTATAAAATTAAAAAAATAGACTGCTTAATAGGGTGCATTATTTGACACGTTGTAGTTTGCTATATTTGGCCACAAGATGGCAGCAGAGATCACAGCTCGACTTGTTATGAACAGATTCCAAGTGCTTTGGTGATTTAAGATGACGGTTTTAAAATACCAGACTTATTACAAGCATGAAGGCTCGTCACCTAAGAACGATCAAAACAATACCTCAGATTCTTTCAGGGCTTTTTTATGATTATGAAATACATCAGGTCAAATTGTCATTTAAACAGAAGAGTGTTTCCATTACATCAGTAGAGCCCTGGACTGTACCAGCGAGTTCCAGGAAGAAGCACAATACCTAACATCATCTCAATGTGGAGATTAGAGCAGGTGCTTTACTGTCAAATCTCAGATCTGCTTCTTCACTTCCTTGTGTGGTGTACGTATGAAAAACTTTTTCCCCACTGTATAGTTCACAAGAAAAATCAGAAATAACCAACATAGATTTACTCAGACAGGTTTTAATTCCTCGTTGATTCTTGATGAGGTGACTTCAGCATTTAACACTCTGTTGTGTAGTTTCTACTTTATCAAATAAGGTCACAGAGGATGAAGGAAATATCTGATGAAGCTCCTGTGTGTGTGTGTGTGTGTGATATCCATCACGTCATGAGGAAGTTAGTGAAGTGTGTTATTTAAAGGCTTACGTGGACGGGAAACTTTAATGATCCCGGATCACAAGGAAGGATAAAGTTTACACTTGTGGCCGTGAAACAGGATGAGCTCACATAGCCACACAATATACCAGATCCCATTTCTCAACACCTAACCTAGTTTTACTCCTCGCCACAAACTTTCTGCCACTATTTAAGTAACATTTTGATGAACTGTTTGACATTTTTGGGAGACATTTTTCTGTCATCTCTGTTCTGATGAACATGAAGTTACCGGCCGATGTCTGTTAGTTTTAGCTTTGAACAAAAGCCGGAAACGGGGAAATGGCGAGTACGGTTCTGTCAAAAAGTCTCACCACAAACGTCTAATGCTCAATAATTATGATGTAATATTTTGTTCATTAAAATAAAATGTGTAAATACAAGATGTTGAGATTATCAGCTGTGTTCAGATTTTATTAGCTTTAGGCTAGCTGTTTCTCCATGTCTTTTATTTATTTATTTTTTTTATGTTAGCCAAGCTAAGTTAACTGACTGACCTTGTATTAATCATACAGACATGTGACTGGTCATTTAACTGCTGACAAAAATGTTGAACTTCTTAACATTAAATCTCGACCCCTGAATCATCAAATTCTCAACTTTCTCACACTTTCTTCCCACAAACAAACTCCCTGCTCAAACACACATTTCCCCACACATACACACACACATACTTCTTCAGATATTCATTACTTGACCTATTATTTGCCTACTTTTGAGAGGCCCTGTTGTCATCCCTGGAGGAGCCCAACTCTGACGTGTTAGGCAATCGCTGGTTTGGCAGCTTCCCAGGAGCTGAGGCACTCCAGCTACCCTGTTGATACCTAATCTGACTCTTGTGCGCTCTCTCTTACACACACACACACAAATGTAGACATGCAGGCAGGTATGTGCATGTACACACACACACACACACACATACACACAATGCTTACGCAAGCCCTGCCCTGGCCAGCCATTCCTAGGGTAGTCATAACACACAGTGGGTGGAGACATGCCAAGCTCTTATAGGTCAAACAGTGATTCACAAGAAAAAGCGGATTAGATAGAAAAGGACACATATCTGACTTGAAATAGATGATGTTGAAATGTCCAGTGAAAAAAAAAAAAAAAAAATGAGATTCCAGTTCTTGCATGTTCCAGGAAGAGACACTGACCCATTATTGACAATTGTGTGTTTGAGGAGCTAAATGTTACATTACGCAAAGGTCAGACAAGAGTAAATGGTTAGAGATTGCCGGAGGGAGAGTTTTGTTTTCTCTTGCAAGGATGAAAATAAGAGTGCTGAAGAAAATGAGAAAATGTATTGTTTTCAGTCTCAGTGAAGAAGAGCTGTGAGACAAAACTTCTGTAATGCGCAGGTGTGTATGTTTGTGTGTGTGAGAGAGAAAAAAACAAAGACAACCAGCAATAATGCAAAAATAAATCTGTATGAATATGAAAAAAATGTGATCTTTATTAAACATCTCCACACATATTTCAAATATACATATTTACATCTTTTGTACAATGAATATAACTCTTGTGTGTAACCTGTCTGGACTAATAAAAGCCTCTAGGTTGTGTCACAAATACATAATTCACAGTGCAATATTAAGTTTGTGCACCCGTGTCAGTTTTACACTACACGTCACATGAACGTTGTGACGAACTCTACATGTATGAACCGAAACAAAATCATAAATCACTTAAATTACTTCTCAGCGAGGAACTACCTCAGACTGTCACAAGTCTGGTATCTCAAGCAGGCAAGAGAAAATAATGAAAGAACTGGAACATACAGTACGTTTTTGTTAGACTACTGCTTGACCCAAACACTAAATGTACAGCACTTCTCAGATATGCCAGATTTAGTACCATTGTCAAAATTATTGTACCGGGACAAAAATAATTGGCTGGCTGTAAGGCTAAACGTCACTAAAATGCTGCTTCGTTTTGTCATAATTCAAGATAAAAGATCTTTTAGAATGTGGAACATCATGTCACTAACTATGGCGACTAGTCTCCATGGATCCACAGCTTTCAATGGCCCAAAAAGATGTTTTAAAAATTAATAAATAAAAAGGAAAAGGAAGAAAAGTACCATTAAAGAGGTGAAACAGTCAGAACAGATTCTTCCAGCCAAGGTCAGGAGCATTCTCTAGAGACACGCTCAAGTGTTGAGTCATCATCAGACAACCAACATCAAACATCGCCTGACGGTGACTGATTCAGAGCTGTTCAGTTTATGAAACACAGTGATACGGGCACAACACTCAGCACAGCTCAGCTTTGTTAAAGCAACACGTCTTTCACAAAATGTTCTAAGGAAATTTATAGAACAAACTCAACTTTTCTGTTATGTGTTTCTTTCTGGTTTGGTGTGAGAATATGCCTGTGGTAGTTGCAGGAAGTGCCACCATACTACTGAAGCATGTGACTCCCGGTGTTTATCTTTAAAACAGAAACTTTAGTGTTAGGTTTTTTTGTGTGGCTGATCGCACACATAGCATTTTTAAAAAAAAGAGACGCACAGATTGATCACAGTCAGATTCACGAGGTCTGATGTAAACTGACACCTTTACGTGAAATATTCAGCTCTGTGCACACTTTCAAGAAAGGTAAATCTAATTTTAACTGTTGGCCCTGCTGTGTCGTTGCTAATTTTTGACTGTGTGTGTGACAAACCCGTTCTGCTTTTCTGTGAGTCTTACACCAGTAACACTCTGCCTTTCTCTACCTTCTGTACATGGTGTGAGATTTGTAAATGCTCTCCGTTTGCTGAGACGTTGCCAGATTGGCAGCGAGACACCTCGGTAGCGTCCTGCTGACTGTGACACATCAGTCCTCCGCTAAGCATCTTTCTCACTCTGTGTCACCGCCTGCCGAGAGACTTCAAGCTTGTGCTAAGGCCTTCCTCGAGCCACTCGGTGAGTCAGCCAGCGAAGCCTCCAGCCTGGTCGGAGAGCGAGAGGAAAAACATCCTGGTCTCTTCAACTGTTTCAGGATTCATCTAATGCTTTCTGAAGCCTTATGAGTCCAGGCTGAGAGCAAGCATCTGTGACCACTGTTTGCCATGAGTTACATTTCTGTGATTCACTCTTAGAAGCCTGCAGAGATTATTTCATTAAAATCTGGCAAGTTTTGAGTCCTTGTTATTTCTTTTAGCACCAAAAAATTACAAAAACGCACATAAGAAACACAATGAGTGATCATTGTGAGCAATGCCCTTAGCAAGTAACACGTATACGACAACATAATACAGTACAGTAAGTTTTTGTAGAAAGCTTGAGGGTGTATGTACACACAACAGTAGACAAATGAGTTTCTAAAAAGTGCCAATGTAAAAAAACAAAACAAAACAACAATGAATCCCTCATAGCGGTTTTAGTTTTGGTCCCTTAGCCAGATGTAGGTGAATAAAGCCCATCAGCAGAACAGATCATCATCCTCTTTGACATCAAATGATGGCACCATCTGTTCCGCAGAGCTCACTTCCTGTTCACCCAGCATCACTTCCTGTGTCGATGGCGGCTGCTGGAACCATGGGTGAGCAAGCAGCTCGGTCGCTGTGAGTCTCTCCCAGGGATCTTTCCTCAGCAGGCTCTGGAGCAGACACTTGGCCTTGGGCGACAAACCTTCAGGCAAACAGCACTGGCCTCTGCGGATTTTGGAAAACAGAGTGGCCGGGTCTGGGTCGTGGAAGGGGTAACGGCCAACCAGCATCGTGTACAGCATGACCCCCAGGCTCCACATGTCGGCCATCTTGCCGGAGTAAGGCGCCGAGCCACTGAGGATCTCTGGGCTGACATAAGCCGGGCAGCCGTGGGTGTCTGACATGGAGTCGTTGTTTGGGTCTTCCAGGATGCGACAGTCCTCAAGGCTCTCTAGTCTCACTTGTGTCCTGCGAAGAAAAAAAAAATCAATAAAAGGTCAGAATATTTGACTTGACATTTAATAGCAGAGAAAATATGTTTAGGACACCATGTGTCCACTTAGAGCAGTAACCCCTTGGCCTCAAACGTCATTTGACACAAGTACAACTTCAAGTAAGAGCTTTAGTCACTGTAAATTAGTATGGATGCTCAGACAGATGACATAATCTGTTATCTTGTACAGCAAGCAACAGACATTATTGTAAACACTGGGAACATAATGTTCGTCACCCAGTCCAAATCCAAAACATTACAGAGTGCAGGATATCATTTTGTTGTGAAAATGATCTGTGAGTTCCCATGTGCCACATTTAAAGTATTTAAGTCATCCTTTGATTTAGTACACTACTGAGTGATAGGTGTGTGTGTGTGTGTTTTTGTTTGTCTCTGTTTCCAGCTGCGACTTTAATGCTGTCAAACATTTAAGAGATCTGTTAAATGTAAGTCACTGATTACATCATGGAAAAACAAGCATCCATCCTTGGTCCTTAAGCTCCACAGATGGGCAGACACAGACACACACTCGCACAGTCACACACACAGATACACACCACTGAACTTACTCTGACCTAAGTGCATGACAGTGCGTCCCGTTTGAGAACCAGAGCTGCCTAAGCAAATTTCCAATGAGTTTCTGGCGCGCACATGCTCACATAAACACACATATAAATACTCCTCCTCTTCTTCCTCTACTCACACACACAATGCTATATTTAGCCATGTTAATGACAGGACATGCGTTTATTTCAATGCTAGAGCAATTAAAATTGCAAGAGTATATTTGTAGAATGAGACCTTTAGCACTCAAACACTCTTACAAAGAGATTTATGGGATATATGACTATGATTTCAGGAGTGATTAATTTTCTACAGCAACAGATATGATTTATGTTTAGTTAAAAAAAAAAAAAAACAACATCTGCGCCTCTTGAGATTTTGCTACAAACACACGTAAGAAGTGTTACTGTTTTATCTTGGTGGGGTCGAGACACTTGAGTCATCAAGACAGAGTGGCAGGAGAGAGAAAGACGACAGCCAGAGAGAGAGAGGATGAAAAAAACTGACAGTCAGAAGGACCAAGATAGAAAGCAACTGATATTTAAACACCAAGATAGTGGAGGAGATAAGTCAGGAGGAGGAGAAATAGAGATGGAGACAGAAAAGGAAACAGAACAGAGAGAGTTAGAGGGGTGGAGAGAATGACTCATCCTTCTGTTGAGAGTACATATCTTCTCTCCTCCTCTCTCTCTTTCTCGAGCCGAGGCTATCTGCACCTGGGTCCCACACTCGCGGCGCCAGCCATCCCATAATTACCCTCAAATGGCTGTTGCCACATCAGTGACGCACGGGAAGGCTGGCCCGACAGTGAAGCTCTGCATGCCTAACAGTGCTAGTCACCTTCCCTAAACTGGCTTTTTCAACTGCACTGCGTGTGTGCGTGCGTGTGCATGTGTGTCTATGTCTCTGTGTATGTTTGTGTAATGTGTGCATGTGTGTGTGTATGTGAATGGAGACTGGAATGGAGCATTTGTCAAATTGTTGTGACTTTCTCTGTTGCTGGCTTGACTTGCTACATTGTTGGCCTGGACCTTGCATCACAGCGTGATTGTTGAGGTTTGAAAGATGTCTGATTGTGAATATGGAAGAATGTGTGACGGAATAAATGAGGTCATGCAGCATCGCAACGATTCAAGGAGACTTATGTTATTGTTATGTTGATGTGTGTCAAACGACTGGCTGTGATTGGATGAAAGCGGGCTGATCTCAGAGTGAACAAAAAAGATTAAAATCCAAATTCCATGATGTCACACAGACAGACATTTGATGTTATAATTTAAATCCACAGCTTTGTTTTTACAGTCACATCAAGGAAGAATCTTTTATTTCTTCATAGCAGTGACACAGGATGTTGTTAGTCGAAGAATAAAGAGACGACAGTGTTACAAAAAGATGTCATCCCACAACTCTGGGGTCAAGTGAGTCTTGTGGCTCAGTCTACCATCATTAATGTTGCAATGTTGTCACCCAGATAACAAACTACACGGGCAGTTGAGCTTGTAATGGATTGTAGCTTTACATCTCTGAATGTATAATCGGTACATGTATGGACATAGGCAGGCACCCAAAGAAAGAAAATGAGCTATGCAGCCCCACTCCTCTTCCCCTCTGCACATATACACTGTGACTCATCGCTCTGCAGCCGTATAGCTATCGGAGAGACACCAACTCCGACTTCTCTCGCTGGCTGTCTGCACTCATTCATCCAGCGTGACCCAGAGGTCATGACTGGAGAATGTTACTGTTGAAAAGTCTCCATGAAAAAGGGCCTTTGGAAAGCCATGGTCAGGGGGTGGGGGTGGTGGGGGGCATCAGCGGGTGCTTACAGGAAAGAGAGTGACGCAAGGGCAAAGAGGCGACAAATAGTTTTGTAAGCATGGGTTTTGTGTGTCTTCCTGAACAGAATGTAGTACTCAGAGATACAGACATAAAGGCATGTGTGTGTCTGTGTGAGTGTGTGGGAGCGAGTTCAAAGGATAGCGCATTGAACTACTCCCTCATGGATGAAAGTGTATGTGAATGAATCCTTGTTGGACGCTTCAGTTAATATGCAGCATAGTTATGATGTTGTTTATTAATAAATAATGAGTAATGAATACATTCTAAGATATAGATCACAGGAGGGGGATGATTGTCTCATTCACCAACCTCGTCTCGCAGCCCTTCCAAACTACCACCCACTACATTCACACTCTCACACTCACTCTCTCTCTCTCACACACGCACACACATAGAGGCATGCAAAACAAACACACACAACACACATACAAAGAGACAGATCTCACTGAGTGAGAAAGGGAGACAGACAGAGAGGGCAAAAATCTGGGAAGCTATGCAGTCTGCCTCCACAAGTACAGAACCTCCTACACTATCTGTACCCACATGGATATCTGCACACATGGCTTGTGTGTATCAGCTGTGCCTTCACTGGCACGTCCCACTACACTGCGAGCATCCAAATAAAGTTAACTGATGCTTTAAAAGCCAGATGAGAATTGGTTTACAGGGATATGGATGTCGTCTCACCTTTTGTCGTCGGCAAAAACAAACTTGCGCAGTTTGAGGTCACCCAGCACGATGCCATTCTGGTGACAGTGCGCCACGGCCAGAGCCACCTGACGGAAGAGCCTGCAGGCATGCTCCTCGTCCAGCCTGCGGCAACTCTTCACCAGGGTGTGCATGTCCCCAAAGTCTTTATCCAGGAACACGTAGGCCTTGCATTCACCGAGGATGATGTCCCTGATGCCGGCCACATTCTTGTGGGCAGGTAGGATCCCATAGGCTCTGATCTTTTCCTGGTATACCCCCATATCAAAAACCTAAAGGAAGGGAAGATAGAAGTACAGGGAGAGGAGGGACATGGATTATCATCTGATGAGAGGAAACAACCATGCAAAATCTGGCAGCAACTTAGAAAAAAAAGGAGGCAGGATGTGCTTTGTTTCCAACTCAAGTCTCCTGCTTCTGCAAGAGCATGACAAATGAATCACCTACAGCGTGAAGTGATTAACTTTATTAAAACAACAAAGCCCAAACGCCTGCAGGTAAATAAACACATGGATGTGGAACAGCGCAGGGACCAAACGTTATCAGAGCAGATCCTTATCACGACAGCTTTTTTTTTTTTCACATGTTTGCATTTTTGTGTCACGGTGAGGCGTAATGCAGTGACGTGTATGCAAATGAGGCGCGTTGACAGGCTTATTATAGTGCCAAGGATAGGTGGACAATTCAGGCTGTGTTTCCATGAGGCTGCCTGGTTTTATAATGTAAACAGGTCGAGGATAATCACAAAGCCTTATATGGTTAAGGATTTTTTTAAAAAATCACCATGAAGCAACACTTCCATCGTTACGCAAAGTGTGACACATTTCGCGTGAGAATGACATTTGGTGCAAAAAAAAAAAGTCTAAATACTGATGACATGTCAGACAGGCTGTTGAGCAACGCGATGGCTTGAAACACCATTCATTCAAAGAAATTGCACAATGACGGGGATTGCGCATACCTTGCACAGTAGCTCATCGCCGGTGTCGGTATTCATGGCGCTGTGCATGCTCTCCCGGTCCGACAGAGGTAGAAGGAGAAATGGTCCTATCCTGGACGGTCCCTGGTGAGTCAACGCCGGGGGTGCGTTTGACACCGGGCTGACCGGAGATCCGGGAGAAGTACCGAGGAGGAGTCCGTGCGTATCCACCGCGTCGGCGCCGCTCAGCCGGGCGCATTTCGCCGGCGGCTGATCGTCTGAGTCCAGTCGCTTGTACGCGACTCTCACGGTGCGGATGCAAGGAGCCGGGCTGCCCCACTGCAAGTTCATCCTGACAGACCGATTCACCATTAAACCAAACAAACGAAGACCCTGACCTGTTTACGATGACTCCTCTTGATGGTTAAAATAAACTAGAAACAGTGTGCTCCATTCCTCCGTGTTGAGACTCGTTATAGTTGAGATAGAAATGAAACTTCAGCGGTAATAATCCAAACTTGTCTTTTTCCCCCCGAAAGCGAATACCTCGTGCCTCTGAGGTCTGAGTAGTTTTTTTTTAATTATTTTTTAGATTTTTTTTCTTCTGGTGAGAAAATCCCAATCCCCCCCTGGAGACCAGATTTAAAGAGAGAGAGAGAGACAGAGACAGAGGAGGAAAGAGAGAGCGCTCCACACTCAGAGAGAGGCAGAGAGTGAGTGAGCTCCGGTGATGTTGAGCTCTGAGCTCAAACACTCCTCCAGTCCAGCCTCCTGGTGACACAACCATTGAGCAATCCTGTAACGGCACCGACTCCTGCTCAGCTCAGCTCGGCTCTGATGAAACTGTCTGCTGTGGCTACTACCTTTCACATGTTAGCATATGGATCAAACATTAATGTTGTTTTATTCTCCCCACCTGTGAATAACTGAATTTCCCTTTTGAGCTCAGATAAGAAATCATTGGTATCATGATCACCTCATCAGTTGTGCACATGTTTGTAGACAATTATTAACAATTTCTATAACTGTCTGCCATATGGAAATGTCACATATTTACATATATTGACCTTCCATACAGGAAATACATGTGCATATGACCTGAAGACATATATGCATGTAAAACTCATATAAACATATATGTCCATGTGTGTATATTCATAAATTGACATGTATATGATTAGTTGTACACACAAGTATTTGTATAAATGCACAACATCTAAACACATATTTGTCAGCTAAATATATTTATACAAATATTTTTACACAGTTTTTAGCTATGGGTATTTTATGTGTTAAATGTAAACATGTACTCATATATCTGTAACAGTATCTGACAACAGCACATCCCCTTATATGTGACATATGTGGCGACATAGCTCATGGTTATATATGAGATACATTGCGTTTCCTTATAGTTTGTTCATTAATGTTAATCTCTTATCACCATTTACCACCAGTTGCAACAATCTCTACTTAACAGTTTGCTCTCCAAGTGTTACTAGTCAGTACAATGCTCTAGTGTATCAGCCTAACCTCCAGCTTTAACATCACCATGATATTTTCCCATGCTGGGCTTGTTTGTTATGTGGATATGACTCACCCCCATAAAGGCTTATTGGTGCTGGGATATAAGCATTCTCATAAAATATGCCAGGGCAGCTCTGTAAACAACATTACAGCAGCCGCCTGGACTCACTGAATCCAAGTTAAAAATACATATATAACCAAATACCACAAAAAAGCGAGACAGTACTCTAAATCTGTGCAAAACTTATGCAATAGTCTTGACAAAAGTCTAACCAGTGAACTATGGGCTATTACTCAGGGAGGTGAGAACCAGAAATTGAAGGGTGAACAATAAAAACATTCCTGTGATGAGTGTTGAGATGAACTGAATGTATCAGGTAATTAAATATGCTTGTTTGTGTGTGTTTGTCGGGGTGTGTACACACGTGTGACCATGTGCTGTGTTGCACAAGAGTTCACTTTTTTTCCCCCTATTTTTTTTTTTTCTTTCCACAACTTTATGTCGAACGAGCACGTAAAGCACAGAGCACCAGCTGGTCTGCCAAACAGAAGCGTGTCATTCCAAATCATTTCTTTTTCACATTTATTTCCGCAAGAGGTTACACACTTAACCAGGTCAGCAGAAGCACGACTCAAAAAAAAAAAAAAAAAAAGGGTCATGTGAACCTGCCTCTGCAGGCTGTCCAAACATGGATGAGCTGCAGATTCCATAGGAATGATGGCTGTTATTTTTAGGCCTCGCATTCTTTCTTTGTGCAGTGGTCGTCCTACAAATAAGGTGACTCACCAGCTGATTGATGTGTGTGCGTCTCTATGAGCAAGTGTGTTTGTCATGCCGTCAGGCAGGCACAGGAACAGGTTTCCTTTCTTGCTGCTGCTTCTGTGTCTCTTTTAAAGAAGTTCAAAAAGCAGGATGTTCAGTCACTTTGAGAACTGGTGGCAGAGGTACAGGAGGCCCAAAGCTTTATTGTTACCTGACCCGGTGCATTTGTATCGTCTTTGTTTAGGTGTTCCCTGGAAAAACTGACGTATTTGTGTTGGCTGTGATCAAACAATTGTTTGCGTGTGTGTGTGATATAATGAACTGTGACTGTGAGTTCATGTTGTAATCATTATACAAGGTTACACCATAGTACTTATTTAGGTTTTGTTGTGTTTTACTCTTATGCAAGATGGTTTATGTTGCTGTGTGCCTCATGATGTACGTGGGTGTGTTTTATGTGTGTGTGTGTGTAGGAGTGTGACTGCATCCCCATGCCAGGGAGCTCACAGAGAAAGCAATTCAGGGCATGCTCTCCCTTGTTATAATTAGCTGAGTCACTCACCACCAGCAGCGGTAAAGAGAGGCAGGGGAATTGATCCGCTCTGAGAATAGTTCAATCTGCTCTGGCTGACAGCCAGTCATCGCTCTAAATTATTCTCCGTTTGAGCCGCTCCGTCACGTTACACATGGAAACACAAGAAACGCACATAGCTGTTGACCTGAAACCAGAACCAGACATACGCTTACCTCCAAAAAAAAAAAAAAAAAAAAGAGTCGCTACTTAAATGGCCCACCTCCATTGACTGTACACGCTATACTAGTACTCTTGCTAGGCTCGCTTTGTGGGATCAACAGGCCTTTTTGTCTCAACAGACATTTTGAATTGTTGTGGTGGAAAAAACACAGGTGTTACTAATAACTTTAAGAATGGCTCTGTTCTGTTCAAGTGTCTCCGTAATGGTGCATTCATGGAAAATGGAAAAGAACAGAAACTTCCCATTATTCTGCTGTACTACTGTCCTCAGAGTCAAACTGGATAAATAGCTAAAAAAAACAAAACAAAACAAAAAAAAAAAAAAAAAAAAAACAGAGATGGACAAATAGTGTATAGCATCTTTTTTCATGTCTCCAACTTTGGGAAGATTTTCTTAAAAAAAAACTGCTCATAGTCACAACTAGAAATGAAACTAAACTGTGTGAATAATAATGTCTCAACATGATGCAGCATCAGTCATGACAGTGTGACAGGAACCAAAACCAGGACCCAGAAACTGAGGCAGCTAAATGAAATTCATTCATTCGTTGTTTTCACCTCTACTAGTTTGAATATCTCCTCATAGAAAGCCTACAATACTCCCATTTATTCCAACCAACCCTGGCTGTGTTTATTGTACAAAATGGTCATTCACAGTTTTTATGTAAAACTCATTTGCCAAGTCACTGTTCAGGACAAATTTGAGATTGTCCTGGAGATGTGTATTGGAAGATGTATATAAGACAAAACTTAGTCAC
Source organism: Polydactylus sextarius (assembly GCA_016801845.1). Taxonomy (NCBI): domain Eukaryota; kingdom Metazoa; phylum Chordata; class Actinopteri; family Polynemidae; genus Polydactylus; species Polydactylus sextarius. The sequence continues at coordinate 14,137,278 of CM028927.1, forward strand.
ATTGTACCTCAAATATTTTCCCTCTTTAAAAGCATCACACGCAGCGTTTGAGTTTCAAAATGACTACATACAAAACCAAACATGGTAAATATTGTTATTATAGCTGAACATTGACCTCTATTTTCAACATCTGAAAAAGGTTACATGAGGATATAAGGAAGGAAAGATACTGTATGCAATAATAGTGTTTTTTACAAGGCCATTATCTTCCTCTATTGCTTTTGAACTGTTTCTTGTATGTTTTTTTTTTTTGTAAAATGGAACTTGTTTTACTGCAAATGTCTGGTTATCTGCCATTATATCTTTGGACAGCTGAAAATTAGCTGTGAATGAAGAATTACGAGTGTGAGAGATAGAAGCAGGCCAGTGAATATTCAACCACAAGCTTGTAAGAAAAATGATTTGCATTTTTCATTCTGGGTGTAAATTCTGCCTAAAATAGGGCCTTATAAGTTAGTACCATAGCTCTGGTCTTCCATATACAGTATCTGGGTATAAGCTCCTAGAATTTGTGAACTGTAGGAACTTAAGTGCTGAGGTCTTATCCAAAATTAGTTGTCAGGCAGCTATAACCATCTCTACTGAATATGCTCTATATTTTCACAACCTCGGCTGACCTCAGGAATAATCAATCAAACCAGAAGCCGAGATGGGGGATTGTTTCATGTGGATGGACTCCAGACTGTAGTCTGGCCAAAATTTTCTGCCTTCCTTTGCTAGTTATCCCAATCTGTCCATCACCATTTCTTTGATCTGTTCCCCTCAGTTAGGGTTGGTAAGATTGGAGAAACTATATAAAAAAAACCCCCCAAAAAACTCAGATTAGATAAAATATGTTAGATTTTACAACACATGGAAAACTACATTTTATTTTCCTATATTGTAACACACCTACACAGTGTTCCCAACCAACAGAAAGCATTTATTCTCACATAAGGGAGTTGTCATGTTTTGCAAGTTTGATCAGCACAAAGACTTCCCCAAAGGTCTTATGAGAAGTTTAAAGCTTTGGCTGAATTTAAAATTCACCACAATATGTTTATGTGAAATTGTCTTCTCAGCAGGTTTTTATCAGCAGCCGTTACGTAAAAAGAGTTGCAATCATCAATTTCGTCCAAAAAGTTAGATGTTTACCAATTAAGAATCAAGAACAGTGAATTTCTCTTTTCCACAAACATATTTTTTTTCAGGAATGATATTGTAATATTGTGATACAAGCCATGGGAAAGAAGAAGCAGTTATTCTGTTCTGTTAAACTGCACAACTGCATGAAGAACATGTCAGCTTCTCCATCTTTGTCTCATAACTACACATTTTCTGACCAAAAACTTACAACTACCGGATTCACGCACTCCACTCCCAATCGCCAGCCTACACACTCTCAGTTTCAAAATGCTGATTGGATGAGAAAGTTTGGCTACACTAAAGCAGATGTTTGCGGGATTGCTACATTATATTAATGATCACGTTGCTGCAACAGTGGCCTAGTCCCAAAAATGCAAAGGTTTGTGACTGAGTTGAGTATGACGAGTTACACCATTGGTCAGTTGAATTTTCCCATTTGGCTGTTGCTCTTTCTAGATGAATATAAAATGAGAATAATCATCAGGATGGTATTTACAGGCAGTGTTGCCAAATTGTGCCTAGCAACACATCTAGTGCCTTTCTGGAAAAGTCATAGCTACTTTCCATAGAAGGTGGTCACTAGTATTGGCTTATAATGATGCTGGATCTCTCTATTCTTCTCAATCAACTGACCGCGTAGCAGCTTCTCTCTGAGTGATCATTTTACAAGTAAATATAACATAAATCACTGCACAGCTGTTGTTTTTAACTAATGTCTTTGGTGATTTTGTTAGACAACTTCACGGTTCTAACATCAGGATTTTAGCTGCACAGAGCAGCAGCTTAAAAATGTCTTGGAAAAGACTTCTAACACACAGCCTTAATAGGCCATGTTCCAGTGACTGATTCATACGTGTTTCATTTTCAACAGAAACAGAAAGAAAAAAAAAAAAACATGCAAATGAGAGCAGCTTGTTATAAGATACTTCATATATGAGCATAGAGAGTAGGCCGAATGCAAATGTGACTTGATGATTATGCAAATTATTATCCTCCATGGTTTTCTCTTATGTCCTCAATTTCACACATTGACATGAGGACTAGTTGCCAACACGTGGGTCTATAACATAATATCTTGTAAGGTCTTGATGGCAAAGCAGCTGCATTTGGTTTTCCCACTCATTAAAGAGGTTATTCCTTTAATTTGACTTTAACTTAATGTCACTTGTGTAGCTGAGCACCGTATTTGTTCTCACAGAACAAAAACTGTTCATGTCTTGAAAAGTTATTTATATAAACCTCGAGACAAAACTATACATTCAGAATTGAGATAGTTAAGCTTATTTATATGAGAGCTTCTATAAAATAAGCAAGAAAAAAAAAAAAACATTTTATGGCCACTCAAAAGATCCTCTTTTCTGTTTTATTTTTTGACAACTTGTAGTATTCCATTACACTGAAGCAGAATAAGGAAATGTGATTGTACTGATGCCATTTCATTGGAAAGTTCATGCATATACCAGATATCCCCTGTCAAACTGCCATCAGCAGAGTTTCACTTGAAAAGGCAAGTTTACTTCCCTTCACGTCCTAAGAAAACAATTTCACAAGTCCATCTTTATCAGATGATTTCACTGAAACACTCAGCATTTAACTCCAGAATGACTCAAGGGGTTTCCTGTTGTTAATGGGAAGTGGATGGCAATTGTGTGTGTGTGTGTCTGTGTGTGCACTCTGTGGCCACAACACTAACACGTCATCACCATACTGTCACCGGCTCATCACTGAGGTTACACAAGCTGTCTCCGCTCAGCCGGGTCGAGTCCATGATGTCACCCTCAGTGGAATTAGAAAACACCGATTGAGAAAAAGAAACAAGAAGTGACTGCCGTTTATTGGTGTACTGGGAAAAAAAAAGAAAGAAAAAAAAACCCAGTGGTTCCATGACTGCTGGTGACGATTCATTCACTTTTGTAAGACTGTAGCTAAGTAGAGAAAGATCAGATCAGAGCAGGATTTATGGTTCCAGTTGCTGATGTTGATGTGTAGCATGTTAAATATTTAACTGTTTTAACATACTGACATTTTCTAATTTGTACTAAATGTTCTCCTCTTGATGTTCCATCTCACATAGTTTCTTCCAAGTGTGACTTGCTTTGATTTATTTTATTGACATGGTAAAAAAAAAAAATCTTTTACAAACAGTGCCTCAGAGGATGGCACATGAAACTGTCACCCGACATTAATCTCTGCTGCGTTGTTTGACGAAAGATAAGATATAGCCGCTGTTCAAAAGGGGCGTCTGCTTTTAACATACCTGCACTAAATTAATTTGTGAAGTGAGCAGATATTCAGTCTCTCTTCATCTCAATAACCAAGGACGCAAAGTACATCCTACAGCCAAAATGTAAGAGGTGGGATCATCAGTTATGACGCTTCGACTTACTTCCAGCATGAGACAGAAACATGGAATAAAAACTGTTATTTGTTTCCAATTCCATCTACAAGTCTCCTAACCCCCAACCTCTTTCTGAAGTGAGTCACGCAGTGCTGTACTCAAAGTGGGTGAACACGAGAGGGAGAGAAGAGCTTAGCATTTGGAAAAAGCAATTAATTACAGGATAATACCCCATGTAACAGGATTTCAATGACTGTTAGCGCTGCTCCGCTCCAAAAGGAGATTTATTCTCATAATCCCGTGATGAAAGGGACGGCCAATTATTTCCAATGCAATGGAACACACTGCCTGAAAGAGGGCTAGGCCAGCGGGAGAAAGAGGAAACGAGGAGCGGGAAGGAAAAGACAAGAAAGTGTTTGTGTGTACACATTCACACTTAACTATTCAGCCAGCAACAACAACCTGTCACTCTTCATAAATTACCTAACGCAGAGCTTTTAATGATATGATTGCACTACAACTCACGGGAGAAAGATGAAAGCAGCATGCTGCTCCATTAACTGCAGACTCCGTGGCCTCTGAAAATTACGTGCCGCGTTTCTTGGCGTTTCATCAGTTTTGAAGGATGTTGAAAATGTGGGTTAACATTTATGAAGTTTGTGTTTGAGTTTCAGCGGCGGAATGTCATCATAAAGGAGTACACATGATGTTATTGAAACAGGCATTGGAATCTTTCAAAGGAATTCATTTATAGACGTTCAATAATGATGGTACAACTTCTTGATTAATGGGCGATACCAGACCTGAATGTGGCAAAGTCATTTTCAAAAAAACAAAACAAATCTTATCTTTTGGAAAGGTGAAAGTGATGATTCGGAACTTATGCAAATATTTAAATATGTTTTTTATGCTCTTGTGTGTGTGTGTGTGTGTGTTTTTATGCTTTAGGACTTGAACAATCAAAGTTTGCTTGCTTTGCCTTGCAGATTGTTGTATATTTGTTGCAAATCATTTGTGCTGCTCAAAGCAGTGAAAGCCAAATTAGAAGAAAGAAAAAAAAAGTCTTCAAGAATGAAAAGTATTGATGTTACAGCTGAGCTTTATCCCCAGGCCTTGTTCACAAAAGCAATTTGTGAGCATCTGTGTGTAAGTTATGCTCACATGTAAGTAATGGGAGTGGTGACGTCATCTGTCATGCCTGTTTTTCACTCATAAATCTTTAGTATTTGCATGTCTTACGGTACTTTCTCATGCTCACGCATGGACATGGAAGTGTGACATGTTTTGGATTGGTGGAATGTGTCAAAAGATAAGGATAAGGATAAGGCCCATTAGCAACACGACGTTGCTAATGGGCCTTATCCATTCACATTTAAATGGTTGGGGTTGGCAACACTAGGGTTGAGTGGGGAAAAATGAGAACTGATGCTTGACGCAAAAGTACTTTCCTGTTTTTTGGCAGTGCCTGCCTGTTTTTGTTCTCGTCAGCGTCAGATAAGGGTTGAAAGAAAGAAGCGTTAGAATGGGACCATATCACAATAATGTCAGTCCGTCTCGAATCTTTAATAATCTAACTATAGACTCCCTGGTGCTTCCTGGAATTGGAGCTATTACCTGAGTGTGAGCTGGGGAAACTGCCATCATTATACACCTCATCAGCACCTTTTCCACAGATCTCAGCCTCCAGGTCAGAGGGTCCCTTATCGAACATGCATAATTTTGTTGAATGATGATTCATTGCACCAAATTTAACTCGGCCTGTCAGACCTGCAAGAAACAGGTTTTCTTTTCTTTTTCTTTTTCTTTTTTTTTTTTTTTATCTTCGATGCTTGCATATTCAAGTGAGCACAGAGTCAATGTGACAGGATCTCTATGGGTGCGTGACAGCAGAGTGAACAGCACGTCCTGCAGTTGGTGTTCACAGACAGCCGTACTTATCAAGCACCTCATCCAGTCTTATGGGTGCTGTTGATGTGTTCCCTCCACAGGAAGAGTGTGTGTGTGTGTGTGTGTGTGTGTGTGTGTTTTGTGTATGTGTGTTGATGTGACGGCGGAGCTGCTGCTGACTGAAGGTTTGTATGTGTGTGTTTGTGTGTGTATAGGGTGTGGGCGGAGGTAATTAAGGTGTCAGGAAACATGCATTATTAATCGTAACACGACGTAATAATGGCAAGGCAGCGTGATCTGTCATGCCTGGCCGCTTTAACAGCCCTGGGGTGAGTTTGTCTGTGTATAAGTGTGTGTGTGTGATTTTTTTTTTTTGGGGGGGTGTTGGTTCCTCTGACAAAACAAAAGTCACTTCAGGAACAGAGTGTGTCCTGTGGTTGTGTTTCTTTTAAATAAAAAAAAAAAAAAAAAAAAAAAAAAAAAAACCTGCATCAGTCTGTTTTTGTCAGGTACAGTGTATGACCCATTTCAGCACAAGAACACCTCCTATTTCTGATACTATCTTGCTTTTTTTTCCCTTTTTTCCATTTAAGCCACAACAAAAGCAAATGCTGTAAGGGACACTTGCTGAGTGTAGTCGTGACAGGGCCGTCGCACAAACAAGGACAGAAATGTTCTATTCGTGGCTCAGTGGGCTGAAGAGGAGCCGTGCTTGTTTATGCTACAGTGTTGAGATAGGGCTTAGGTGTTAGGCAAGTTACCAGGCTGTGACTCAATGTTTGGTGTTGAGTCTCCCTCAGTGTTTAGTGTTGTGTTATTCTCCCTCAGGTTAAATACTGAATGGGGTTAGGCTGTTCAGTTCACTGTAAATCCAAGGTTAGCAGTGGTAAAACCGATGGAACATGAAACTTGTGAAGGGCTTAGTGAAAGTTGTTTTCATAGGTTGGTAAAGAAACCGAATGCAAACCCAAAGGCAAATTTACAATCAAATCACTGTAAAGGATCTTTTTAAGAATTCTATACCTACTTCAGTAACTACAATCCAACTCTTTATAGACTTTGAGAAAAGTAGCCAACTCAGACCTTTTACAGTCTGAGACGGCACTAAAATGTTTTTACACAATAGCCTCATGACTAAGGTTCCAATAATGCTGTGATAATAAAGCTACCTCTGGTGTTATTAACTTGTAGCATAGCAAGCTAACTCATGAAAGTCATATTTTATCGTTTTTTCACTTCTTGTTCCTGATCCTGAGCAGTAGGCAGGGGTCACGACACTCAATAAATTCAAGAGCACTGCAAGAAATCTTGAAGTGTTTTTCCACCCTGAGGCATGTTCCATTTTATGTGGTCTGTGCTGTTGTGAGCTTCTTTGACATGTTATTATGCTTTACCGCGCCTGGCTGTGCATCTGAGAGAACCGCTAAGACCTGCATGGAGGCTTGCCTGGAAAAGATGGCTGAAGTATTCACGGTGTGGAGAGAACGGCTCTCGCTGAGCCATTTTTTTTTCTTTCTATTTTTTTCACCTCACTCATAGCTGTGAAGGCTGTGAGTCATGAGACTTTTAATTTCTTCATGTCAGGAAATTCCACTAAATGTTTTGAGAAAAGTAACAATGCTATCCTCACCAAATGAAATTTCCAGCTGTGGTGTCTTTAACACGAGAAAGAGGAAACTCTGCATGGCTAATTACAGTGTCTGCAGAAATCCTTAATGTTGACATCCAGAATTGTTATCAAATTACATATAATAATTTGACTGGAACTGAGCCAATTGCAAAGAGCTCACATACCAGCACTGGATGTAGGAAGGAGAAAAGGAAGGTGATGTGACTACTGTTAGCATGAAATCAAAAAAGGCTCGTTCCTGTAATGTTGGATTATTCCTTTAAGAGTGAGAAGTGCCCACAAGCTCCTCACTGACACAATACGTCACATTACATTATGCCATTTTATTAAACCCACTGAGATGTAAAACTCAAACCCAGATGAAACAGCCATCAGGACGTTTTTTTTTTTTTTTTTTTTTGGTGAAAAACCAAAGCAGAGGAGCCAGGAAGTGAACCACCTCCTTCTATCTCCTGAGCGACAGGAGCCCAAACAAGTTAAACAAAATATTTTCTTAAATGTGATATTTTTCATATTGTGCCAATTTGACAATGAAGAACCTGTTAAAGACGCACACAGCAGCTGACAGGTGGATGAGCTATGTAAAAACATTAAATATCCTTGTAAAACTGTGGCACACCCTGGATATTCATCATCTTTCTCAGCTTCATGGAGCGGTGCCATAACTAGCTCTGTTTTGTTTTTCTTTTATTAAAATTTAATACAGAACAATGTAGTCTTTACACTCACTACTGAGACTTATGGATATTTTTTTATTTACTTTATAACAAGACACCAATGAGCTGATCACATCTCGGTGCCAAACACAGACTTTTATAAACACATGAAATGAGTCCTTTGGTGTAGATGTTCTGATTATTAATATAACTGGACTGTGTGGTTATTTGAAAGCTTTCAACACTATGACTTATTCAGCCATGTAGTTTATATGCTGAGCAGCGGTTCATGGTCCAAAGGTTGGGTTTTAGTATAGCGCAAGAGTAGATTCTGTAGTGCAAGTAGGAGCAAGACTGTACACGCATCATGTTTGACCTCTTAGGTTAGTGGCATATGAATGAACGGGAAGTTTTCCACCGGTGGATCCTCCCCCACCGGTGTATGTACGTTCACAAGAGAAGAGGAAGTATAAAAGAATCTCTACACACAATCGCATACATCACACAGACACACACAAAGAGAGAATGGGGAGGTCCATTGTGTTTCTTTGCTATTTGTTAAGATACTTTGTGGCTTGTGTGCGTGTGATCCACTGCAGCTGACTTCCCCTGTAGAAGAACACAGACAGAGAAACAATACACTTTTGATTATCATTACACACACACACACACACACACACACACACACACACACACACACACACACACACACAGAAGCTCCTCTAACGCAAGCCAGATGTCTCCTGGAACAGTGTCGGAGATGGAAAGTTATCCTCTTAATTTTCAGGAGTGAATATTTTTCACCGGTTGAAAGGTAACTGGAAACAGCCGGATTGAGGAGAAGAAGAAGAGAAGGTGAAACACGGGCATAGAAACGACTTTCTCCTCAGGTGCTTTGAACATAAGGATACAAGGAAAGAAAAGATAAATTAAACGCTTTCTCACTCGCAAAACACTCGTGATAGTAGTATGTGTCTGATGGTACAAGACCACCATGATCGCTCATCGTACCTCCAAGCTTCGCTCACATAACATTCCCCTTATTTTCTCAAGTTTTACAAGCTTTTTGACACGTCCAGTCCTGTGAAAGGGAACTCAGCCCTGCACCATATCCTCCCTTATAGTCCTTCCAACAACATTATAGCTGCTACTTGTGAATGCAGGGTATTTTTTTTTTTTTTACACTGCTGTGTTGCAATAGAAGACTTTATGATAATGATAGCAGTGAACTCACCAAAGTAAATGGAGAGATCTGGAAGTAGAGCAACAACAATAACAGCAACAACAACAACAACAACAACACAGTGAAATCCAATGAGGCAAAAGAGACAAGTAGTGAGATGATTACACATGTTGTGAACGAGCCAACATTTTAGTCGCATTATTTAAACCACTTAAACCGACTGTGAGCTGGAATCAGACCCACGTACTGATTTCATGTCTTTTACCAGCTGGTTTATGCTGAAGCAGTTACACTGTCGCTTGCCAACTTTTGCCTGTAACTAGCGTGGATGTTGAACTACACTGAACGGGCTGTTGCCCACGGATCATGAGCCAGTGGGCCTGTTTTTTTTTTTTTTTTTTTTTTCTCACAACACAGTCAACAGGCGGCTCAGAGGAGAGAATGAATCAGCTCGCCTGTAAACGAGACTAACTGCCCACTAAAACTGTAAAGCAGCTTTTTTCAAGAAGTTCTGAAAATAAAAAACACCCAGTTGTGCCACAATACTAACATATCACTTTTTGAGATGATATGGCGAACATGTTGTCAAACAGTTATCCGCTACCCAACAATGTCCAACGTTCACTTTCTTTTTCTCTTTTTTTTAGCAGCTTAATGCTCCTGTGTGTTCACCAGCTGGTTATTAACAATGTGCGTCTTCTAGTTCCGAGCAGTTAGCGTCGTAGCATTTATTGACAGTTTTCAGTTCTCAGTTTGTCATAATTTCATGCATGTCACCATGCAGCTCTGCTACGAACACAGCATTTGACTTTATTCTCTGATAAGCAAATCTATGCGTTCATGTTGAGTTTTCTCACGGCTGATAAACAGATCCTGTGTTCTCTGCTGAGAATTGATGTTTTTGACAGTACATTTAGAAAATGTGTGAAATCCAAACACCTATCAGCTGATTTGTTTGGCTGACGTGTTAATAATTGTCACAGTTTACACTCTTAAAGCTGTTTGTTCGTCTGCTTGTGTTTTTTGTTCCTGATTAAACTTCTTTTTTAGGGAAGTTGCTTCATTCCCGGAACTAAGCGCTGACTTTTGTAACAGCGCTGTCATTATTAATGATGGCAAAGAAGGGCAAAATATAATATATGTTTTAATGTAAATAGCTGGGATTACAGTTTAAGTTCCAGTAGTAATAAATACACACACACACACACACACACACACACACACATAAAGCCAACAATTCCTGGGGGAAAGAGTCCTTGTCCCCCACAGGTCAGGAAGACAGATATTGTATACTGTATTAGGGATTAATCGCTCCAAATGTACCCCCTGTATCCTGTGCAGCCCAAACAAATCCTCTCACAGGGAGAGCAGGATACTCTACAAAGCTCTGTATACTTCTCAGTCAGGATATTTCTTTCTGACTCAGTGTCTCTCTTCCTCACTCCATCTGTCTCTCTTTCTGGTTATCATCTGTCTTCTCTCTTCCTCGTTCATTTATTCTCTCTTTCCTCTTGTCTCTCCTCCTTCCTTTCACTGGCTTTGTTAAGGGCATTTGGCAAAATGTTATGCTCAGGGGATGTTTACATCACTGAATGATTGATGGGATGTAATGAAACAATCTAACCTTGAGCCGACAGAACATGTTCCAAGCTGCAATGCATCAAACTCTTTTCAGCAGGGGCACAGTATACTGTTACATTATTAAGGAGACAACACAGACAAGAATGAAGTAATGGCTCATCCAAAGTATAGTACCGTGATATGTAAAGACATCACCCGCAAAATATCCAGAAGTCTTTTACCTAAATTGCTTAACTGGCTGTAGAATTGAATCTATGATGTAGGTCTGACAGTTATATGAGAAAACCCCTCCGGTTAGATGCTTCACTGGCGCTGTCAGTTGTCATTTTAGTGCTTATCGCTGTGACCCTCCTCCACCCCCATTCACTAGGTTTCATATCCAGTGGCAGGTTGAACTCATTACATACAGATCTTCAGTTTCTTTTTATTCCATCACCCCATCACTGCCGGTGTCCACACCCAAGGGGGGTTTCCTATATGCACAACCTCAACCGTCTCAAATACGATGACATCACGTCGGAGTCTAATCACCAGAGACCCTCATGCCTCATGTTCTTCTCATGTTCCTTCACATTGCAATTAAACTCCTCTGTTTTGGTCTCAAAACAAAGTCTCTTCTGATTGACGTTATGTTAAATACAATACAATTACAAAGATATCAACATGTGGCAATGTGGTATGAATACACTGGGGTTGTTTTAATCAAGATCAACGTAATCAAGATACATTTACACACACACTGGAAAAAACAGAATCCACCTGGTTTAGTTGCATTGGTTTGTAGTTCCATTTGGAAAAGAAGATAAAATAATAATATGTTAGTTGGCACATACTCTGTCTGTCCGTCCGTCCGTCCACTATATATAAGGTTATGACAATGGGTAACAGGTTAAGAACAGTTCATATAAATTTGCAAATTTAACAGTGGAAAGTCATAAAAATACCACTGTGTAGAAAACGTGTCTCCTGCCAGTTTGGACCCTGTGGCTGCTGCAGCAGTGACCCAGCACAATCTATTGTTTAATGTGGCATAGCAGCTATTTTATAATCCATGACTTTGTCCATCTCCTCTGTTATATACAGGATAGCATTCCATGCCTAATATAGACTCACTTTGTCAGAAAAAATGTTTGTTATGACACATTCATCAAGATAAGATATCTACAGGAGTAGGTGGAATGTGTAATTCAAGGGATGAGCGTACTTTCTAATGTTAATATTTCTCTCCCCAGATTGTCCATTTATTGTCTGAGAGTCACAACAGAAATGTTTGTGTTTGAACTGGAGAAAGACCAAAACCATGAGGAAAATAAGAAGTCTTATCTGCATGCTGCACAGCAGATTCTTTTTATTTTGTGAAAGGGTTGTATTTATGACTAAAACCTTGTTTGGGGAGTGTGTTCATTTAACCGTGCATAAAATAATTTGCGTGTTGCATGTCTTTTTTTTAAGTATTAATATGAAAAAGTTTTGAACTAGATATGTTGTTTGAAGTTATAACTAAAAACCAAATGAATAATTTTACTCTGTAATGAGTAATGAAGCCTCAGAAAACCAAATGCTCCTCACAGTAAGATAATAAATATAATTTTCAGTGATTTTGATGTTGGGAAGTAAAATGATGTTCACTTTGAAGTAACGATCCATTCACAGTTTCTTTGTGATGTGCTGTGATGATTCAGACACGTCTGTTTTCACAGACATTGCAACATGAATATGAATGAAAGCAAAAACAGCTTGTTTCAACCTGAAACATGCTTATTAAGGGGAAAATTCCACCGCTCCCCCACTCAGTGCGGTTTGGGGCATTAATCAAACAACAACAACAAAAAAGGAACATTTTTACATTTCAAATTTGCTGCATTTCAAAAGCTCCACTGTCTGTGGGTCATGCCTCGTACAGTGCTGGTAGACAAAGGATTGCACAGGGCGAGATGACTCAAGTGACAAAGGGGTGGTTAGGAATTTGCTCAGCTCGGAAACCCATCATTACTGGGAATATGAGAGTATCACAACTACACTGTAGCCAATTAAAACGTAACCTTGGGTTTTCAGTGCTGGGACAAGTTAAATATGAGACATACTTTGCATCATATGCTGAATAATTTAAAATGCATCATGTTGACCCCAAGTTCAGATGAGCGACTTGCAAACAATTAGCATATCATAAAAGTAAAGGCGACGTAAACAATCAGAAAAACACACCCTCTTTTTTTACTTACAAAACATATGGTTCAGTAATGAAGGCTTGACGCTGGTGCTGTTGAGTAGGTTTAGTATCTTACACAATACTTGTAATGACTTATAGAGGCCCCAGTGGTGTGTACAAATAAGAAGGAATTCATTCCTAAGATTATAAGTATTACAGCTGCGGAGATAAAAGACAAAAATCACCAGAAAATAACAAACATTAGGTTTTATGTCGTGCAAAGCAAGCAGAATAAACAGCATGGTTTAGTCCTGGTTTCAAAGCCAGATTCTATAATTACGTTGCAAAACCACCATTGCTCATTTCTGCAGTTATTTTCTCTAGAAGCCACCAATATTTGTCACCGCAGGACAGTAATTACAACTTCACAAGCAGAGACGACTTTCCAACAGCATTCGAATGGGCAGAGGAGAACAACTGAACAGATGACCGACTTACATCCTGATTATGGGAGGAGGAGACATCCGTATGTCAGCACGTGGGGAAGTGCACTGACTAACAGGCTGACACACAGTATGTATGCTTAGTGACTGTAAGCAATTGTGGTGCAAGGCACTGGCTGGTGTTTGCGTGGTCGGTAAACACAGGATTCCCATCGGCGAAGGTATTAGTGGTTACGCAGGGACGAAGGGGAAAATGTCAGCAACGCTTGACACAGATCTGAAGTCAGACTGCCCTCGCAGCATTTTCACAACAAGAATGGGAAACTGAAAAAGCGATCTGAAATCAGAATCTGGTTGGTGTTCCCCAACACGCCCACACATACACCTTCTCCTCCTCCTCTTCACATTAGTCTTCTGGAAAAAAAAAAAAAAAAAAAAAAAATCCCCCTCTGTTTGTGGCCCAGTCAGTAAACACAGGTTTACCAGGAAGGCTGAGAGGATATTACCCCTTCACACAAGTGCACACAAACACACGTTTATACATAAGCGTTGGTGCACAGTTCATTGTGCACTGGCTTTCTGTACTGACAGGGTTACCTTTTTATCAAAACAGCTATTTGTCTTTCGACACAGGTGTTCCGCTTTCCTGTTTGCTGTGGTTAGGTCAGGTTTTTACTGCAGGTTATCATAAATCTAACTCCGAGTCACTATGTCATGTGGGTTCAATGCTTTTTGATCAGTATTATTATTATTATTATGTTTGTTTTTTTTTTTTGTAGAAGAACAGCTTGGAGCACTTTTGTTATTTTTGTTATTTTTTATGATTTAATGTGTTTATATCTATATAACCTGGTATTTTATATACAGAATATTTTTTTTGTTGGATATAATTTTGTCCTGCATTTTATAATTTACACACATCCATTAAATACAGACTGAAACCTTCAGGCACCTGGTAACCTGTAGCTTCTAGAGGTTATGACTATGCAGGAATGCAAGCAGACATGCAGGCTCTTACAAGCAGAACTAACACCTATTTAGCAAGGCATTTGTACAAACCAGTTGACCTTTTCAAATATCCCAAAAACCACCGGTAGTCTGTCATTGTAGACTATGATTAAAACACTATTAAAAAGGTTCAGCGCGTGATTCATATCCATGCCCCAGTGTATTTCAGAGAGGTGTTTTTGAAAGGCCTGCCGCAACCGATTGTGACCTTTATTGGCGTGTTGCTCAGCATCAAATGAAACAGAAAATTGTGCAAGCCCTGCAGATTAAACATTGAATGACACTGGTGGAAAATAGAAAGGAAAAACATGTGAAAAACCCTTCGTAAAAAAGAAAAAAAATACAGAAAAGAAAAAAAAAAAAACACACACACACACACCAGCACGCTCCTCCCTTTCTTCTTTCTTAGAATGTTGCTATTTGCTTTGGGCAAAAGGACTGCAGTTGCACAACTGTGCAGCCACCAGCACATCTAAACTTCGCACATACACACACACACACACACATGCGCACTGCAGTAAACGCTGTTTGGAGAAGTTAGCCGAAGCAGTTTTGTTCGATTGTTTTTCCATTTAGTTTAGTTTAACAGACTCATATTAGAATAGAAACACATAGTTTTACTGCAGTAAGAAGAAGGAGAAGTTGCACCTCAGTTTCACAAGAACCTCCCCCAAAAGCTTGTGAAATTGTATCATGGCATCAGACGTGTCACACATCTTAACTTTTTTGAAGTCAAAAATCAGATGGATCTCCTCTGACACATAAGCTGCTTTTGGCTCTTTTTATTCACCCAGTCACCTGATCCTGATTACCTGCATTAGGTGGACTTCCTTATATCCTTAGTAGTTTTAAAATGGGTGGTCTTCTCTTCCATATTTCATACCCAGTCTTTAAAATCAGGGAGATGATCTTAGTTGCTGCTTCAGGGAACATAAACCTCCTGATCCACCTTGGATTACCGAGCAAGAAATGAAAAAAAAAAAAAAAGTGAAGTTGCTTTCACAGCAGCTCTGGGAAAGTCCAGACTTAAGTCACGAGGCCTGCTATTTCTACGTAGACTTGATTCCATATAAAAACTTTAACTGTGGTTATGATATAAATTTAGTTGTAAAGATATTGCGCCATTCGATGAGCAGGTTCAAAGAACAAGCCCAGAAATAGAAAGATATTTCACTGGAAATCCCCTGCAGATATTTCTCAGTTAAGTTAGTACTTTGTAATCACACTTTCACTTATATCACCAGGCAGAAACCACAGCCAACACCGTCGTGTTTACTTTCATTTATCTCCCATATTTAATATCACCCATGAGTTTGATAGTCCAACAAAAACATAAACCCTCAGACAAGCTAAATGTAAATCTCGAAAAAATATCAATAAAAAAAGTTGCCATATCTGTGTGTTCTCCAGAGATTATCAACTAACCCTCATCCTTCCACCCTTCATGCAGTCCTGTCCTTGGCCAGAGAAGGCAGTTTCCCACCCCAGGGCTTGGCCATATGTGAGTGTTGGCTCAGTCCCTCATGTGAAGGTCAGCCCTGACGGGACATGTGAGCCTCAGATTGTCACCCCCCGGGGTTGGGAAGCAGGGTCTAATTGACTTTAAACCCTGCTGCATGACATGCATCAGGACACAGTGACTGGACTACTAAGGGACAAAGGACAAATTTACAGAAGGATGTGGTCACCTAGTATAACTTCCTCTGTATGATACACTATATAAACAAAGTGGATTTCAGAGGAATCACTGTCAAGATATATCTATGACAGGTAAATATAGTAAATAAGTAAAAATCCCCCCTGAGGAAATTGTCTTTCCAGGCTATGGAGATCAGCGCAAATCATATAGGTATGTTATATACAAAGCTACAGTAAGGAGACTGTTAGCTTAAAATATAGACTGGAAGCTTTAAAGGTGCTTGAAGTCAGATTTTTCTCATTGCTAAACAGAACCAGGTCTGTTTGCTCCTGCTTCAAATGCTTAGCTGAGCTCTTGGCTACAGCTAAAGCAAATGTGAGAGAGTTATCTGAATTTTACACACACACAAAGAGAGTAAAGTAATAGAAATGCAATGATAAAATGATCCAAAAATTTCTCCATAATGTGTTTTATTTTTGTCTGAGACATAAAATTACAAAATGTGATGCTTGATTTCGCTTCACAAACTCACAAATGGTACTGTACACACACGCACACTCACAGAGCAATCAACTGTAATCAGCTGACACTTATCAGTTCTCTTGAGCTCACAATCAAAACCTATTTCAAACTGTAAACCTCAGCTTTGTTAAATCTGCAAATGATCCTTATTGCTCGGCCTCTGTTCCACTTCCTGTGTTCCTCTTTGTTCCTGTTGGGCCATGTAAGGACAAATCATTGTGGGCAGGCGACTGCATAAACGGTGGTTAACATGGTGTTTGATGAGACGACCAGGGCTTCCCGCTGACGGAGACGAGCCAGGGGGAAACGTTGTGCAATCAATGGGCTCGGTTAATTACAATAGATCAAATACAAGCTCCATGGCAACCTTGCCACATTTTCCAAAACAAAGGCCTGCGAGGCATTCAGCATGTGCGGTGGCTGTGACATGGTGTTACGCATGGCTGACACAGGGACGATTAGCAGTGGCCCAGTGTTTATCTCTGAGGATGGGTGCTCAGTGGTTGCATATTGTCACAGTTAGGGCAGTTGTCAGTGCTCAGATTGTGCCATATATCATTAATAAAACTTGTCATGTTAGCAATAACCAGACCACTGTATAGAACAGAGCACAACTTGTATCCCTTATTTCTGCATTATACATAATTTGCAATGTGACCCTGCAATTTGCAATGTAACTTTTCCTCTGGTGCAACCATAAGATGATGTCTGTTTCTAGTGAAATGTCTCAACAATTATAAAATGGATTGTCAAGAAATTAGTTAGATTTGTTTGTAGTACCCACAGAAAGAATCTATATCACTTAAGTAATCACCAGAAGGTCAAAGTTATGGAATATCTCCAAATTTAATACATGGATTGTGAAGTTTTTATAGATATTCATGTTTCCCACGTGATGAATCTTGTTAGCGATCCTATCACCTTTTTACTAGTTTTTCATACAGAAATTCATGTTTCCACCGAGACTATTTGTAAATGCGAGTAAACTATACGTACTATAAGTAGCAAAAGTTAGCATGCTAGCATGCTATATTAAGATGGTGACCATAGTAAACGATCGCCAAAATTCTTTCTCATGTGAATAACGTTTTGAAGTCTCTTTATCTAACCACTACATTTCAGTGTTGTTTATATTCATGGTTGGACACAGTTTGTGGACTTTTGAGTGATTCACATGCCAAATTGTTTGGGACGGCCACTCAACTGTCGGTGCTCTGGCTTCTCAAAATATTTCGAAACATGCTTATAAAGTCATTCATCTCCAACTTCTACACCCCGAGCAGCAGAGGACTCGTGTGTTTGTTCTCGGAGAGTCGTGACAGAGACGCACAACCCATGCTGTCCGTCTATCAGTTAGCAGCAGGCACTGTCAACAGGCCACCCGTGATGGGGTCTGTCTGCTTCAAACACCAGATCTGTTCGAGTAAACTCACTCAAGTTGGCTCTCCCATCCGGAGCTTGAGCCAATCTCGAGAGCAAGTGTTACATGCAAATAAAACTCTGGATATGAAAACTCTCATAACTCTCTTTCTGTTTTGTCTCTTCCTCCTGGCATCCTGGCTCTCTCTTTCTCTGACCCTGCCGTGGCCTTGTTTATGTGCCCCTTCTTCTCATCCTGTTTTCTCAGCCCCCATCCCCCCTCCCGCCACTTTCCTCCTGCTTCTACTCTCTCTCGTCTCAAATTAGTGTCAAATTCCCCAGTGTGCTTGTTATGTTTGTTTCTAATGCAGCACCTACCAAATTACAAGTGTCCTATTCTTGGATGCCTTCTATCAGTTCTCATTCATGTGTAAAAGGGCAGCTCTTGGACAGTAAAGTAGCTCCATCTGTGTGTATATGTGTGTGTGTGTGTGTGTGTGTGTGTGTGTGTCAAGGCAGGTCAGTCATGAGAGCGGAGAGCCTGCATTCCTCTGTGCAGTACTAAATCCTCATGGGATAGACCTCATTAGTGGACTAGCTGTTCCCAGGCTGTCTCATAGCCACTGCTACAGTGTGTAGCAGTGTAGCATTTGTGTGTGTGCGTGCGTGTGTGTGTGTCATTGAAAGTATTTGTTGACACTTTTTTTGTGTGACCATGTCCTCTTATGGTTTGTTTTGTGAGAGTCTCTTTGTGTTTGTCATTTTGCCTTTATTATATGCTGTGGTTGTGTTTAGAGGTAAAAGACAGGTTCGACTGCTGTAGCTGGCTTCCTGCCTGTGTTTTGACTCACTGTGACACTCAGTAATGGAGCAGAGGGAGGTCAGTAAACTATACATGCGGATGAGATGTACTCAAGGGACAAACTTTCCTGATTGACTCTGCTCAACCTTGTAGACGCACACATACGTGCACACTTTTCACCATACTGTCATGTACTAAAGTGTCCCTGAGAGACACTTAACACATCACTCAGTGACTATGTGGTTCCAGACATAGCTTTGACCCTGCACTGTTGACCCAAGCCGGGCCTGACAGCTTCTCATGTCACATTCTGTCTTTAGTTTCACTTTATTTTTTAGCTGGAGGGTGAGATGGTGTAAGTTGTTCAGGGGAAATGCTCTGCTCTGATTTTTCAAAATGTGGAAGAAGAATGCTGTCTTTGTTGTGCAAGAGCAGATGACAGATATTTTTTTCCCCACTCCTCATGACCTAGAGTGCACATTTAGCCACTTTGCACATTCTTGTAAATTATAACTTATCTGAGATATGAATACTGTAGCAGCCTTTGCCTTCTGTGTGAAAAGAAAAAAAAGTATCACTTCTACTGTAATATGTACCATAAGGGACATGATTTCACCTATATGCTTTAAGTTTGAATAAATAGCAGCACATTGTATTTTTGTTGCCTTGGTCTTGGCTCTAAATGTGAATGTACGGTGCACAGTAAAACTGTCTGTTTGTCCTTCTGTTTCACATCTTCTGCTCCTGACTCACATGAGGATCTGTTTCTGAGTGGGCAACCAGCACCACACAATAACTAGAGTCATATGTTCACATTTTTAAGGACAGAGCAGGTAGCAAAGCAAAGTTTAAGTTACTTCTGTTAGCTATACCTAATGTCACTAATATAAAGTAAGTTCTAACATTGTTCCTCAATTTATTTGTGTTGTTTACTTATTATTTATTAGTGGTAAAAACAACAACAGCAGCAACTCGCATAACATGTTGAAATCAGTGGCCAAGGTTCAGAAATTGTTTTTGGAGTTAGAGTTCATAAAAATAACTTGTAATTGTGATAAACTATAACAGAGATAAGGCAGATGGGTTGCCAGTAATGGCAGTTGAGTCGTATACTAGGAAGAGATTGGCCAATTGCAAACACACTTGCTGGTCTCCTGGCAGAGGCCTGACTTTGGCCGACACACGCACAATCTAATAATGATCCACTGATACCAGGCCGGGGGTTGATTAGAAGCACGAGGCTGAAAACCAAAAAAAAAAAAAAAAACCCAAAAAACAAAAAACAAAAACAAGACAGCTGTAGATATCGGCGAAGCTGGCACAAAAACACACAGAGCTGCACGGCTTAAGCAGCAGCGAGCTCCCGTGCAGAACCAAGCCAAGGCCTCCCTCGTTGATCACAACGAAACTGTCTGATAAGCAGCTTGCGCAATACATAGATGCAAGTGTGCACTTATGCGCACACACACACACACACACACACACACACACACACACACACACTCTTTGTCTGTGTCATTCCCATTCCTTTGAAAACTAAACTGGTGATTTCGAAATCATTAACAACAGCTATGGGGCGGGATAAATTGGCAGTCAGAGTATGAGGCCAAACCTGGATATCAGGTCCAACACTTAACAGACACACAAACACACACACAGACATTCAACACTGGTATTAGAGACACACTCTCACAGAGATGGTCTGATGTGACCTTAAAACTAATCATGCTGTGAGCCAAACACTAAGTGGATAAGTAACTTGTATTTTATATGCATAGTTAATATATATCTACCAACATATTCACATCGTTGTGCTGAAACTGCACACCCACACATCAGGTTTCTCACTTCCCTCTTATTCTCTGTAAACAATGATTTATCCTGAGCGGGGATACCCAGATGTCACCACTACCAGACATCGGAAAGAATAAGTGGTCACTTTCTGCTTTCTCATTATCAGGTGATATACTGTCGCAGAGCACAGTGGCACAATCTTGACACATACCAATACGCATACAGATTTATAAGACTGCACGCTTATTTGAAGAGTAGGCAACTCTTGATTTATGTTAGTACCTGTGATCCTGGAATGCGGGACACATACTGTACAATGACTGTGATAACTTACTGCCCTTGACAACAGGTACACTAGCTTTCATGTTGGTGCATAAATCAGGGGAATGGGAGTACGAACGGTTCGTGTACACATGTTGGCAAGACATTCAGGAGCAGCTCGAGGTCTGTGCTCTTGGTAATAGCAAACACGTGACTGCAAGCACACATATTGTGCCTCTGCAGTCACACATGAAAAACATGCTATCTTGCTTAAACACACACACACACACGAAATTGCACACATACACACATCCGTATTACAACACAAATTTTGGCACATTACTAGTTTATTTTGTATAATATTCTCCTCTGAGCAGTTTCTATGATTGTTGTTTTCTTCTTAAATAATTTATTATGTTAAGATTGAATGCTTTGTTTGAATTAAATTTGCTGCGAGCGATCAGCCCAGTGTGTGGATCTTTTTCAAATAAGTAAAAGAAGAGAAACACTTCTTGCTCGTGCAAATACGCACACATGCACACACGCACACACACACACACACACACACACACACACACACACACACGTTAAAATTGTTTGCTGGTGTGAAATCCAGGGAATGTGGCAGGGTTCAGAGTTCTTAGAACACCAGCAAGACACAGCGGGTCTACGCAGAGAAACCACAGAGTGTGAGAGACACACACACTCACATACACACACACACGGAGTAACATACACACGCAATGGCAGCACTGTCAGTGAGTCAGTGTGTGAGTCACACTCTGGCTATGCTGCCTCTCAATTTTATAACAGCCGCCAGCACGGCACTGTATTTAATATTCCTAACCACTGTACCGTAGGACTCTTTGACATACACGCACATATATGCGCATATATACTGTATTTCCATATATATTTGTGCACACACACACACACACACACACACACACACACACACACACACACACACACACACACACGTAGTAAAAACACATTTTTCCCCTTTGGTCAAATATCCTTGCACAAATAAGACCGAGCAGTTATACTGACACATAAACAAATAACTCGCTTTCATGCCTCTTCGCCCTCATTCAAAAACACTGAGGCAAACTCGTCACCGGGGATGACTGCAGATGAGTCAGGGGAGATGGCAGAGGAGGGAATCCTTACCTCTTTGTGTGCCAGATCTATAGGACAGCCAGTCACAGGGTGTTACGCCACAGATACCGACTCCACTAGATTTGACCTATGAATCACTCCCCTATACATTCTCACACGAGGATATTCACAGCTGTAGGAAGAGGAGAATATGGACAGGTGTGTACATAAAATATCACGTAAAGACATGGCCTTAAATCTATGTCAACCTCTGAGGTGGAATATTAAATCCCCACCTGTTTCACAGTGCTAAACTGGCAAAGCAGATACAGAATACTGGCTCCTCAAGGCACTGATGTGGTGAATGCCAAGTATGGATCAAAAAAGACTGAGCCCCTTTTGCACTAACCCTGCATGGCTCGGTTAGTTTTTATTTGGTTATGGTTTGCAAAAATATTTCACCACCATGAGGGCACAGACCAAAAAAAGATTCAAGTTTGAAACGTTAAAAATACATTGCACATGCAGATGTTTCTGTCTTGCAGCTCAAATCTCAGTTTGCAATCAGTCTGCTTGTCTTGAGAGGTAATTGATGGGAGGAAATGCACACGCACACACACACACATACTGCAGCTACCCACAGGTTGAAAAAGTACACAATGTCTCCATATCAGTTTCCCAAATTATGCAGTTCAGGTAAGAAAACTTTTAAACATCTCCCTCTGCTGGCAGCTTAGTGGAACTTACCCTCCTTGGGAATTGTATAAAGAAAGGTTTTCGCAAACCTTGGAAAAAGAAACATTATTTATTATTTGGTATTTTACTGCAGGAACTGTAAATGTTAAATTTATCGGTGAATGGAAGATGTTAGCAAGTTATTTTGATCTTTCAAAAAAAAAAAAAAGAAAGAAAGAAAGAAAGAAAAGGAAAAAAAAGAAAAAACCTCTAGCATGTGTATGTGCTTCTGGCAAAGTGAGCTCGGTGGCACAGGGCTCAAGGGAAAGGTAGCGCACGTAAAAGCAGCTGCATGACGCTGACGTGTGCTGTGGGTGTTGGGTTTGATAGGCGTGACAAGTCCAGCTCAATGATAGGGACCTGGGGTTATAACTGACGTCTCTCAACTGTCCCTCATTTCCTCCCCCCACTCCGTACTCCTCCTCCTCCTCTTCCTCGTTTCTCCTCACATCTGCTGCCTTGCATGGGTATCCTTGTTTGTTTTGCAGCCTTTGTTTTTAACAATCAATGAGTCATAACCACCTCATCTATCTTTGTACCTTTTCTTGGCTAACATGAAGGTTGGCCTTTTTTTTTTCCATTTGATTTTTTTAGACTCTTTTCTCTCACCAGTCACAGTCCATTCTTCTATCCTGTGATCAGGGAGTGGAGCCTTTCGGTTTATCTGTGATTGGAAAAGCTCTCTGACTCACTCACTCGCTCACACAAACACACACTTTATAGGTGATGACTCATTGCAACACAGGCCATTCAGATCCACAGTACACTGAAGCCAAACTGGTCTGCGAGTGCAGTGCGTGTTAGTGATTGTTTGCATACACATTAACCTTTATATGCATTAAGGTGTTGTTGTGCACAGGACTGATGACACACCACCTACACAGCTTTTATCTCAGTCACACAGATAATAGCTAGTTAGTGTTGGAGAGGTTTTGGGACCCCCCCCACCCCAAAAAAAAAAAAAAAAAACATCTTGCTGTTTATTTCTGCAAAATTTCCATGAATTTGATTTATGCAAATATATAATTGTGCATGTATTTTTAATTCATCAAACAGCAAATGATATAAGCCTGTATTATGCATGTGTCGAGAGCACAAGTCCAGGGGCAGATAAGTATTCATTATGACACCAGCAGCTGAGGAATGATAAATGTGTTGAGTGACTCATGCAAGACAGACATAGAAGCCATCAGCTGACACTGTGGCAGCAGCCTTCACTGTGACAGACTCCACAATCTGTAACGCAGATGCACACAAGTAGTCTTCCTCTATAAGTGCCATATGCACATACAGAAGCATGTCTCCTCTCATGAATACATACACACACACACACACATATCCTGATAAACACAGACAGCGACGTGCAAAATGTCCCTGACTTTCCCATTTTTGCATGTCTGCAGAAAAGATGAGTCACTTTTAGCTGCAGTCGTCACGTAACTACTGTAACTCGGACTGATTCACGCTCCCAACAATTTCTAAAACAATAATCAACCTCGCTGGTGTTTTTTTCTCTTTTTCTGAGGGAACATCTTGTCCTTTTTATAGAACTGCAATTTAATGAAATGATACAGAACATAAACACTATTTTTTTTATTAATAAAGAAGGTCGACCACATAATACACATTTTGGCATTGTGTATGATATAAAAATATAAGAAATGCAAATATTGGCTTTTTTTTCTTCAGACTAACAGTAGTGAAGAACAAC
This sequence comes from Polydactylus sextarius, assembly GCA_016801845.1. NCBI lineage: Eukaryota > Metazoa > Chordata > Actinopteri > Polynemidae > Polydactylus > Polydactylus sextarius. Next base: position 14,161,199 of record CM028927.1, read on the forward strand.
ATGTTATGTTATGAAGCATTAAACAACTACAGCACACCACTGCTACAATACTGCTCAGATCACCAGTGATTGAGGTGATTTTGGCAATGACACAGCTTTCCTTTTCCAAGAGTAGGGAACAGCTAACACGTCTGTTAGTATATGTGGTGTTTACCATGTAAACAAACACAAAAATAAGAACTCCAGCATTTAATCATCATCATCATCTGTCTCCTCCTCTTCATCGTCGTCGTCGTCCTCCTCCTCTTTAGAATCGTCTTCGTTCTCGTCGTCGTCGTCTTCTCTTCTCGCCTGACGACTGTACGCTCTTTGATGCTGTGACAACAAATTAACAGTCGGTGAAACATTAAGCAGGTAATAACTGAGGAAGACAAACGAGGTGCAGGGGTTAACAAACTGCAAGACTGACAGCAAATTCCTCAAGTTACAGTTGTCATTACTCATATACATAGGTAAATAAAAGAACAGCAAAGCTTAGATCTTTGTATGTGTAAAATCTAAGAATAAGACTTAGTGTGTTGTTGGCTCCGCACAATCCCGCCCAGGATCCAGTCTTTTCTATCTTTTTACATACTGACTGGAGTTATGTTTTACATTCACTGCATTTTTCTTCTCTTTTAGATAAAAATCATATTTCATCATGGAAACAAAATCTGATTGCGATGTGACGCAGGTTGCTTTTGAGGCACATTCTGATGACAGGTGTAAATTGCAATCTGCCTCCATGAGCTGCAATCTGGACATCTCCAGACAAAAGATGCTACATCTTAACACACCCCGTGAGATGTGGAGAAGACATTTCTCCAAATATGTTAAATGATACTCCTCATTTAATGAGGAATGTAAGACCAGTTGTCCAGACATTTGGCAAAGAGATGACTGTTAAGATGCTGAGGTAACACTGAATGTAAGAGGAGATGCATGATGTTACAGGCATGTCGTGACATGTGGAGATTCAAACTGAAAGATGGCTGTGGTGATGCAGTGCAACAAACATGGGCAGAACTGATAAAACTCGCAGTTATAGAGCACCGGTCTCTACTGGTATGCGGAAAAGTACTGGGTTAAAAAAAAAAAAGAAGGAAGGAATTGTTTTTATTTAATCACCACAGTGAACTTTGCAACTGCCAAAGCCACAGATAAAAGACCATACCATAACAGAAACTTGTTTAAGTATGGGGAAGTTCTATTTTTGTATCAGAAATTAAACAAACTAACACTGTCTTTATCTTACCTGTAAGGTCCCTGATGTACTCAGGAAGGACCCGGTCCGATCGAGGGAGGTTTTGGAATTAGCTCGCACTATGTCTAAGCGTGACTGGTAGTCAGGGGGATGCAGCGAACTCCTGAACACCTGCCAAAGACAGTAGGAGGCGCTAGACTTTTCCATACAGACACAGGGGAATGAGAGCAGTGCCTACACACACAGACCTATGGGTAATCATAATGTGTGAGCTGATTATTTTTGTACGATGGCTAATTATAAAATTGCAGCATGACTGCAAAGTGGCTACAGTGTACACACAGCTCTGTTACAGTTTAGGAACATAAGGGAATATCTGGGGTATTTTTTTTTTTTATATTACAGCTACATAAAAGCCTAGTTTCAGGACAGAGAAACACACACACACGCGCGCACACTCACACAAGAGAAAGCCCCTACAACCTGGAATATCCTGCAAAGCAATAACTTGCCTGGCAATCAGCCAAATCATCTTTGGTCACACGTAAACAAAATAGTTCATAATGAATGCCTCCAAAAACACAATAGACTGCTATTTAAACTGCATAATGGTTTTGACTGCATAGAAACTAAATTCCGCAAAGGCTCTTGATCGAGATTATCTTCATACTTGTCATTGTGGCTTTTTTTTTTTTTTTTTTTTTTTTTTTTGGATGATTCAATCTCCCATGCTTTGTACTATGAGTCACTGAAAAACAGCCTCGTCTGGGTGAGGAGTTTCGCTTCAGTATGAATGGAAGGGAGATGATTCAGTGCAAAAACATACAGATGAGATGGCAAAGGGTGGAGGAAAATAGCACAAGGGCATCTGCAGGAGAAACCTTGCCCGCTGAAAAGCATTGATCCTTTGTTTTGTCACTACAGGCTTTATCACTGAAAATAGTTCGGCAAACCTCTCAAGACATAACTAGCTGACATGACACTGCAGGTTAATTCAAAGTTACAACATCAGTTAAAGGGAGGGGATTAACACAGCAGAGAGTGTACGTAAATATGTGTCAGGTCAATAAATACACCTCAGATTTCTTTATCCACAAAAATAATGCTGGGTCATCAACCTTTAACAGAACCTACCTCCAGATCCTCCTCCTCATCCACACTTTGAATGCTCTGGTAGGCCAAGGTGTAAACTTCCAAGGCCTTGGCATGAAATGCCATTTCCACCGTCACAAACTCACCAAATATTTTCTATACGAGGAAAGAAAAGGATAAACTTTCAGTGCTGAGTAGCTTTTATTTAAATGAATCACGACTTCCTGGTGGCTACGGGGCATGACTGAGAGTTCTGAAATGACAAAGCTAGAATCGTTTCAAACAACTGAAAGAGGATGAGAAGTGGGGGCAGATTTTTAAAGAAGACTCTTTAAATCATCACTGTCTGGTTTCACTTCACGCTTAAGCACTGCTTCAACAGACACATATTTCCCACAATACAAATTGTAATTATCAATATAAGGAGAACAGAGAGCTGTGGGTAGCAGACCTTAATGTCTCGGATCTTCTGCTTCTCAAACTCATCAATAGTCTCCTCCAGCTGCCTGGTGGTCCTCGTGGCATCCATGGTGGCTCTCTGGAGCTCACTTTCAGCCTGAAAGCAAAAAGAATGAAGAAATACAACATACTACAAAACTTATCGAACTAAAACAACAGTTTGTGTTTAGATACGATGATGTGTAAACTTTAAAATTCAGCCGAATGCCTTTGTGCTTAGAGAATCATAGAACTGCAGTAACACCAGGGTCAGACTTGTGGTTCCAGTCAAACCTGCGCAACTTATTAACAAAAGCTCTTCAGATGTTGACATGACATGATAATATCTCGCCTCTGCGGGAAGGGAAAGTAATAGCTTCTGCATTTTTGACACTAGTAGCTCCTGCAAATATGCAATAAACGTGTTCTCTACTCTCACACAGAAGCTGCTCTTATTACTCTCATGATGTAGGTCGACATGTGTAGAAGTGGACTGACAATGTCTAAACATATTCGTCTTTTAGACAATCTTAAGCAGGTTTGTGGTTGAGTAATAAGTCACTCTAAAGTGTAATAAATGAACTGTATTCATTGATGGTGACCGTTGGAGTTGTTACACCACAGTTTGATAATAATGAAATATGAGTCATCTTTGTGTTTATTCATCATCTGTGACAAGACACACCTGGGACTGAAGGCTTGGTCAAGGAATCAACATAAAAAAATCTTTCACTTTTGTCATTTTTTAAAATTTTATTTTTGGAACTGGATGCTGACATAATCAAGTTAATTTTCCTTTTTGATTTCATTAACTTGGAACCATGATGTTGCCTACGCTACCATGTAAATAAGCAGTTTTTGTAACACTGATGACTTTTAGTCTATTCACAATATAATTAAAGAATAGAGGAGAAACACGGAAAGGATACAATGATCTGCCTGTCTGAGGGGTTTCTCTGTCGGGTCCTTTCAAGCTGTGCCATCTGTTTAGCTTCTCTGTCTCTGGCACTTTGAGTCGTCTTCAGATCCTCCTGCATGGATGAACAAGCACACAAGGACACAGTGGTCATTGTGAAAATTGAGCAATAATGGTCAATTATTTAGAAGCTAAGAACATAATTTAATTAAATAGATTACTGCCCCTACAACAAAACAATCATTCTCAAGGCAGACTGATTTGTGTTGTACTGTCGGGAGCATAGAAGATTATTTGAATTTAATTCAAAGTCTGGCAAATGTGTAATTGGAAAAGTAATTTATTTTTAACTAAATAAAACAAGAATACAGACACGCTGAACAGTACTTTGTAACCTTGGGCAACAGGGCAGGATAAGGTAGCGTGACTAACTTGATCTTTTACGGTCCATTAGTCCATACATATCACAACTGAATGTAGTTGTGCAACATGACATATATCGTTTCAGATACCTCGCCTGCAGGTGCATGACTTCGTAGTTGTCATGTCAACAAACTGTTTTTTTTTTGTTTTGTTTTGTTTTAAATCATTGATCAATATTGCCACCGTGTGGTAATGCAGGGGTACTGACAACATCAGAAACTTCATGTGTGAACCAAATTACTTTTCATCCTTATTTTTTCAGTGACAGAATAAAACATCTTTGTCAGCCAGAACAAAAACCCTGTAATTTTGCAATGTTACTTTAAAATAAGTTGTATCTGAACTAGTTGAGTCAGAGTCAACTGGACCGTGGTGATTTCTTGAATAAGTTTCACCTCTTCCAAGAAGCTTCTTCAGCTCTGATGGGAGAGTGGTGTGTTCCCAGAATTTAGGTGTATTAATGGCAGTTGTGGACTCTGGTTGTTCACCCACAGAGGATAAGTTCTGGGAACACAACACTCTCCAAAACTGAAGAAGCTTCTTGGAAGAGGTGAAATGTATTCAAGAAATTACCACGGTCCAGTTGACTCTGACTCAGCTACTTTGAATACTATGACCTGGATGAATGAGAACCTCCACAGACATGGTTAAAATAAGCTGTATTTATCTGTGTGTGAATGAAATACAAATTTGTGATTTGTATTTCTGCATGGAGATCTGTCAGAGCAGGATAAACAATTCTACTATACTTCAAGCATCTTAAAATGTGATTTCTAAAGTAAACATAGATAATTCCTTTGCCATTGTCATTTAGGGACGTGGCAATACTTACTCTTTTACGTTTCACCACAGCTCCATAACTTTTTAATGGCTCTATGACTTTGGCTTCAAGTCTTTCCACCTGCAAGACAGATAAATAATGAAATTACTCAACAAATTCGCCTTGTCAATCGCCAATAAAGTTAATCAAAACAATGAGTAAATTACAGTAGTTTTACCTCAGCTTGGCGGTAATCTTGAATCTTAGCCAGGTGATCAGCGTACTGCTTCATACCTCTCTTCAGGTTTGGCGTTTCAGTGTCTGCATATAAACTGATTTCACGGACCAGGACGTCTGCCTTGTCTCGTAGTCTGGCTGTTTTACGGACATAAGCTGCAAACAGTTGGCACATCTCTCCAAAATGCTTCTCCACATTGGTGATATTTTCCTGTATCTTTCTTGTTTGGTTGTCCCTGTGTGTAAAAGTGTATGAGAAACAAAAACATAATTACACCAAAAGGCACTTAATTACTGTCTAAGACCTGGAGAATAACTAGTTAAAGCGGTTAACATCTCTATTAAGAGTAAAAACACAACGTAACGCCCAAAGCTAACGAACCTACTTTTAAACACTAGATTTACACTCGTTGGTGATTTTTTGTGAATATCTCTTACCTCGCTCTTGCATCGGGCGTACGACTCATCTTTGCAGAAATGCAGCAAAATAAATGTAGTCAATGCACAGAAGGTTAATCGAGCTAACGCTAGCTAACTGTGCTACTTTCCAGGCTAGCACGCCAGTCGCTCGTTTCCATGGAGTCCCGTGGCACTTCCGTTTTGGCAATGCATTCTGGGAAGTTGAGTCTTCTCCCATTCTCGTTGTAATTTTCCTTTTTAAAAGACGAGCTGCAGGTTAGGAGCTCCTACACTGACTCGAGCAATTGCAATTGAGTGTGAGGTTTATAAAATGACAAAGAAGACTCTACTTTTTCTTCTAGAAAAATGGGGGTAAGATATTTGGTGTTGTTTTGATATTTTACCTGACGTTTTTTTTTCACAGCAGCCATTTTGACATGAAATAATAGGTAAACACAGGTGTTGCTAATCAGTAATCACATTACTATTTAGACTCTGTCCCAAGACAAAACATATTCTTCATTAATGTCATTAGTAACACCTGTGTTTCCCTACTGTTTCTTATTAAATGTTTGCTGGTGAACACGAGGCAGTTTGTATGTTTTGTATGTACATGGGTGAATTTACTTAACCATATGGTTCTTGTTGTACTTGTTTCCCATTCTCTGCTACTTTACACTTTTTGTTCCACCAGATGTCAGAGAAGTAAATTTCTTCCTAAGATTATTCACACTGTCTTAACACTCAACAGGTTGTTGTTCTGTTTAAACATCTCTCTTAGTTTTCATACTTTAAGTATATTTTGCTGACAACACTGGACTGAACAGTGTTTATCTACCACTATAATTGACAACAACAAAAAAGTGAAAGTGCCACTTCCTTTTACACACACAGATGGTGGAGATGACAATGGCTGGACCATCAGAAACAACTTGATGTCTTTAACAAGGGCATTAGGAGCTACCATACCCTGTGATTACTCTGTGACAGCTGTAGGATCACTACTTTATTTCATGTAAGTAAAACTGAATATAGAACCTTTACTTATACAATTATTTTTTTTTTTTAAATATGGCATCGCTCTATGTGAATGCTTTCTCCATAATTGCTTTGAGAAAATCAAGCCCTGTTCTGTCATTATGTTTGACTCTTTATGGTTTAAAGTCTGATTTCTTCCAGGGTTTGTGTGGCATCATATAAATATTCTTATTTCCTCTTAGGGAAATCTAATTAGAGTGTATCAAATGCACATTTACCGTTAAATGTCTCTGTAAGTACTGCAGTCTGTCACTGGTTCCCTGTCTGAGTTTGAGTCCTTGATCTCAAAGTTAAATCGTCTTGTTTCAGCCATATTCTTATCATGCTGTCAAATGGCAATGTGTAGAAGCACTCATGTAATCAGCATTATGTCATGTCTAGTAGAGCTATGATACCAACGTATCAAGTGATTTGATAATTTTCATGGTTTCTTTCATGGGCAACAGGAAGTGAACATCTCTACTGGATGATCCCAAATATTTGGCTTTGTGTTCTATAATTCCCCAAATAGATCAAGGTACATTGCCTACATTGCAACAAAGATGGCCACAAATAGTCCTTTTCAACAACAGCTTGACTGTTTTTGAACTGGTGCCAAGAGCAGACTTTGTGATCGTTGAAATGAATGGAGGCCTCATTGTAATTCCCTCCTCTGTGTTTGGGAATGCATGAATGTCACCAGCTGCCACGTCTGCTCCTCTGTGGAAAATGTCCAAAAACCTTAATTATCACGCTTAATCATCCATGGGATTGAAGCAGGGGAGATCCCACTGTAACAGATTGGCGATGTAAAACATGGTCATTGCATCGAGCGGTGTGCCTGGAATCCCAAGAGGGTCTGGTTTATACTTTCTGGTCCAGCTGATGCTGGTATTGATTCGTTTTTTTTTTTTTTTTTTCTTAAATGTTAAATGACATATCTTACCTTTGCTGTGGTTGATGAGTTAAAGTCCCTTATTCTTTTTTGTTTAAATTGAATTATTATTTAAAAGCAGATGGTATTCTATATGCACATATAGAGTCATGATTTCACTTTCAAAAAAAAAAAAAATCAATCCTGTTTGACCTTTAATTAAACAGTTTCAAGCAAAGTTTACAAGGTTGAAGGTAAATGAAATAATTTTTCAAGATCATACATGACAATACTCAGCTCGGTGTATAAAATAACCACATGGACATAAACATTCAAAACAAAACTGCAAGTTTTCCTTTACCAATTAATGCTGTGTGTGAAGAAGCTTCTGGTGCTTGCGAAACAAAATGTAGCATGTTAGCACTGTTTACAACAGCACTGATGTTTAAGTTTCTAAAAAGAGTTGCATCGTGTCTCAGTCTAAATTTTATTGTTTGTAGTTTTGGTAATGTAACCAAATTACCATAAGAGGAGTCTCAACCTCAGTTTCTTCAGTGTGATTGCATATCTCAACCACATGATGGCAATCCACTTCCATTTGTCAGATTTGCTTAAGACACAAGCATGGATTTGCCTGGTTACAGGTGGATCCAGAGCTGTCTGTGAAATCTTCTTCCATGCACAGAAATATTTCATTGACTCATAACTCTCCTTGCTATCTTCATCATCATATGTTTGCATTATTCAAGACTACCCGGCAGTATTTCAGAACTGGATTTAAAATCCCTAAACATACAACAGATGCCTGTCTACCCGACGTCCTTCAGGATCTTTGTGTTGAACAAAGCCTGAGGGTGTTGAGTTTGTTTGCCTTGGCTGCTGTGTTCATAAGTGGTGGCATCTTCTTTTTTTTTTTTTTTTTTTTTTTTTCTCGACCGTGCATCTAACTTTTTAAAATCACAGATGGTGTTATTTTTAAACTACCAGTCGGTAAAAAGAGGGCAGCGACCATTAGCAGCAGCTTTCTCTGCCTCTTTAATGCTTTCTTGTTGTCTCTGTCCCTCTGTGTCCTCTTGTTCAGTCTTCAGCTTTCTCTCTTCAGCAGCCTGACTCTTCCTCTCTGCAGCTCTCTGTGTCACAGCAGCAGTACGACACTGGAGAGATGTGTGGCCCACTGAACAGATTGGGAGTGACATATGTCAGACGTGGGGGGACTTAGTGGGGCAACCAAGTATGTATCCCCCAGCATGCTTGTATGCATGTATGTGTGTGTGTTGACTCTACTCCTTTAGGTGTAAGCCCTGGTGTGAACACCCCAGACTCAAGGCTGTCCTCCCACGTAGAGGCAGACATACGGCTTTGGATTCCCTGTTATTAACTAGGAGGAGCCTGTGGGAGGCGTGTGTGTGTGTTCAGGGACGCTGAGGATTATGAACAGTGTGAGATCTTGTTTGCCACTTGGTGCATAAAATGAAATTACAAGCCAAGAGTCAATATCCCATCATGCTGATTTTGGCTAACCTTGCTCTCCCTCCTTTAACTGCTACATTCCTCTTACTTGGCAAAGGGACACAGGACTGCTCTCTTGAAGACATTAACCCTGAAATATCCAGTGGGAAATATATCTATCATCTCTCTGTACTTGAAATTCAGTTTTGAGTGTTATAACTTTTAACTAGTCCTTGAATTAAAAATGTATTTGTTCGCCGACGCAATTAAATGCGGCTGTGAAGAGTCTCTAAACAGGAAAAGGCAAAATTCCCAACTGATCAGACAGAGCCATCAGCGTTGAATTAAATTCACTGATGTTGCAGTGCTTTCTACTGCCACAGCAACATTTTCCCTCTCTGCTGATGAATTCTTTATGTAGATGTGCATTATTTTGATATCACAAATAAACTAAGATGTCCCATTTTTTCTCTCTGCGCCGAGAAAATTGCATTTTTCAGATATGAAATTCAGTGGCATTGCCTTTGAACTCCAGCAACCTTGAACAAAAGTCCTCTGTCTGCAGTTGAGCGGGTGCTTGAAGGGCAAGCTAACGCAGACACGGTCCAGTGCTTTTATTGACCCAATGAAAAACCTCTCCGAGTCTCCAGGGGCTTGGAGCTCAGGTTAGGGTCTTTGTTGTCTGCGTTCATTAGTGTCTCCTTCGCCATCTCTCTCTTTCTCCCTCTCTATCTCTCTTACTCACTCTCCGACACTTCTTTTTCTAACTCCCTCGCTCCCTGTCTGCTGCTCTTTTCCCCCCAGGAGTTGGCGAAGAAAATGTCACCAGATCAAATTAGTGGGAGCCTCCAACACTGCCTGCCTGCAACTGTCTGTCTATCTCACCCAGTGATAGCATCACTCACAGAAGTTTTGAGAAGTTTATTTGTGTCCAAACTTTATCTTCCCCAGGTATGAGACTTAGAAAAGTTTTATGTTTGATCACTTCCTTGCTGAAAGTTATGTGTACATTTAATATGAAGCTGGACCTGAGACATGGTAAGGCATGAGCTTAGGTTGGAATAAATTGATTCAGTTTGTGGTTTTAAAGGACCAATGTGTCAATAATTAACCACCTTTGCTCAGATCAAGGCTAGCTGTTTGTTAAGGCTAAGCTAACCGGGTCCAGCTTCTTATTTAATGTATTGATTCATCTTCTCATGTAAGTATCAGCAAAAAAGCAAATACAAGTTCTTTGCTGACATAACCGTTTCTTTAACCATATATTTTTTAAAATCTTTTATTCATCATCACTTTAATTATGTCATTGGCTGGGGAAGGCACCACCTTTACATTCTGAAAAAACCTTGATCTCACACCCGGTCCTTTCTGCAGTGTCACCACCACCACATAACTTATTCATAGCACATTTCATATTCATAGCCTTCTTTACTTTACTGAGACGCATCGGACATAGTGATTTCTCCCTCAGTCTGGCGTTATTTACCTTAATGCATTTTAGTGGAGTGAGAGGGAGTGTTGCCAGACCTTCATCTTTGCAAACAGATGACGTTAATGCATGTTAACCTTGGTGGCAGTAAAAGCTCTGACCATTATTGCTCTTAAACCATACAGCGTCTATCAGAGTCCACTGGGGGCGAAATTGAAGCACTTCCAGGACTCTTCACCTCCTGACCGCAAAAGGGCCTTAATTGAAAATGACTTCAGACTATTGAAAGAGAAAGGGAGGCCTGGTTGAGGGCACTGTACTGGGCGTTTTTATTAGTGTGAAGAGGTGGGGGAGAATTGTTTGTGTGGTTCATTTATACAACTGTATGTTAACTGAACGAACAGTTGACTAAATGAAGGCTAAAAGCGAGCAAATAAAAAGTGACAAGAACAAGAAACCAAGCAATCTGTAGTGACAGTGAAAGGAACACACAGAAGTCCATTTCCATGGTGCTCCATCACAGTCGGATGAAAGTGGCTACTGTCCTGGTGCCATCAATATGCAAATGGTAAAAATGGCCCTTGAGTGCGGGGAGCAGTTCCCTCAAGTGCATTCATTAGCCACCGTTAGCATAATTGATTCCCAGTCCTGCCATAAAACTGGTCACTCCCCGTGCCTTGCGCTCTAGGGGATCCTCAGGGGACTTCACGGGCTAACTTCAATCATAAATCATTAAAGGACACCACCAGCCAATGCACTATGCCAAGGCCCCAGAGACGCTCGAACAACAGTAATACTGTCACTGACGTCTAAATCATCGATGTGACATATAAAGGTGCCTACAGGCTGACATATCCTACGCTCCACCTCTCTATCTTCATTTCTTAACTTGGTCATAAAAATGTCTGTGCCCTATAATTAGGCAACATGTACAGAAGCACAACATATTTTTGTGGCTTAATAATGTTTAAACTTTATGGCTGCAAATGTTTCACATTGTCAGTTTATTTCTAATAATCTTTGATTCTTGTTTTTATGACTGCAGTCTAAGAAATTTTAAAGGCGAAACTGACAGTTTTTAATTAACCTTGTATGAGGAATTTGTTAGTCTGCAAAAAGGAGAGTATGGTGAAAACCAATGAATATTCTATGCGATTAACTGTACCTCAGTCATAAGTTACTTTGGTAATTAAATGAACATCAGGACTGCAGACTAGTTACTGCAGAAGTCATGATGGCTATTAGCTTCAGCCATATTTCTCTCTCCAGCATCACCATTCAGAGCAGGTGTGTGGCTTATTAAGGCTCCTATTAGAGAGAGAGAGAGAGTCTGTGCAGTAAAAGATATATTTTTTTCATTTATCCCATCCAACCTTCACTCCATCTGTCCATCCATCCATCCCTCCTCTTTACAGTCTAATTAAACTCATCAAGTTGTGCAGTGAAGGTTCCCAGCAGCTCAGGGAGGCAGAGAGCGAGTGTGAGGGACAGACAATGAAGAGAGTGAGAGGAGAAAAATCGCGGTGTGCTCATGATATATCGCCACCTCGCAAAATAAAACATATTCATAAAGAATATTCATTGCCTCTACCAGCCATCCCCCAGATGGCCAGAAAATTGGCTTTGTGTTGAGATGTGGATTCAGGCATGCATATTAATGGAAGACAGATGTAAACGCATATTCATATTCTTTGGCTCCTCTTTTTTTTTTTTGTGACAGACAAAATGATAATGCATCCACTTAGGAGAGGGGAGAAGGGGGCTGCATCCAGGAAGCAATTCACCTCTAATGTGTTAGTGGGTTATTGGCTTTTTGTCAGACTGGCAGTGTGTGTCCCTATTTGTCTACTGTGTATTTGTGTATATTTTAAATGTGCTTCATCTGTGTCCCCCTTTGTCTCTCTCTCTCTCTCTGTCATACACACGCTTCCTGATATAAATTGGGTTGACAAAATAATACAAACCACCTAGCAGTATAATGCAGTATGATTCAACACCACCAATAACTGCTGATGCAAAAATGACTGCACAGTTAATTCAACACCATTATTACAACATTGAAGATGGGGTTTATTACAGCACTGCTGTTTTGAGCGGCTTTCCTTTTAGCTAGGTGTACATAATAAACTGACAGTTGAGTGTACAACACTCATGAGTCAACTTTTACCATCACCTGCACCACTTTCAGTCAATGACAGTTCCAAGTATAGTTCAACAGACTTTATTTTGGGTCTTTCCTTTTGAAATCAAGATCCTCCTCCAACCATTGCCTTTAGTTTCTGGCTGTTTGCCATTAATTTTATAAAGTTCACATCGCTGCCACCAGAGGACAGTAGCGCTCTCTGAGGCCCTTTCTTAAAGGCCACAGAGCAAAACTCTTGTATCTCTTCTCAGATGGCTGCATAACTTAAATACTGGTGGTATGTAAATTCCTATGATACACAGTCAGCTAAAAAAAGTGCATTACAGCACTGGCAGATTTGTGCATAGCAGTGAGTATCTGTGCTGGTGTGGTTGGTTTCTGTTGAGTTATAAGATATTTTGAGGGACAGAGGATATGAAAGAGTGTGACTACTTGTTCAAAGTAAATACATGACAAATACCCCAAAACAGCAACGAACAGCATTGGTGAAAATGTGATATTAACAACTATTATAATCAGCTGTTGTATGTTGGGCCACTGCATAAATCTCCAATTACTGCTCATTGACGTCATTGTCAGAGTTATAAGCAAATCCCCTCAGTAATGAGCAACTGAACCTCTGTGAAAAATGGTGTCTATTGGCTGGACTGATGATTTCACAGTATGTTACAAATCTTAGGATATATACTTCTGGAGATTTTAAGTATGTAATGCTGAAATAGTATTTTGTTGTTGTTTTGTTTTTCTGCTTTATGAATCTCATTTATTTTGTCATCATCCTAGTTGTATTATTAATATGGAGAAACACAGTAAAATATTCAAATATTCCAGTGACAAACATTATAGCCACTGGTCTAATAAACAACCCAAGGACTATACATATTACATCTCATCTGCATGTTAGAGCCATATACTGTATATGTCACAATGAGAATAGGGGAGGTTTTTAATAGAAACGGCCTCATAAACCCTAAATCGTGTAACAGTGCGCTGCTCAATTGGAATAAAACCCTCTTTGTGTAAGTGTGTGCCAATATGGAAAATTAAAGCCAGTTAATAAAAAGCAGTGCTAAATCAATGGGAGCCATAAAAGTTACAGGGCGATATTAAAATGCGGGGGGCAAGGAGGGGGGGCAATAGCGGCATTAACACGCTGGGCCTGAATTATCATGTTAATTTAATATCCAGTCTTCAAATGAAGCAGAAAGCCCAATAAAGGTCAATTAAGCAACTAGCCTCCCATCTCCATTTAGAATTTTATGGCCTCATCTAAATCATAGAGCTGGTGCTGGGTCCAAGGGACCCCACTGGCTGCTGAAGACCTCTGGGATCCAAGGAGGGCACAAGCACAAAAATTTAAGTTCGTAACGCTGGTTAGTTTGGATTGAGACAGCTATGTGATTGTAGCCCCACCTTGGCCCTAATAACTACTTTGAATTATAGATGTTATTCTTGCTGCTGATCTCAAGAACAAGGTCTTCACATTTTACGCAGCCTAAAAGCAGCTGTTGGAAGTGAGGCCAAGTTGTATCCAACGTGAACTTTCTACCCCTGTGGACTTAAAACGTGGGTGGCGAGCATGTATTTGGTTCCATCGTCATGTGCTGTAGAGCGCAAGATAACTTAATACATACAGTATGTGAAAACTTTGGTGCTGTCAAACCTTTTTGATTCCTCCAAAAGAAATAGAAACATGTTTCTCACAACTACATTTACAATAACAAAATCATTCTAACCTCAAAGAACAACATCCATATTTATTTTCATACAAATGGATTTTATCGTCAAAATGTATTTATGAGATTTTTTTTGTTGAGTGAAAGAAAATGCAGTTAACACTGATCAGGCATCTATTTAGTTTTAGATAATGAGCTGCAACTTGTGTTAATCCCAAAGGGTAGTTGAGTTAAATCACTGTGCTCATTTTTATATATATATATATATATATATATATATATATATATATATATATATATATATATATATATATATATATATATATATATACACACACACACATAACCCTCTCTTCTGCGGATAAACCCTTTACGGTCTTATGGGAGAGAGTTATTGATTGAACCAACCTTATGACCTGAAAAAAGCAGCCAATGTATCAAACAGCCCACTGAAATAATGACAACTCACCAACCCTCTTTACTGTCATAAGTGTGGTAACTGAAGTTAAAAATTGATGTCCACTGACATGATGGTGAATGAACAGTCAAAAGAATGATGAATAATTCTCATGTAAGCACAGTACACATTGATCACTTATTGACCTCTTCAAGCTAGACTGCTGCACCGACATGCTTTATGCAGATCCATAATCTCATGAATAAATCACACTGAGCTAGTTAGATCTAGTCTTTCAAGGTTCACTTTTAATAAAAGAGAAAACTGAAGCTCTGCTGTTTTATTAGCCCCTGTTGGCAGAACAAATACAGACTTTTGAACAAATAAACTAAAAGTATAATTCATCTAGTCACAATGTACATAATAAATTATGAGAATAGAGATACTTAATCATGCTTATGATATGTTTTATAATCTTAACAAGTTCTTTTTCTATAATGTTTGATCTGAAAATATGAAACTACAACTGTTTTGATAACCAATTCATTTGTAATGTAAATTTTTGAAGCAAAATCCAGCCTCACATATGTGATTTTATTCAGGTTTTCTCAGTCTTCTGATATGTGAAGGTCAACATCATTGGATTGATACTGTGGGCAGACAAAATAAGATGTCTTATTTTCAAAATTAATTACTAACAATAAAGTGATTGATTAGGAAGATACATGGCAGAGGAAGTGATAAGTGATAAGTTTGTTTTACACATGCATTTGTGTGTTATTACATTTCAAATTAACATCATATTTTTCATAATATACTATGAAGCTACTGAACGATAGGTACTGGGTCTTTATTGATAACAATATATATTGACCTTAACTCCCAAAGGACCAGCCAATGAACAGATGGATCATATGTGGCATAGCTATAAACAAAAAAATAGAGGAAAAAGTCAAAGAGATCAATATCAAGATCAAGATCAAGATCAAGGCTGAAACATGCTTGGGGATGAAGCTATAAATGCTGCTAATTCTCATGTAAGACTTCCACTGCTCATAAGACATCAGCTGTGGTGCACACATGGCTTGTGCATCTTTAAATACACTTTCAGTCTGTGAAACAGCCCCATACAAAATGCATAATATGCAACAATTCAGCAAAATGCAGAAGCGGGAAAGTGAGCATCTTTGCTTCTTTCAACATGCTACGCATCTGGATAGTGTCTGGGCACATTACATGAGTGAATGGGTTAGTGACCCAGATTCTCTAATGGGATTTTAGGTGTCTAAAAAATAGAAATGCCTTTTTTCAACTGACAGATGTTCTTCTTTGATAATTACATCAACATAAAACCGGGAAGACATTGATATGAAAGACACATAAATAACTGTACAGATGCATTAGCATGGGGTTTTCTTGGCTTGGAGCTTAAATTTGATGATGTTTTCTTCAACTTGCATGACATTGTAATGAAACATTTGTTCTGTGCACATCACTACCGCTTGAATGCCTGAAATCATCAAGTAGTGCTGCTTGTTTTTTTTTTGTGAATTTCTGTTTTATAATTAGGGTGAAAATAGACTTGGGCCTTTGTTTATCAGAAGAAATAAGATATCAGATATTCCAGTATACCCAGAGAAGACACGCATACACACACACTCAGTTTGTGCTGCCTGAACATGCCTGTGAAGCCATGCTGTGCTGAAGGCAATCTGTCTCCCCCACCCATAACGACCATCTGTCATTAGTGTAGATCAATGGAGATGATAGATGGGGAGGGCTTGCTGTGCTGACAGAAGCACTGAGACAGGAGTCCAGGAGCGACCACGGTTACGGTGCGTGGTCGTGACCCAGCGGGCAAAAGCCCTGATGTTAATTTTGTAACCATGCTGAGGTTGGGTTGATATGAGTTTGGACTGTCAAGAAAGCTGCAGACTGGCTTTTGAAATTTTCACTGTGAGTGTTACATATGTTTTGGAGCACTGACCCACCTGTCTTTACTCTCATGCCAGAAGTGTTATAAATTCTCTCTGAATAATCCATTTTCCTAAGCACTTGGTGTGTTATTCAAAGCATGTCTTATGGAGTTGATGTAAAACAAGGCAATAAAACAGGCAGAGAATGGACTGTGCCACATCTGCCTGTACACATCTCCAAGCATGACATCCCAGTAACCAGCACAAACCAGTTTGGACCCACTGGGTGAAATCAAGAGGACTGGACATGATTTGATGAAGCCCATTTCACACTTACTAAGAGAGATGGACGGTCCAAGGCCTGTTATAATCCCTGGGGTTTCAGACAAGAGCATGTGAGGATTTTCAACACAAGTCATTCTTAACACAGTGCAATAGACAGAATGAAGGGCTTTTCTTCAATTTTAGCCAACAAAATTGAATTCTGAGGTAACGGAGGCTCCCCTGTGGGATTTATCCCTGATCTGTGTTCCCTCACCAATCTCTCATATGTGTTCACTTTCTTTTATCGTCAGCTATGACTCACGGAGAATATGTTGTTTTAATATTTGAAGATGAGGTGTTACATTTAAGCCTATGGGTGAATAAAATAAATCAGCTGAATGGAGCAATGGAATAATAATAATAAAAAAAAAAACATAAACATACCACATACTCTCCCTGCGTTTACTGTAATAAAAAAAAACAAACAAAAAACAGTCACACAAAACCCCAATGCAGTCTTAGTAGTTCACATGTACTGACATGCTCACACACACACACACACACACACACACTTTCCTCTCTTATACACCCGGGCAGTGGGGATTGCTTCGGAAAAACAGCACCTGCTCCTCCATTTGAAAACTATTTAGGGAGGCATCAAACTCTATCAGGGCAGGTCTGATTGCGGTCGCCTCTTCACAGTCCTCCAATCACTCAGTGAGTCAATTAGCCCCCCGCTCCTCAGCACACACTCACACAGACACATACAGTATGCACAACAGACTCCCATTCCCCTTCGTCCGCTGTGGATTCCGCCAGGGAATGAGAGTCCATCGGCGGCCTCCCGACAACACCTGAGGTCCCCCACCTCCCTGCCTCAGCTCCACCACCCCCCTCCCTCCACCCAGTCAGCTAATAGCGGTGCTCCAAGGGCACCCGAACCACAATGGCATTCAATTCACCCCCATTGTACCCCTTTTACCAAGCCTCATACCAGCGTCTCAACAGCTATTTAGCAGATGATAGGAAAAGAAAGAGAGTGCGGTGGAGAGCGAGGGAAAGTAGGAAATGAGCGATGCAACAACAGGGGTGATGCGTCTGCTCACCTTTGCGATCATTTACTTTGCTCAGTGGAGGCGAATTTGATTGTGCTGTTCACCGTGCATGTGCTCCTGTCGGTCCTCGTCTTTGCGGGTATTAAGAGGGTGTTTGCGTGCATCGTGGTGTCCACTTTCACCTGTGTGTTTATGTGTGTGTGTGTGTGTGTGTATGTGTGTGTGTATAGCCTCTGTTTCATCGACTCTTTGGGTTAGCGGACGGTGCTCTCTCACAATCGCTTATTTATTCAGGGCCTTTTGAAATAATCGAGTTGACACATCTGTCAGATGGTGAGAGGAGGAATGCTAAAAGGTCACTGGGCGAGGTACCAGCTGCTCCCGCACCAAACCTTTCCTGCCTCCAAATAGCACAGTCATTACACCACAACAGATGGGACTCCTGCCTTTCATTTTTGCCTCACTCACACGCACACACATACGAGCGTGCACGTCTCAGCGTACACACACAACGGCCGAGCGCCCGTTGCACTTATCCACACGTGCACGCATGTACACAGAGGTGCAGTCACACCAGACACTTGTCACAGACAAGTCAGGCAAACAGGCAGAGACATGTACTGTACACATCTGCAGAAACACACACACACACTCATCCCCTCCCTCTGTCACTGTCTCGCTTGCTCTCACCTGCACACTCTTTTTCTCCAGGTCTGATTTCCATGTACAAGGTCAGTATCAGCTGTCAACAGGGAACATCACTCCCTCATAGCCAGAGCACGGCAAAAGGACAAACATAGTCACAATAAGGACAAAAGGCAGGAGAGACCTGCTCTCTCCAGTCTGACTCTTTATTTTTCATTCATCCACTTTTATTTTGTCTCTGAGCTGTTGTTTAATGAAATCAGCCTCAAAGACAGAACACAACCTTTTGCCCATCGGGAAAGTGATGTATAATTCAAACCTAGTGAGATGTGATACAACAAAATCTTTAACGGACTTATATCGCAAGCTGGCTTTGTTGGGTGGAAAAAGTGCAAGGAATTGTGAAACCCAAAGAAAAGCCTGAGGCCTCGCTTCAAGTAGTGCCTTTGATGGAGCTCTGTAGATTCAAGTTTGCTTGAATAGGAAGGCTTTTTCTGATGACTGCGTAAAAAAATCTATTTCCTCCCCCAAGCAGTGGAGGCATATGGCAACCTTAATCACCTTATAAGAAAATCAAACTAGTTCAGACATATTTCTTCAAGCATACTTCAAAGATCATTGCTTACCCAATCCAGCTGTTGTCAATTTCTTGGCGTGCACATCATCAGATCTTCTTGAAAACTTTGATATTGTGTACACTTTCAAGTTGAAATGAGATACAGGAGATGGTCTTTGTTTTTCTTTAGAAAAGGGCATGTTGCTTTAAAATATGTAATTGTTCCACAGCGAACCCCATAGTCATTTGTTGTATTTGCCAGCTTGGCTATTGTTCCAGTTAATGAGCTTGAAGGAACCCACGGCTAAGCCGGAGAAAGCAGGGCTAGGAAATAATATACAATGCATAGCTTGCTGTATGCAAATGTGTTGAAGCAAATAGTTAGTAAAGTTGTGTGGGTTTCATTAGTAATTAATGATTGCACTATATTTAGTGTACAAGAGCAGCACCAAAGGCACATTAAGGGTATGTCTGTATAGCTTTACAAGGTCACGCATGAAAACTTAAACATATTATATGTGTGTCCTGTTTTTATATGAGATTAACACATAATATTGCAATGCTTAGTATGCATTTTCCCTGATGGTATAATACAGCAATACAAAAAATCCACAATGTGTGGCCACACACACAAGACTGGTGGCCAGTAGGATGCATTAAAAAAGTAATAATGCATAAATCGTGTAAATGCACAGTTAGGATATAGCCACTGATTTTTATAGCCTGCTATATGGGGACATTATTCAGATGTGTCTCCTACATCAGGTTGAAGGATTACATTTCCATCTCTACTCTGTTTGTGCACACCTAGGTGTAGTAAAATATTGAAGGCTCTCAGGCTGGACGTTACAGCTACTATGTTGTTAACTCAATCTATTGCATATTTTATCACTGACATTTATGAGCTTATGCAGAAAATGGAAGCACCAGGTAAACATGGAATGAATGTCATGGCATCAACAGCATCATTGGAAAAAAAATGAATCTTTACTGCCGTACATGACACATTTATCTTTACATCCATGGGTTTTATTGTTTTGATATTAATTTTCCATTATACAAGCTATTAAACATCCACTGCCAATAGGTGCAAATGGGAGTCTTGTCATTTGTGGCTAAATTCAATCAACCAAGCTGGAAGGCCAACGATGACGGACATGCTATCACCCGTGATGACATCCCACAAGCCACATTATCGTTTGCGAGTAACTTATCAGTTGTTTGTGTCGCTACATAGTTCATTTGTCACGCCCATATGTGACCCATTAACATAACTATCAGAAACACTCATGGTGGGAGACTTCACCGAACACTCGCTGATGCCTTCGAGCTCTTCTCTGTCCGTACACACCAAGCTACATGCGTCAACATCATGACTGTGTGTGTGTGTGTGTGTGTGTGAAAGAGTGGGGAATAATAATCAAATGTGATTTGACAGATGACAGCGTGCTACTTGTATTTGTATTTCCTAGCCTAGTGTGTGCATGTGTGTCTGTGTGTGTGTGTGTGCTATTTACTCTACTGTCTTAATGGGCAGCTGCCATCATTAATGACCATTAATCTTAAAATCCCTCCCTCGTGGATGTGTATACATGTGTGTGTTGTATGTGTACATTTACATATGTGTACACTGATGTGATTGATTCTCTCTCCTTCACTCCCCCTCAACACCGCCTCAGATTTAATGCCTCCAAACTCCCGTTGGCCCTGGCCCCCTTAAGCACAGTAAGCATAAAGCAGCAGATTCACTTTATGACTCCTGCGCTCCAGACCTTTGGTAGATTTACTGTCGTTTTTATGTATTAGCTGGTACCGAAATGTAGTGGGTGATAATGACGGACAGGCAGCTGGTCACAGAGGGAAGAAAAGTGCTTCGCTGGCAGCTTTAATGGAATAAACAGAGTATTGAATGAGATTCAATTAAAACGTGTTCTTTGTGGGGTTTAAGCAAAAATGATGGAGCTGTATGGTTGCATTAAAGACTGTTTCAAGGATGATGGATTCTTTAAATTAGAGACTCTAATTGGCTTTACTTGTGTAATTCTGCATCCTTGATGAAACTGAGGAACGAATTCGTGTAACCCATCTAATAAATGCAAATCATTTTCCACTTACGTTAACATTCAGCATTTTCTTTTAATGTCTCTTTCAGTAGCTCCAAGGTTTAAATAATCTTATTCCATGTTGTCTGACAGTATTACATACACAGAGGTATATGTATATATGTGCTATATGTACTACTTTCAATTCCTCAGATTATCTGCATTTCGTCTGCTAGCCACTAGCTACCTAACAAGCTTTGTCAGTCAGTTTGTCATATCAACATAGCTAAATTTGTTGAATGATAACAGAGAGGGTAGTTTGGATGTGTTATGTCCTATTACGTTACTGCACATGCAGCGGATTACAAGTTGTAGAAAGTTACATATTCTAAGCCATTTCTGAGCTAATTTTTAAGTAATGCTGCAGACTCTTGACTCTTGAAGCTATTTTCTAACTCCAACTGTTGAATACGCTTGAGACACACTCACACTGCCTACCTGCTTTACTTCTAATTACAGCTGTGACTCACATCCATGTGATCTTTATACGGTCTTTTGCTGCTGCTGCAACACTGCTTCACATATAATGGTATGTTTGATTTCACTTCATCACAAATTTAATTTATGTTAACTTTAGACAGAATTTGACAAGAAGAGGTGTTGAGTTAATATTTCTCAAGCCTGTGACTTCTTCACTATAGATGCTGTTGCTGGTATTTTGTCAATGTGACTGTCAGCAGTTAATTTTTACTGTTTTTACTGAGAACGACACATCATGCAGAAAAATAGGTGCCATACTGACATGCTGAAAAAGATATGTTGCTACGTTACACACGAGCTGTGTGGCTGCTCTGACCTGCTAACATGGATGACAAAATGAAAAGCAAGGGGTGTGCTGATGGCGTACCCTGCATTCATTTTGTTGCTTGGTGGGTAATATATATAAAATGAAATGCTTTTGCATATTCTGCCACTTCTCAAAAAGCATTCTGGGAAAAACAGGAAATTACTTTCTGAAGTAAAAATGGACGAGGCAGGTTGTGGGAAAGTATATAGCTCACAAAATATATCCCAGAGTGCAGTGCACAAAACACATTGATGAACAACAAAACAAGACATTCTACGAGTGGAAACTCATGCTGCTGGGGGTGTTAATGGGGCAGAAAATTTAAGCCAATTAAACTGTAGGTGAAGATGCTACAAATGCATAAATATGAACGTATTCACATGGCTAAGCAAAAGTACAAGAAGACACTCAGTGCGTACCAGTTTCGTGAAGATAATTATCTTTCTTGTGTTTTGTTGCATCAGATAAAATCTTTTCTAGCCTGATTACTCCTCCGCTCTAAAAGATTAAAAACTACTGAGTTCTGGGACTAGTTGTGAGGCCATTAGGACTTTAAGGATCTTGTTACTGGCCATCACTCTGTCTTGGTCAGATATGCTATGACAGTTATTAAGAGCATGACGCCTTCAGCCACAAGCGTTGATCAGTGCAGTTTAAAGTCTGTGCTGCGGTCTTCAGCCTGTCACCACTTGGACTGCATAAAGTTTCTTCATCGTGTCGACATTTTGAATGACCAAAGGATATTCAGACATTTAAAATGTCTTTTGCTCTCCACTCTTTGATGATTTCTGACTCGTCCCCTGTCAACAAGATCTTTTTTCCATGGTAAGCGCTCCATCATTCCCTCTTATGAGTCTCCCTCACCATGGCTTTTGCTCACATTTCTTTTCTCCCTGTCTGTCTTCAAGTCAAGACGGCGGCAATAATCCTGTCTAATAGCAGATGACAGTTCAACATAACTTCTGACATTAGCTTTTAGCCATCACACTTTTACAACCCCTGGTCTTGACGGCAGCTTTGTCGGCCGGTGACAGTGGCAGTGGCTCTCTTTTCCTCTC
The DNA here is from genome assembly GCA_016801845.1 of Polydactylus sextarius. Classification (NCBI taxonomy): domain Eukaryota; kingdom Metazoa; phylum Chordata; class Actinopteri; family Polynemidae; genus Polydactylus; species Polydactylus sextarius. The sequence goes on from CM028927.1 coordinate 14,184,015, forward strand.
TGTCTGTCTGCCTGTCTCTCTCTCTTAATGTCTTTGTGACTGTCGAGATCTTGGGCCCCATCACACGCTTTTTTTTTTTTTTTTTTTTTTTTTATTACAGTATGGGCCATGGTGTTCCATCACTTTCTGCTTCCCATCACACGAAGGCACATACACACACCCACATTCACATTTGTCCCTGCAGGGCCTCAGATTGATGGTAGTTCCAGAATACAGTGCCGTGTAGAGAAAGGGGGAGAGATGATAAAAGGCAAATGGACACTTCTGTTCAAAGAAATTCACAATTTTATCATACATTCATATATCATACAAATACTGAGTGCTTCAAAATCATATCCTTGTATTCAGAATGATTAAATTGACATCATTAGAAAACTCCAGTGGCCGATGAAGACCTTGAACATGATTGAAATCACCAACAAAGTGGTGATGTATTAAGATGATCTTGACACTTGTGCTCTTTCAATTTGATTGAGCAGTTGGTCCTGGTTTTGATATTGTTAGCTGTTTTGCTCAAGACACACACGAAAAACTTGGATCATCTGAAAGTAAGTGAATAGAGAGTAACTGCCTTGTGATTGTGTAGTTTGTCCAGTGATCCTGAGGCTGAGCGGTGCTTTTTAGAGCTGTCAGTGAAGCGTCGACACGGGGATGAGGCATGGGGAAGGAGTCTAGGGGATGACATAGAGGGGGTGTGGGAAGGAGAAGGAGGGGAAGGGGTAGCCATATGGCTGCTGACAAGGAGAGGGGGCAAAGCTGACAGGGCCGAGGGAACGACGATGGCAGGAGGGAGGGAAGAGGAAATCACACTGGAAGGACAACATGCTCCCCTTCTGCCAAGGCGGAATGCAGAGGCGACCTGTGTGTGTGTGTGTTAGTGTGTGTGCCATTGACTGACAACACCACTGATTGAATGCAACGTGGAGGCCTGTGTCCTGACAGCCCTGATGCCACAAGTCTGGACAGGGCCCGGAGTGTATGAGTAGAGCCAAGAGAGAGAGAGTGATGGAAGAAAAGAGTATTATCTGTGTATGTGCGTGTGTGTGGCCCAGCGTGGGTGTCAGCCAGCCAGCCAGCCAGCCAGCCAGGGTCCTCAGTGCGCCTGTGGAGCCTCTCTACCAGCTGGGTGAACCAGGTGCGCCGTTGCCCTCTCATGCCCCCTGGCCCTCCCATTACTGCTGCCCTCCAGGCCCGCTCAGTCAACTGCCACTTGCTACCAGATCAATATTAGCTCACATCGAGGACATGTCATTCCAGCACTGAGGGGTCAGACAACCCATTGTTAGGGAGCATCAGGTACAAACTGGTGTTAGGAGACAGTATTGTATCAGAATTTGCTGCATGACTTGTGCATTTACATTGGTAAAATTAGCAAAAACGTACTTTAAATGCAACAAATAAAATAGAATTAAGACTTAATTTTAATAATAGTTTAAAAAGATAAAATTAGTACATGCACACGTGATACACAAAGATTAATGTATTGCATCATTGGTTTTAAAAATGCTCTCTCCTCTTTGTGCGTAATGGTCTTTTATTGGCCGACACAATGCAGCAACTAGTCAGTGCCTCTCACAGGTGCAGACACTGACAGGGATGCACACTATAACTGCAGCATTTGCATTAATTGATTAGCAACCCACACAGCCAAATATGCATTTTCCACAATAATAACTATACCATCTTATTGAGAGCGTCTTGGCTGCAGAAACACTTTTGCTGACAAAGCTCCAAGGACACAGATGAGCTGAATGCTGAATGTGCACATCACCGCTGCTTGCCTTTTGTACATGAACAGCAATTCCAGCACCAAGATTGTTTTCATTTCTGCTTAAGTAGTGGCACAAAAGTGATAAGTAGGTAATGACTTCTAATTAGTGATTTCCCAAAAACATATCAACAATAATCAAGTATATTCCATAATGTTTCTGAACATCTGCATGATGCTGAGTGTTTCATCAGCGCATGTTGAATTATGGCCTGTTTTAATGCGGCATCAAACTCTTAATAGCTGCTTTGTACCTTTTCACGTGCGGGTTCACTTTAGAGGCATCTAATTCAAAACAGGGATTCTCAATTATGCAATGTCCCATTTACATATGCTAATTAGGATCATATTAATTATCTTGAAATTGGGTAATTAGCCAATCTCAATTAAGGCATTGTTCATTACACTAAATGCACAGGAAAGGTGTTTGAAGTTTTTCCCCACGCCTTTATTCATTTGTGTGTGTGTGTATGTGGGTGTGTGTGTCTGTATGTGTGTGTATATGTGTGTGTGTGTGTGTGTGTGAGAACTGGGCTGCCTGCCACATCTGAATCAAGCCTCGGTGGTGTATTTAATAATTTAAGCATCCCAGCTCATACAAGGGATGCACCCACAGCTTTCATCGTTACCAAGCATATGGTTCTGTAATGAGCCTGCTTGCTTGTAAAATAGTGATGCCAGTACAGAGGAGAGTAGAAGAGACAACAGCCAGCCTTCTCGCTTTTTTAGCCACTCAAACTAGCTGCGATGGCAGAGGTGGCCAATGCATTATACAAGCTTGTTTGGGTTCCCATGTTGCTTCTCCGACAAAAGGAATGGCAAATTGAACTAGCCATAAATGGAAATGATAAAAAAAAACCTAAAACCAAAACCACTGGGAGAAAGGAGGGGTTAAATACTCCTCTAAACCGACTCGCAGCTGTGAGATACATGCACAGCCAAAGTAAACACATTATCATGCTGGCTGACTGCTTGACATCTTTTGTCAGGTACATAAATATCCTCACCGAAGCTGCATGATGCTCTTTAATTCCATTAGGATGGACTGTGCAAAGAGGGACAAATCAAAGATTAGTCAGTAATTCAGTTACCGTAGTCAATTTGTTTGAGGCTTTTGTGTTTTAAGTGCATTGTTTTGGGCGCCATGTGCTCGAAGCGCAGCAGGATTCTGGATCCAGCTGGAGGTCTGGAAGTGCTCACTTCCTGGTACAGAGCCTCAGGCATTTTGGGACACGAGGTATCTTTCTGGCTTTTCCGGCACTCAGCCTCTCCTAATCCCCCCAAGATGCTGTGGTAGTTAGAGTACAGTATGTGCATCAGCATGTGCTTGTGTGCATATGTATGGTTAAGTCTCTGGCACCGCAGGTGATATTATCCTCGGGGTGTGGAGGAAAGATGATGAATGATGTCTGCCCTTCAACTGTTCTTGAATAGTAAATTACCCTCCATCAGCTTGCGATTGAAGGAGAAGTTCTCATTCAGTGATGCTGAATAGCACATGTAATGCAAGGTCAAAGGCTTAAATACAATGACCTTAAATTTCCTTATACATATTTCTATAGGTGACAGCAGAATGATTTTAAAATATCAAGCACTGATTGACTTTCAAGGCTACAGTCACATTACAATCTCTCACCTTTCTCCCTGACCAACATACATACATACATTGTGAGCATAACAGAAATGTCACATTAGGTATAAATAACCTCTGAACATAGTGTAGCACATATAGTGGAAAAGGAAGTCATTTTTTCTTGTGAGTGCTATTTTTCACCTTGTTTTTGAACCATTTATTTAACCATCACAGGTCTTAGCCCCCACTGAGTTGCTCACACTGAATATTTGCCCCAGTCTCTTACACCAGTGGGGCGCTGCAGCTACCCCTCTGACACTTCTGATCCAAGAGCCTCCTCTGATCAGCCTGAGTGCCCTTCTGGTTGATCCAAATGTCCCCGAGTTAAACTCTAGTGCCACTCTGGTCTTGTCCCCTAGGATAAAAACAAACCTTTGCCATTTGCATCACAGTTTTTTTTTTTTTTTTTATCACCACACATTTGCAGCTGATGTCTTTTGATAAAGTCACTTTGTTGCTGTCACATAAAACAATATTGGTTAAAAAAAACATAGAAGGGCAACTTCATAATAAGACTGATTTATGGCAACATATTTACAAAGCATTAGTGATAACCCTCATAAAATTCTTAACCATAGACTCTCATTATCCATATCAAGTTTTACTGCTTCATCAACACTAACTGCCGCAACTTTTGCAGACATTTTATTTCAGAATAAAAACTTCACATTGACAAGTGAGTGCACTGCTGATTCACACTTGTTAAAAATCCATCTCAATACCTCAATAACTAACTGTCAGCAATATTACAATAGGTTTTGGGTGAGCTGAGGCAAAGCGCCAATGTCCTCACGGTTGATTTGATGTCTCATGTCCACTAGGGGGAGCTGTGGTATACCATTAGAGGCCTCACTTCATATTATGGCAGCGTAATGAATGCCTTAGAAATGCCACAGAAACACAACATAACATAACATAACAGCATAACATAACATAACATAACATAACATAACATAGCATAGCATAACATATTTTGTGTACTGTATGTGTATGGACCCACATTAAAAAAAATGACATTCAATATTTTGTGTTCATCTGATAAAATAAGGAGTTTGTTCTGAAGGACACGATAAAGATACATGTGAGGTGTGCTTGGTGTTTTGTTTTTGTGTCGAAATGGTCTTTGTTTTGTTTTCTGTAATTGCTATTTCTGCACAGCCATCCACTGGAGATAGACCAGTGTTTACCCCTTGATCCATGGGCTTAACAATAGGAGAGGGAAAAGACAGAGAAAGAGAACTCAGGGGTAACATTTGTCAGTGGCAGTCTGTCGTTCGCCTGATTGACTTCATGGAGAAAAATGCTGAGACTCAACCGGAGCGATGCTTGAGTGCCTCTGATCTTCATTTTCTACTGCCCCTGTTATTTTTCCTTTTTTCCCTCCCTCTCTTTCTCTCTGTCTGACTTGTCCCTCTTGTTTCATTGGACTCAGATCTCTCCATCGCCCTAACCTTTCATTATGACAAGACAAAGCTTTAATCTCTCACGAGCCATTTCCCCTTGTGACAGGCAGAGTGAGTGGTGACGGCCATGACACACACACACACACACACACATACACACACACTTGCACACAGAGGATGTGTGTACATCTGATGCAGGTATGCCCACGACTGACTCAAGGCAAAGTGACACACAGTGACAAAGAAAGAAATAGAGAGGAGGAGGAAGCGATAAAGAGAAGGTGGCGGCAAAGAGAGATGCTTTACTGCAGAAACAATAGCTTCTTTTTGTGGTTTTGTGAAAAATGGTACATTGTATTTACTTGACACATTTTTCTATCAATATTTCATCTTAAAAATATTATCAGAATAACACTGGCAGCATAAGAGAAGTGGCCAAACATCAATCTAAGACATTTGAGGTAAACAGCATTGCCTCTTATTCATTGTGCTCTGTTAAGAGAGATCAAAGTCCTGACAATGCTTTAAACTGGTTAAGTTCAAAGGATGTATACAGAGGTGGCACCAGTCATCGTGTGAAAAATACATGTACATGTACATCTCTGATCTAAGACATCAAACAATAAGTGGTCATCCTGTCCCCAGTCTGCCCCCCCCCCTCCCTTATTTAGCATAGCAGCCTAAGAGCTGCACTTCATAGGGACTTCATAATCACACCCCCTGCTGAGGTGACAGCCTGATTGGATATCTGAGGGAGGCACCCGCATGAATTTGCATACTAATTGACAAATACCCCCCCACCCTCCACCCTTCTCACATACACACACTTGTGCATACACACACAGACAGTCTTATCCTTTTGTCTCCTTCCCTACCACTCAATAAATTAACGCCATGTCTGCATGGTGCACAGTGATCTGGCTCTTCTGTGTAACAGCGTCAGTAAACTGAGCGTCTTTCTCTTCAAGTTCATTCCTGCTTCAGTATTTTTGATACAAACAATACACACATATGAGGAGGACAGAATTAATCATGAGCCTTCAGATGGATCTAGAGGAGAACATAAAAAATGCAGATAATTTTGAAACAAAAAGGTAGCAAGGGAAGGTAATGGAAGAGATGGAGTCTTGCAAACAGAGAGTGTGAGAAAAAGTGTATTTTGGTGCTCTTTTGTGCTGAGCTAAGACATGGAAGTAAAGAACATGCTGGGAACATGTCAACTTGGCAAAACAAGCCACCCCTGAGACTTGACACCAGGCAGAACTACAGAAACCCGAGCAGATGTCTACATCACAATGTTCCCACACTGATGAAGGAATGCACAGGGACGCGCATTGCAGTACATGTACACACAAACATACAGAGACACATACAGGAGCAATCACACATAACTCTGTCCCTATTCAGAACCCCAACACATGCAGAGTCACAGCTTTGACAAGTTGTCTAGATGTCAGCAGATGCTGGACCTCTTGTGCTCACTAACCCCCCTCCACTTCCCCTCCACTCACTCATCAAACACATGATACACACATTACACAACTATTTTAGTTTTATAAAACCACGTTTTTCCAGAGCTGGTCTTTGCAGCCACTGTTTTAATGACATGTTGCGAGAGTCGCCCGTTCACTCTGCTTGAGATGAGCAAAGACCAAGCAGCATCAAAACCACACGTTTGTTTGTGTGAGTGCCAGCGTTACAGGCAAATCGCCCTCAGTGTGATACAGGCGGCACGCAGCGGAGCTTTTGGGCCTGTTGCCAACATCTTTTTAGTTGTATTATGAAACAAAGATGCAGAAAGGTGTGGAAGGGAAATGAAGGGAAGGGAGGGAGAGGAGAGCATGAGAGCGCAACTTAGAGGAGATCTAATTATTTTTAACCAGAGGCGGTTGGATAAAAAAAGGCCACAGACTTAATGACTTAATTTAGACATTTAATTAGTTGAGCACATATCTCTCTGGCTTCTGCCCTGTGTAATCTGTGATGAAGTTTGGTCTGAACGGCGACGAACCTGTCTCCCTCTCTTTGCCTCTGTCTCCTGCTCTCTCTCTCTATCTCTCTTTTCCTTTATCTCGCTCTCTTCTTGGACCACATAAATAATTCCCATTGCCTCTCTGAGCATGCACAGAGCAATAGAGATGAAATATGTATGGATACACGCCATGGTGCTTTTGAAAAGAACTATTTCAAAGGTAGTGAGGTCTGCTGAAATCTTCATGAGTGCCTCCTCTCCCTCCTCTCTCCCTGCCAGATAGAATGGATTCTTTGCAGGGCTGCATCGGCTCGGCAGCCTCGGATAAATAACTGCACAGAAATACGAGAGTGTGCTCCCAAAAAGATTCACATGCATTTCCAGTTATGAAGGGAAATAAATGCACTGAAAGCTGCACTTGCATACATGATAATAAATATCGCACTGGTATAATATTTCATGCTATTGTGACACAGAACAGACCTTCAGTGCATAAAACAGCATGTATAAAAATGTCAAGAACAACTGTTGCAGCAGACACACACACAAACACAAAGAATTCATGGAAAATATTGTAAACAGTCAAGGAAGCCAAGTATACATGTGTTTGTCACGTCTGTGTAAATATTTGAATGTTATATCTATACCTGAATGTTGACCCTCTGAAATACTTTCAAGTAAGTGATATTTCAACTGCAAGTATTTCCATATATTGTTGGTGTGTTTCAGTTTCAAATGTTGCTCTATGTCCTAATATTAACATGTTCCCTGTTTGACTTAATGGATGTTCATACTAATAAAAAACAGACCAACATTAAAACAATTTAAATTTGACATTGATGGGGACTTGTCTTCAGGTCAAGGGAAACGTCATATGATCAGATTGATTTTTATTCCACATCTTCATTGGCTAAACTTTTAAGTTTAAACATTTAAATTTCCTAGATGTGCCTATATCTTACAAATAACTTTTGTGAATATATTTTCATTATAACTAATATTACTGCTTGAGAAAACAATGAAAACAAGATTCAAATTTTAACAAACTCCATTCATTATTCAAGTATTTTTTTTCTCATTTTGATTGAATTCCCTGTATTCACACTCTGTCAGACCTCAGCGAACAAACTCATCGACATCATCAGCACCGAACCCTCCCTCCCTCCACTCTGTTCCCCATCTCCCCTCCTCTATGCCCTCTCTCCTCATCTCCCTCACACTTCCTCTACCTTCAAGTCTTTCTTCTTCTTCCTTCAGTCTCCGGGGAATAACAAGAACTGGTGCCAACCTTTGTGTCACTTTTCCCCGCAGGCTTTTTTTCCTGCCTTGTTATTTATTTCCTTCACTTCATTGCAGAAGGTAGAGGAATGTTTTGTAGAATAGGGCACTTAATAATGGGTAAAAAAAAAAAAAAAGACGTTGAGGGTTGGTGTGGCAGTTTCTCTCCGTGCTGTCAGAGTACAGCGTCCTTGAACGTCGAAAGAAAAGAGGAGAGAGAAAGAGACAGACATAAACATACAGATAGTGCACAATACAAATGCCTTTGGCTAACAGCAAAAATCTCTTTTTTTATACAAAACAAATGCACATGGGCTGGAATTCACAGTATTTTTTGTGTGCAGAACAGGTTGGTGGATGTGGATGGTTGTGTGAGCTCTAGTTGTTGGTGTTCGGTGTGTGAGCAGAATGCTAAACACTTCTTGGTCATGGAGGGGAGGGTTGGAGGCAGTGGGGTGGGGGGTGGGGGGCAAAAGCATGTTGAATTTTAATGGTGCCCTCTGACTTGGCTGCAGGTAATGCTGCTGGGGGGCCCAGCATCCTGTCCGCACTACTGAGAGGAAACGTGAAGTGTTGTGTGTTTGTGCGCGTGTGCTCATCTCTGGCTGTGCTGTCTGCGCTCAGGTTGCAGTATTTTCAGTAATGAGTCTGCTTCAGCCCTCCAGGACACACACACACACACACGTAAACTATACAGCTCTCACACACACATACATACATACTTTCTACTTGTTTTGGTGAGTGAAGGATGTAAACAAGGACTGCCGTCTAACCAGACCGACATATACTGCACCTTGAAACAGCTGTCAGAGTGAAATGAATACTTCATAGTTATATCATACTATTTATTTGTTTATTATTTATTACAATTCTTCCAGTAGCTACCACAGTAACAACTCTCATTGTAAGACTTTGCAGTAGGTAATAACAGGAACAGAATTTGAGATATTACACTGATGATTGTGATTCACCCAGAGTTGAATGAAACTATCTTTTTTGTTTTTCATTTCTTAATAATTTACATTTACAATTTTTTGCGTCTCTTGAGGAAAGATTTTTTTATATGAGATATCAGTAGGAATCCTTCATTTTCCATCGCTAATAATAAAACAAAGGATCATTCAGTCTAAATGCCAACTTAGTTTTCCCTCAGGATTCATGCTAAGTTCTTTAAAGGGACAGATTTGACAGATTTATTGTTGAGTAAAGAATTGTTATCTAGACTCTTATTTACTCATTTCAGTAAAGGTTCAAAAACACTAAATGCTATAATTTCAGGATAATACAATTTAATAATGTATTTTATCAGATCCTATCAATGGCCAATACAGACTTGTTTACATTATTAGATTTATTGTGTTGGACTGACTCTACCCCTTTTAATGGTATTTGTAAAAAAAAAAAAAAATCAGAGCGAGTAGAATTCACCAAAAATTAGTTTGACTTATTAGTTTCTTAGCATGTTTACAGTAAATTAACATCCACATCCAGTCATATTATTTTTCAGAAATGATGCTGATTCTTGTGGTTCATAACATTTTATATTTCCCAGTAGATCCATCAAACTGCCAGCTGTGATTGGCCTCAGTCTCCAACGTACCAATATTGTAGCCTGCTCTCAGCTTGTTTCTGGTGGGTGTGAGCACAGCAGACAATCTCTAGCTTTAAGACAACTTTCATCAGTCCTTTCATTTTTGAATACCACCCCAGACTGCAATTGTTCAAAGAAATCCAAACACAATCCTGAAGTTTTATCGCTTGCATTCCCACATGACAACAATCCGAAGAAAAGATTTGTTTTTGCTGAGCTGTCTTCGAGAAAAAAAATTACATCGACGATGGCAGCAGCGAGTCTGTCAGAGGCACTGTACGATTTCTTGGAAATAAGGGTCTGAACCCAAAATGGGACTTTGTTGATGGCTCCCCACGTAGCAGGACTACTGGTATTTCAAGAGACAAATTGTTTTCATTAGTCTGGGCCATAGATCAGATTTTTCGAACTTAAGTCCCAGATCGTTAAAATATAACCACTCCAGTTTTATTAAGTCCTGCCAAGATATTTAGGACATATCCTGGTTTAAATGACGTTTACTGCTGCACGATTCTATAAGGCACACTACAGTGTGAGATAATAAAAAGTTTTCCCTTTCTGCACTGCTGAATTGAAGCCATGTGTTCAATCGATATAAGTTACCCAACTTTTCAAACTGTATTTCTGACTCTCCTATCATTCCTCCCTATAGACAAAAATCTCTCTCCACTCTCTGGCTTTCAATCCACACTTTACCTGCCTCCCTGCACACAAACCTGAATTAATCTCCAAAGTCTTCTCCTCATCTCTTTGTGTGTGTGTGTGTCTTTGTGTGTGTGTGTGTGTGTACACGCTTGTGTCTCCTTTCCACATTAGAAATTCACCAGCTCAACACGATATTATTCCCCTGCCTGGAGCTTCGGGGCATCGAGGGTGGGAGGTGGGGTGGTGGTGGTGGTTGTGTTTGCATAGCAGAGGCTGCGCTCTCACTCATGTAGACCCCACAGGGACTTTCTTTGACACCGTCAGCCCTTTGAACTCGCTGTGACATCAAGCATCAGGTCACTTGTGTACAACCTCCGCACAAAGAGAACTTGCACTAATTGGTGCGCGTGCACCTGAGAAACACTCGGGACATCAAAGTGCTTCACCGCTCGGTTGATAACAGCTTAGACAGGGTGACTTTGAGACTCTAGATTTGTGCTTTGCGCTTTAAAGAGTTGTTCGCTGTTGCCTTGCTGTTTGTGTGATCTCGATTTGTGTTGTTTTGTTTTTTTTGTTGTTATTCCACTCAAATGTCACTTCCTCTACACCCTCTAGTATTGTAACGAATGCTCTCACCATGTGCCTTGTTGTGAGCCTTTAATCAACCCCAGTGAGATTTTGAATCCACAGTGTAATGATAGTCAACAAAAGTGTATTCGGCTTTATATCTGTCTGTTTATCACGTGATAAACATATGTGCTTTTTCTTTTACATATGAAATACAAAAATAATGTGCAAACAATTGGAAATCAAAGAGAACGAACCCAACTTTGTAAAAAAAAGTGTGCAAAATCAATTTGGCTCAGAGCTCAGACTAGCCTCTTAGGATCTTATTTTGCCTTCCAGACTTATGGATGTCCGTGGTGTCTTTGTGTGACCCTTCATCATCTGCAAGGTGGACAGGTGGCGGGTACTGGTGGGCCTGGAGGGCCCTGTCAACCCCATACACTCCAGCAGCTGACCAGAGAAAGACAAGAAGAGGACGAAGGCGGGGAGTGTTTAGCGAGGCACAAAAGAGATCAGAAAATAGAAAGAAACCAGAGGAAGAGTGAAGGATGTGGAGAGAAACGAATCAGAGAGTCCCATATCCGAATCTGTACCAGCTCTAGCCACTGTCATAGTTTCAACAGGAGGCTACGTCCCCTCTTGACTCCAACAGGCGTAGCAAAGCGATTGGTTGCGCTCCAGTATAATGGCCGGCTATGAATGCTGAGTGCAACTGCGGGGGACCATTAGGGCCACAATGGCTGACAAGACACTAAGCACTCCCCAGAGGTCTAAGGGGCCTTTTCATGCCTGTCCTGGGGCTGAAGGAGGGGCAGGGCAGGGGGAGGAGGAGGGGTGTGGCTGCTGGGAGCTGGTGGCCAGCTGGTTCTTTGGCCCCAGTGCAGCCTAATACCATGAGCCCCCTTAGTTCGCTTTGAGCTGCCGGCTGTATGGAGACGCAGGGATGTAGGGGCTGTGTGACACATGTGGACATGTACACACACACACACACACACACACACACACACACACACAGTGGCACCTGTTTTTAGTATAATCAGGTCCTGATGCTGCAGCCTGATGAGAAAGTAACAAAGACTAGTTTGCTATTTCTCTGAGAAATTTCACTTCTGTCACGTCCAACCACGGTTTGCCAAAAGTGATTTATTCTCTGTGCTAATGTGATTGAACTCTGTCTTTTCCTGTTTATGTTCCCAAGCTGTTAATTGATATTCTGCTAGAATATGAAGTAAACAAGGCCTCATTCAAATCATTTTATTCAAAAATACGAGTTTGAACATTTACTTGGCCATTAATGGAGTTTGATCTTATGCTGGTTGATTTAGAAAACTTCTCAGTCTGTAAGTTCATTGGTTATCTTCAGAGCAACATATGGGGAAAAAAATAAAAGAGCCAGTGATGCAAATGCTGTCACACCCAGTTCAAACCTTTTCGCAAAAATGCTGCTAGTGCCGCGTCTTCCTCCCTCTTGGGTCCTAAATAGCTCACTACTGCAGGCGGAAAACTTGTTTTGTCGACAGCCTGTTTGAAAGGCAAGCGTAATAAAAGGCTTTTCTTTTAGTGGCGGGTGGTGGCAATTTCATAGTCTTTTCAGAGCTGAAAGGAGGGCGAGAGAAAGAAAAGTTTTACAAACTGACATGGTAGCAGAAACTCAGCCACCATTTCAGTCAGCGGCGATGAAAAGCCTATTAAGGAACGTTTTGTCAATTACTCCTGCTCACCTCTATACACTGAGGCTCTTTTTTTAGTGAACTCATTTGTGTCTTATTTATTTCCTCTGCTGGCATGTTTTTCTGGCACTGCACACAATGACAAATGAAAGCTTTAGTTTCATGGCAATGACATGGAACGTTTCGAGCTTTAATGTGGGCTTTGAAAGGATGCCAGGGAAGTCAGCACTTTATTACTTGTCCTTGCTTGACTGGCTCAGTTTGGTGTCAATGCATTAAAACATCCACTGAGCTCTAACTGTAGTCAAGCATGAGCAGTTAGATAAATGAATCGGAGTCAAATGTTGACTGTAAGTATCTGACTGTGCAACTAATCTTGTTTGCAGTCACACCTAAACAAAACATCAAACTATAAAATAAAGGTTTGTGTGTATGTATGTATGTGTGTGTATATATATATATATATATATATATATATATATATATATATATATATATATATATATATATATATATACACGCACACGCAAACCTTTGAAGAATAACAGTAATTACACTGGTACACAGCAAGAGAATGAGTGATAAAATGCTTTACACAATGGTGCTCTATTCAAGTGAATGTGCAAAGCGTGTTAGCCTCAGTTTTGCCGATTCACATGCAAATCTGGTTCAAAGGAGAAAGTAATTTTGGTAGAAGTTGTCAAAAATGCGTCTTTTGTAGTCGAGTCTTATTAAGCACCACGGAGATCAGCATTTTACTCGAAATAGTATCTTATTCCATCTGGTTCAGCCTTGTCAGGATCAAACTTGATGATATATCTTCAGTTTCTGCTCTTGCTGAATACTGACACGTATTATTTAACTCCACCATTCTGTGGGAAAAACTTCTCATAGCTTCTATAGCGGAGCTTCTTTGAGCCTGTCTCTCTGCCATTCGTCTACATTGTGAAATCCATCTACTTTAAAAGCACCTCCATACAAATTTCTGTGCAATGAAATTGATGCCTTGGTCGTCTCAAACATATGATCAATTGCCTCTGAAAAATGGATTGATATTCACAGCTCCTGAATACACAAAATGGCTCTTCAGCGGAAGGAGTTTTTTTTTTTTTTTTTTTTTTTAGGGTAGGGTGGAGGGGCTTAAATCAAGTTGCTTTAGTGATGATGTCTTTCTTATATGAACCATATATGAATTTTTCTGAAGCAGGAGGGTTGTTACATGTATCAGAGAAAGCCTGAGCAGACAGAGTTATCTGACAGAGGTCAGCTAACGTCGAGGTACATCAGTTTTATGAACCTTCAGCCGCTGCCGCCCCACCCACCCTCCTTGCGAGTTCGCTGCCACTCATGTGGTAAATGGGTCTTGTAGACAGAAGAGAATGCTTTTGTGCTGAAATAAATGGAGGGGAGAGAATGGGGTTAGGACGACTCCTTTGAGGTGCATCAACCTACATCTGTTCGTTCCCTCTTTCTTTTTCCTTCTCGCTTCTCTCTATCTCCTCTTAAAAACACTATCTCCCACATGTGAGGGGGAACTTATTTTCTTATCGCACTATGTAAATGAGCCTATTTATAGGTTCTGGTCGCTTTTATAAGACACGGTTGCTGTGGTTGTTTTTTTCTCCTCAAAACTAGGCGGAAAAAAAAAAAACATCCATGAGATTAGACATTTAGACATGTGGCAAATTATAAGTTTCTGTACCTGTATATTGTATGTGTAAAATATAATTCCACTGCTATAAAACAGCTGAAAAGGGAATATTTTTTATTTTCTTTCCACAAGAGACAGATCGACCAAAGAGCAGGCTGTTGTGACAGATGTTCAGTTCAGCTAAACAGGGGCTGTAATAACACACTTGCAAAGACGCATACTGTATAGACGCAAATGTACACAAGGTTTGCAAAGCATGTGCTTGCACACACACACATATATACTGCACATATATGAAATAACACACAAACACACACACACACACACACACACACACACACTGCACTGAACAAATCCCCTAATTTTCTCTCTCTCTCTCTCTCTTTCCTGAACCATATGTACACACAACAGGCTCACACACACACACTGAGGAGAAATTACTTTGAACTTGGTGTCAAGCGGCATGAATGCAGCTGGGAGCAACAGGGTCACGAAGCTCTTTGAGAGGTGAGATGAGGTCCAACCTTCCCTCTGCTGTCTGCCTCTGCTCTGATGTGCTGATGGTCGACAGAGGTCTTGGAGGTTGTGGTACACGTTAGACGCTCGGGCCTGGCCATAAGGCTTCTTTTGTTATGCTGTGGCACTTTGATGCAGTTTGCATTCACTGTCATGTAGTTTTCACAAATCCCAGCTAAAATCAGACACCGGTTGTTTTGGATTTCGTCAGCCTTCAAAATCATAATTTGTGATTTATATACGAAGCTATAAATTACCAAACCTTTAAATCTTCAGCCTAATAGAAATGATTATCCTTAATGATTTTTTCATCAAAAAATATGCTTTAATAATCTAAAAGTGATTCTATGAAATGACACCACTTAATGAGGAATGATGCTGTTGCCTCGTGTAGATGACACCGTAATAGGAGCTTTTGTGAGACTCGCTATAAATTAACAAAGACTTTTAATTAAAGAACTATAAGAAACAAAAACATGATCAGACTGATGACTTAATTGATTCTAACTATGAGAAGTTGTGGTGTTTCATTCCCAGCTTGGTTAGCAGGGCTGGAACTGCTGCCAAGATGTTTAATCATGTTTAATAAATTGCAGCAGACAGAACTGTATCTAATATATTAATAGGCCCACATCATTACATTTGGAGAGGATCCAACTGTGGACCAACTGCTATTGATCTGAGCTGAAATTCTGCACCTTATTTCATGCGGTAGTCATGCTTTACTTGTACTAGGGGTTGAAAATGTGATTTAAAGATAAATAAATAAATAAATGAACCTTTCCTTATGCATTGTCTATTTTCAGAATGTCTTTTAAAACAAGCCCACATGACCCGTGTTTGTGCATATGCAACTGTAAGAATGCAAATAACTGATTTCATAGAACAATGTTGTCGAATAAAAACACGAGGCTGAAGATTAGCAGGGGTGAAACAAAGGGACCGTCAATAAAAAAGTGAGAGTATGTGTTCATCTGCAACCCCCTGAACACACACACACATGCACACATGCACACACACTGATTAAATGTATTCTTCATTCATTGTGAGGCATCCTGCTGCTAATTAGCTTAGGCATGGTTTTGCATATTGTATTTATTTAATTTCTTCATGGGCTGTACCAATAGAAGGTGTAATTTGGGATGAGAAAGGGGCCATTTCTTGCCATGGTTTACACACACAAAGGGCTGGAAGTGCTCAGGCTGGCTGCTGTTGCTATGAGGACTCTTTCTTTCTGTGCCAAATGTAAAACAAAACCTAACAACATCCCTCTGGTGTTCCACTCTTGATTATATGCTCTGAAGACAATACTGTTAATCTAATGAACAGATTATGTTTACAGTTTTCCTCTCTTTGTGTTTTAGATTCATTTCAACAATCCTCCTCAAAATTTTATTTTATTTTTTCTTTAATGGTTCAGTATTTTAGAGAAAAGGTGTTTCAGGCATCTCTGAAAGCACATGAAATCAAAACAGCAGTAGGTATAGCATCAGGAGATAGAGTATTTTTCTGGCGGATATGGAAAATCGTTCCTTAAAAGTTATCACTCTCTGGCTGAAGTTGACAGTTTCGCGGAATCAAGATGCTTTGAGGTGATTGGGCATCCAGCTGAGCTTGGTTGAAAACACATTCCTTATGGATTGAGTCTTATAGTGGAGAACAACTGTAAGCTGCTTCTTTTTCTAGCAGATTGCATACTTCAGGCGTGAGACACAATATCCCCGTTCAGGCTCCATTTGCATTTGTGTGACGTGTGTGTGTGTTTGCTTGTGTGTATTTCTTTGCCCGCCCTACGTATTTACAGGATATAATGTTTGTGAGCTTTGTTTGCTTACAAATGTTTGTAGATGTCCACACGTACATGCATGTATCCCTGTGGAACATCCATTTTTCCAGCCATGCTCACATCCTGCTGCAAGCAAGCAACAGATGGCAGGACAGGGGTGCTGTGGCCGCTTTAGTCCAGTTGTGTTTGCTAGGAAGTAATTGTGTTTTAACCTGGAGAGAAACTGAATATTACAGCTATGCAGGCAAACAAATTATAGTCACCTCACTGGCCGGCAGATGACTCTATTTGTCTCATGTCCAGATGGAGTTTGAGGAAAATAAATTGACTCGTGATGCTGCATGGGTGCAATGCTCTTGCGTACATATATATATGTGCGTGTGCATCTGACTGTTTGCTTGCCAGTCTGTTTGTCTGTCTTTCTACCTGTCTGTACCTGTTTATATCCTCAACAGATGCCTGTCTGCTACCTCGTACATCAGCTTGTCTGTTTTCGTACTGTGGCAGATGTTTCAGTGCTGCAGGTCTTTATAGCAGAAAATGCATCAGAGGAACAGTAACACTGTTAAAGTGGATTAGAGTGTCCATACATTCACCTTAGCATCCTGCCACAGATTGTATTTTGTCAGCAAACACTACCCCGGGGGACAGAAGTACTTACTAGAGATTAGTATGGTTCCATGATAAGCATTCATTAGCATGAACATCAACAAAAGATCCGCCTCGGTGATCTCTCTGCCAATTAAGTCACTTTTCCTATTTCACGTCTTCTTGACTCGCTGTTTATATTTTAAAAAAAAAAAACATTCTTGAATGAAGTGTTCATTCACTGTCAATTCCTGCTCTGTGTGCCAACTGCGTGCATCAGAAAATCCCCTGCAATCTTTGTTTTGGCTAGTGTGAGGCAGCGAGTGATTACCCAGAGTGCTTTGGGAAGTTAATGTTCATGGTCTGCACAGTGGGATTCCAGGAGTGATGACAGAGGAAGTGCCTGAGGGCGAGCGTCTCTTCGCTGCCATCTCACTTTCACTGTTTCTGACAACGCGTTTACCCCAACAGATGGCTCCAACACTCGCAGAGAGACACCGTGAGGCTACGGAGAAGTGCGTGGGCTGATACAACACGATGTGCCGAGAATCCAAAACCAACTAGTGCAAAAACTGACTAATGAGACCTCAGTAGTCGGTAATGTGTTGAATGTGTAGCTCGGGCTTTGTCATGTTTACTTTTACATGAAATCAAATAAGAAAGCACAACTACCGTCACTTCTTAATCGTCTCATCAGGTTATTTGTTCTCTAACTTTATTTTACTCATTTTCTAAGACAGTGAAATGCAACTGGTAAAGTTATTAGAAAGAGAAAAGAAAAAAGTGCATGACCTTTGGGAAAACTTACAAAAAGACCAAAGTACATGGGATAGTTTCCAGCTTATATATATTCATTGGTGGCCTCACAGAAACTAAAGCAGCAAGTATTCTGGAGGTAAAAAACTGTGTAGGAGATCATAAGGTGTAGGCAGAAATTTTTGTACATAGGGAATATGGTTTGATGTCAACTTGGTCCCAGACTGCAGCTCATTCAGTGAAGTGATGCCTCAAGTATTTTTCTTTGCATATCAAAGAAGAAGAGTTCAGCTTTGCCTTCAGGCCACTGAAATGACACACAGCATGACGTCAGATGACTTACTGAGCACTTCAGTCGGATATAGTGTGTGTGTGTGTGTGTGTGTGTGTGTGTGTGTGTGTGTGTGTGTGTGTGTGTGTGTCTGTGACAGACCACATTATCATAATGTATCTAGAATATGCCACATCTTCACTATATTGTGCCACAGACAAGACTGCCTATGTGATGTACAATAACAATTTCAAGTCAAATGTGTCACAACAGCAACCATTTGTGACTTTGACAACTCCTGGTGGTAGCATCAAAAGCATTATAGCGTAGCAAATAGCAAGGCCACAATATTGAGACCATTTGACTCGGTGGGCTGAAGTTTCAAAAATATGTACTGTAGCTAGTATCGGCAGCCAATTAGCTTAGCAAGAAGACTGACAACATGAGGAAATGTCAACAGTATCGGCCTGTCAGTACCTTTAAAACTCACTGATTTACATATACAATGTTTGTTCAAGCTGCACAAAAGCCGACGTGTAAAAACTTTATATTAGAGTGATATTGATCTTCTCATTTGACTCTTGGAAACAGATTAAATGTTGAAATATTCTTTTGATAAAATCAGCAGCTTGAGTAAATGTACTTTTATATTTGCAATCAGGTTTGATTCAGTTACATGGTTATGAGTGACAAAGACGAGTTTTTTGCATGTTCTTGAACCAGACTGGGTGAATTCCTTTCAAGCTCATCATGGACACAAATGTCCATGACAAAGCCTCATGATGTTGAATTATTGAGGAAATTCTGCCCAAACACGCACACACATACAAAAAAAGAAATCCAAATATGTGGCTCTCTGTGTAAGAATCTGTGTGTTTGTGAGACAAACTGCAATCAGACAAGGTGACAGTTTTCCCCTGTATGGTTGATTGAACATTCAACTGTGTGTGTGTGTATTTGTGTGTGTGTGTGTGTGTGTGTGTGTGTGTGTGTGTGTGTGTGTGTGTGTCTTTAGCGGGTGACCACAGCAGAGTGTGAGGTGAATGTCACACCCATCAAAGTGCACAGGTAATGATGCACTGTTGCTGGCATCGCTACAAGGTGATAACCTGGATGTCCACTTACCTGCCCACACACACACACGCACACACACAAGCGTGCACGCACACACTTACACACACACACACACACACACACACACACTGTCCCTTGGGCTGCCTTTCACACTAACCTGGCATCCTTTCACAGGGCCCAGTGGAGCGTGCTGGTGTGACTCTACTCTCAGGCTCTAGTGATGGAGGAAACTGCTGTAGAGAGAGTAAGAAAGAGAGATGGTGGGTGGTGGTGGAGTTAAAGGTTAGGGTTGCACATGCATAAGTGATGGCAGGATAATAATTGCCTGTTGGCATTTTACGTGCTTTCATTTTGAAGTTTGAGTCTAGACTGCTTATTTTCCAGTATTCAGTATGAAGTTTTACTATTTAAACTGCATTAAAGTCTTGTTGGAGCTTATGAGCACCGTCCAAAATAATATCCACAGTATGCACCTACATTGGAATTTGAGAAAAAACAAAAACATGCAGTTACATGCAACAGTTACATAAACAATATTTATTTGTTTGCTGTTGATCTTTTGTTTATTTGTGATCACGTGACATTTTTTATTCATGATCTTGACAGATTAAAACTGTCAAGAAAAAAAAAATCAGACATTAAATTAAGTAGGAAAGTAATTTACAGAATTTGCAGATTTGCAGAAGTCTTCGAATTCGAGACTATGAATTATCATCACGATCTCATAAAATAATGATGTGTTCTCTAAAATAATGATGGGATAACAAAATATTTTTGTCCTGGTCTTGAGAAAATTCTCCTCATTCACATCCAATCAAGCTTTTCATATTCATCTGCAAATGAATATGAAACATTAAAGAAGAACTTTTTTAACCAGATATCATTTTTAATAAAAGATCATTCATGAAAATATGCACAGGGACCGATCACTTTATCAGTGCAAAAAAAAAAAAAAAAAGTACATGCATAAGTGCACTGCACTATAAAAGATCAAACCTAGCTGTGTGAACTTATGTGTATAAGCATACTGAGCCCATACAGTTTTTCTTTTCTATTACATCTTTTTATGACCTCAGACTGTGAAATCACTGACAGCTGTCCCTGACCAGAGAAGACATCAGGGCCTGAGAGAGAGAGAGAAAAAAAACATAGTCCGTCTTATGTTTTTTTATGAAAGCACGTGGTAGAAAAAAGAAAAAATGAGAGTGCCGTATCACAAAGCGAGCGAACGTTGAAGTAGTGAAATACTTTGGCTGAAGCTGACTATAATTATTCTCCTGTGCCCTCTCGCTGTGCATGGCCATCATAGAAGGGTCAGTGGCAGCTGTAATTATTATACTTCAGCCCTTTGTTCATGGGCGCCAATTTAGATCATTGCTGTTACTTCTGTGGAGGAATTGTTCACATCTCCATGGTTATCTGCACGGCGGGGGTCCCTTTACATTACATGTTATATTGCATATGAGTAGTGACACATAAAAAACAAAGATTTAATAGATGCGGAGACAGTGATTTTATGGACTGTAATGCATTATGGGTTTTGATTGCACAAATCAGGTTAATTTATTTGTTATTTGTTTGAATGGTTTGAACTGCTTATAAATACATGAATATACCTACATCCAAGATAATATATGAAATCTAATTGTATTTGTTTGCCAACAGATTCACCAAACTTATTTGCAAGATCAGTTGTGATGTTGTGATAATGTTTCATACTGTTGTGGTACTTTCAGTTACTGTCTCATTTACCTGAGATGCACCTCAGAGTGCGACCGGAAGTAATTTCTGCCTGTGATAATCAGACTTTATAACTCCTCTCTTGAGTCAGTAGACTGAAACTGGACGTATTTTAACACTTTCATCAGCTTATTCTTTAGCGTTATTATTAAATATTGTTAATTAATATTGCTATTAATATTTATTCTTCATATTCTGCACATAATGCACATGCTTCTGATTTATAATAGTCTGGATATATTTCTTCTTTGGTCAGAGGAACCATAACAAAACCCAGTTTTCCTCGAGGATCAGTGAAGTGTTTTGGATGTTTCTGATTGTGATTCTTATAATAGATATCATTCCAGTATTTCAGTATGCCGACAGTGTTTGTTCATTTTGAAACTTGAGGCATTTTCTTTTCTGTGGTCAAATTCATGTTCTATTAGCCTCCTCATTCCTGCGTCTAGCATGACTAAATAAGCCTACATATTGGTTAACTGGGCTGAAAACATTCCCCATTAAGGTAAACAAGATTGTACTTTCTCCTATCTCCCACATGACTCTGCCCCCTAACCAAATTAAGAAACTCATTTGCATAAGCGAGATGGATGAGATAGGAGGAAAATACTTTTCTCTCTGGAAAGTAAGTGCACTGTTCGACGGAGTAGGAATCTCAGATGAGATGTCGTAGCCTATTAGAACGGCCATGCTTCATCATTTTTTCATACAGCATATTGGTGTAATAACTTTTAAATGTTGGGAGTGTTGGATAAAAAGCTCTGACTGATAAAAGGAGTGTGATTGTAAAATGCTAGTTAGCAGAGAGAGTGCATTTTGTTTTATAATTGATTGCTCTTGAACAAACCAGGCAAATATGGAGCCACTTTCTCTTAGTCGCTAAATTAAATTTCCCATACATTTGAATAATGTCATAATTAAACTTTAGAATGGTAAACATTTCCGCTCACAAAATAAAAAATAAAATAAAACAAGCAATATCAAACTTTACAAAACAGCAGAATCAGATTATACTCAACACACTTTACATGAAAACTCCTTACAACGTGCAACAACAGACTTTCGTCCTCAGCAAACCTGTTCAGTCAACGGAGCAGCCAGACACACAGTGAGGTTTGTTTGTGTACTAAAAACAGCACCACAATTTACTGCAATCAGACACTGTGTATGGGCTGGGGCACCTGGGGCGCTCTGTGTGTGCTCCTACCCTGCCGTGAAATTGCTGTCAACACTTGCCCCCCTCCCTCCCGTCCTCCCGTCCTCCTCCACCACCTCCCCACAGTGTCGGTAGACTCTGGTAAGAAGCTCGGCTCTGTCCACTCTCCACCTCTTCCCCCCACTGAGCGGAACACCATGCTACATTCACAACTCCACATTTACTACCTTCAGGTCTGCGACACGCATGGAGAAAATGGTTGTTGTTTTCTTTATAGCGTGTGTGTCTTTCTCTCTATACCTTGCTGTCTTTCATTTCTGTGTTTATCACACACACTTGGTTGGACTTGGCAGCACAAAAACAGGGATCTGGGAGCAAATTGGTTTTACAGCTTGCTTTAGTTTGCAGGCAAATTAGAGAGAAGTGTCTTGTGAATGTAAAATATGATTTCTTTGTTAGGTTGCTGTCTGTACTGCTGCTGGAATAATAATAATAGTAAAAAAAAAAAAAAAAAAACACCCCTTTACCTCAGGCAGCTGTATCCAAATTAATATTATAAAGGAAAAACAAATGTTGAAAGATGTCTAGCGTTTAAATAGAAACACAATCAAATCAAATCAGTGTTTAGACCACAGTAATATTGGGCTTGTTTGAATTTCCATGCAACAAACTGCACTGTATTTTGAAGAGACAATTAATTTGCCGCTTACTTTGTCTCAACAAACTGTACGGTCCTGTGGCTTTGACGTGTGTGAGTGTAAGAGTGACTCACTGACTCAGACCATTAGCGAGATAATGTAGACAGTTTCCAAGGAGAGAGAGAGATAGAGAGAATGACAGCCATACCCCCTCCCACCCCTCTCCCCCCTCAGAGAGTGTAGAAGTGGTGTCATGAATAATGCATGACTGCTTAATTTATGGCAAAACTTTAAATAGCACTGAAACACAGGAGACGCCTATGAAAATTCATCTTGTTATATTATTTGCTTAGCGAGTCTGATCTTAAGCAGTGTAATTAAACAATATCCTTTCCGATATAACAAACAGAAAGATTTCACATCTTTTGTGTATTGTATTGGCAACTCATAGTGATATTGATATACTTTTTTTTAAATTCCTGCATTTCATTTTTTTCTTAAGCACCATTTCCTGTTCATCAATGCAGTGCACACACCATCCCAACTGCTTTGTCTACTTAAAAATAAAAAAGTGTAATACAGACTGCAGAAGAGTTGCTTGTAGGACTATGGCCCGCAATGACAGTTTAATTGATTAATATTAATATTAAGGGTCATAGTAACCTTAGAAAAAGAGAATTTTGTATCTAGATCAATAGAGAAAGAAAGAGAAATCTTAAAAGATGACATTTTATCACAAATGACAATAATTATGAGTGCATAACATGACAGACTACAATCCACATGATATTATTGCAGCACTTAAGCACTGAGGGCATCTACACTTCAATTTAAAATCAATAGTAAGTCAGTTACTTGTCGATTCAAGGTCTTGATCGATGACACCGTCGTCAAAGTACTGTGAAGCCTTATTTCACTTTTCTCAACAGCTCGTTGTATCTTTTAGTGCTGAGGCATACGGAGCATGCACAAACTAAAATGTGATATGCGGCGTGTTAAAAAACAGCAACAGGGAGCTGATTGCAGTCTGTGCTGCCTACCTTCACCCATCCTCTGCTCCTCTCCTCCATGGTAATGAGCCGTTGAATGGCAGCATGTCTACAGGCAGGGGAAGCAGACGCGCTATGCAGCTGTGGACTGCTATGTATGAGACACACACACATACACTTTTCTTCCCATCCCTCAGGCTCCCACCTGAGGGCCTGGTACTTAAATAGTGGAGGGGTGGAGGTGGGGAGGATGGATTGGTAGAGATTGTGATATCCTACAGAGGTAGCAGGATGGAAGAGATGGAAAAAAAGAGGAGGTGTGACCCGGGTGAGGAGGAAAACAGGTTATTGTTATTCTTTTGTCATTTTTTATTGAGTAATAAAGTAATATATGTTCTATATTTTGTTTGCAGTGTGCATAATGGCTACCTGCATGATTACTCTCAATATATGTGCATGTTTGTGTATAAGAACATGAGGAGGGTAGATATCATGCCACCAAAGCAGCATTCTGTTCCTTAATAAGACAGCGTGGTCTTATTTACCTCACACTTGATCCAATTAAAATGATGGATGCTGTCAGAACTTCAATTAAATTCAGAACCAAGAAGACCTGCATCTGAAGAGTGTGGAGGAAAGTTGCAATCCTTTACCTTGCTGTCATTTATCATCACATCAGGCTTTCCTGACAATTTATTTTAATTGTTTGCCATAGTGATGAAGTGCTCTGTGTTCAGCCTACACAGTGGAGGTCTTCCTTGAATATTTCTTTGGTCCTCCTTCCACCTGCAGTTATGGATTTCCTCTTCTCTGCTGGTTCATGCTCTGAACAACATTGAATGGAAAACACCCCGTGTCTCCATGTCCTCTGCTGTTCTGCTTGTTTTGCAACACAGCAGGAATCCTGTCACTGGCCTTTTGTATTTGTGTGATGGGTAATGGAAGGATCAGTAGTGGACAACTACTAAAAGGCCTTAACAGGCCAGTATATGGCATCAGAACTTGTCAATCCTCTACCCCCACAACCTTTTTGAGCTTGATGGGGGTGGTGTTGCTCTCAGACCTATCATTCATATTCACTTCATCCTACGAGGGCCGTAGATTCATCTTTGTCTTTAATTCTCTTTTTCTTCAGTCTCATTGTGACTATACTATTTATTACACTTTTAACATAAGTAACAACCATTGCATTCCTGATTGACTGTTAATCCATATCCAGTGATATGATCCAACCAAACACAGTTCCTGCAATCATCTCACAGGCTCTGACTACTTGCCTGGACCCCCTGTGGTATGTGTACCCGGTAAATGGATCAGTGGATGATGCTGTCGACATGGGGCTACATGATATCCTCCAACACCTTGAGGAACCTTCAGGGACGTTTGGAAAGGTCCTGTTTGTGGAGGTGAGCTCTGTTTTGTCACACCATCATCCCACAAATTGTTCGATCTAAACTCACTCACCTCACTGTGCTCGTCTCTGCTCAGGTGATGTCAGTGGATCATTAACATCTTCCCCTACTGCTTCTTTCCACTCCACTACTGAACTCTTTAAAATTAACAATTTACAATAACCCTGTAATACAGAAATATCCACTTACCTATAAACTCACTTGGTTCAGTCATGTGTATATCACATCCATCACTTGTCAAATATAAATACAACATTGCTGCACATAAATATGAAAACGTACACACACTATTCAAAACAACCTGCTGTATGTGATAGATATATTAAGAAACTATTACACTGCCCACTTAATATTTATTTCAGCACTTGTGTTCACCCACACCTTACGCCTATTGTTTCCCCTTTTTTTCTGTATAATATGTGTTAGTCATATGTTTATGTTTACTGATCTTTGCTCAGCTGTATGTCTTGTTTTTGCTGTTTGTTCACATTTGTCCCTGGACATTGCTGCTGGTACTGACCTAGTGGAGACCTTTGTCATGACTATATATGACTATATATATATATATATATATATGTATATATATATATATATATATATATGTATATACTTCATTGTTTTGGTTATAAATGGATGGCTTGTTGTATCTTACGTATTTTTTCTTGTCCTAGCAGTGAGATGATGTCTGTGGAGGTTACACTTTGTCTTGCTCAAACGTTTTTTGCAACAAAAGGAATCCCATCCTAATGAGCACAAACCTGTTGCATATGAAGCAGTACAGATGTACGGTTGAATGTTAAATCTTCCTTAATATTTATTTTCCAGGGAGTATTGACATGAAAGCCAGAGATGAAATGCGCATTCATAACTGCACCAGTGAGCAATAGGATGACAAGAAAATCAAAGGAGCAGATGTAAATGTTACCACTTCAACAGTGAATACAGTGATAACAGCTCTGCATGACAAACCTGTCCATCAGACAAAAAAAGAAAAAAGTTTCAACTTTTCACAAGCACTCTTTTAGGTAAATATTGCATCACAAGATGCACCCATCTTAAATAAGACACCTCAGGAGTCATCATATTTTATACACAACTCTTTTTTTTCTCCGCCCCTCTGTCTCCTAGTGATGCATTAAAAGCACAGGATTCTCTGAGGGGAAACCTGTGATCTCAGAGAAATATTTATTTTCTCATGCTGTGAAGCAGTTCATCTGAAATGCTTCAGAAAATTGCTTCTATTCCCCCTTAGTGGAAAATGTCTAAAAGACTGTATACAGCTTTACTGCCTTTGAAAATGTATCCTCTTCAGGCCTTTTGGCCACTCCTAAATCCCTTCGTTACTTTCATTGTTTGTGTTGGCGTTAATATTTCATTAAAAAAATGTTTCAATATTTATTCATCTTTTTTGCCACATAGATAACTGTCTCACTAACTCCCTTATATCATACATTTTAATGCACTGAGTGATCGTGTCCCACGAGCAATGTGTGTGAGTTTTTCTAGTCCTCCCTCTGTAGTACAAGCATCTTCATTAATAAAACAATAATGGATGCCTCTGCCAAGAATCACTCCCTTTCAATAAATGTGGTGTACAATAGACTGGCACAAAAGCTCTCATCTATTTAAATGAAAAGGACATACAGCATCGGGTGCTGTGATCAAAGCATCAAAAAAGATTGAAAACGTTGTTCTATTAAAAACAGACACCAGGTACATGCTTTGTGTTTTTTGTTGTTGGTTGAATTCAGAGCCGGATAGTAGAGAAGACTAGTGCAGGAAAAAAAAAAAATAATAATGAAAAAATGAATGAATTCAGAAAAAAAATGGTTTCAGAATGATTCAGAAATTTATTTCAGAAAAAGATTAAGATAAAAATGAAAAAATGGCCAGCTGTTGTAACCCTGGATACAGACTGATGTTAACTAGTGATTGAGTTACTGTTCACATCCAGTTTGCACAGCATCAGTCCTTTAGAAGTAAAAGCCATGCACTGAAAAAGAATCATCAAAGTAAAAGTATATTGGTGAATATATCAAAAGTAAACATAGTTGATTTGATTTGATTTGGTTGTTTCGGTTATTTGATTGTATAATATATTTTTTAAAAAAAACTTGTAAGTTTAGTTGTATATTCTTTTCTGTTGATATTGCTAAGTTGTTGCAAACATTGTCTCTTTTCCAGTGGAAACAGTGGAAACCTTTTTCATTTTTTCATTCAAGTTCTAATTCTGTTTATACAGAGACCAAAGCCTTTAAAGAGTTGTTACTATAACCATTTTTATTATAGTAACAATTTATTTGTAATTTCCACCACGGATGTTGACAGACAATTGTAGAATTATATTTAAAAAAGCTGTTTCATTACAACAGCTTGTATCTCGACCTGAACTTGTTTTAACATGTGTAACTCTACATGTGTTTTATCACAAATATAACATCAAGTAATTAGCAGGACCAGAACTTACCCCAGGGCAAGTCAGTTAGCTCTGGGCAAAACTACGGGCTTCAAACAGGGTTTATTTGCACATTTACACATGCATGAATTGTCTGTCTGTCTCTTTCCTTTCTGTCGTTCTTTCTCTTCCAACTTGCTGATCGCACCTTCACAGGAATCACTCCTGGTTGCTATTTTCTGTAAAGAACACACCAGTGCAACACAACACAACACATGTAGCAGCGGTAGCTTTGCTATCTCCTAAATATTTAACTTCTTCCCCTCATACATGGCTCATTGAATTTTTCATATGGGCTCAAAAGCCTACACAGCAGCGTTTCACACAGGTTTACATGCAAATGTAGCAAAACTGTAAGTCATGTGATACATTATTAAACCTTTTAACGCCAGGAGGAATGTTCTCGAAAGGACCCGAGTCCAACGTACATTTA
The DNA here is from genome assembly GCA_016801845.1 of Polydactylus sextarius. Classification (NCBI taxonomy): domain Eukaryota; kingdom Metazoa; phylum Chordata; class Actinopteri; family Polynemidae; genus Polydactylus; species Polydactylus sextarius. Next base: position 14,212,007 of record CM028927.1, read on the forward strand.
CATTTTTTCTTTGCAGGGCATGGAAATGGAACAGCTTAAATAATGGGAATTTGGACAAATTTTTAAATGAGGTTTTAATAGGTAAGGAAAAATACCTGCCCTTTCGAAATGAATGGCTGTCAGCCTCACAGAAATACGGCTTTGATCACTACACTTATTAAATCTTTTTTTAAAAGTCCAGATCATAATGACAGGCATATTGTTAAGAATTAATTCTTTCAATACCTAAGCACTAATCATGCAAGAAACTTTTGACACAAATGGTCACTCTTTTGACACAGCTGTTAGTGAAGAACTGAAAGGTAGCCTGATTGCGAATTATCTTTGAATATCTCCTACGGCTTGAATCAAAAGGAAATCAATCACAATGTCCATTTGTGCAGCAAGCAGCAACCCTGCTTCTGTGGCCATTAGTCCAAGAAATCCACGCACACCTACTTAACTCTGTAAGAAAAAAAAAAAAAGAAAAAAAAAAGTCTGTAAACCGAAGCGTAACATTCAAGGTGAACATGAGTTTCCTGCAACATGTCAGAGAAGTTTAGAGAATCTCAGGGAAGGGCAGACCCTCGGGGCCTGCAGGCAGCAGCTTCACCACGGCTGCCTCCTCCAAATAATCAGCTGGCTAGGGATTATTTTGTGCTGGAGGTGGATTGTTGAACAGGTCAGTCTGGTGTTATGTTCTTTTCAGATAAGTGAGTTTGGTCTATATATTTATTACTATTTTTTATTTTTATTTTATTTGACATTTATTGACTTGGAGGGACTCATGAGCAAATTGGCAGCACAAATATAGAGTATTATATAAACCTGAACTTGCAGACACAGAAGAAGAGATGACCAGAATAAAGTGGAAAAGAAACTGTAATGTAACAACTGCTTTGGCCCATTCAATAAATATGGTACATAAAAAAGTTAATAAGGGAAACCTGAGCATAGCTTCTAGTTTCAGTTTCATATAACAGTTTCGTTTTGACTGTGTGTTTTTTTTACTAGCTTAAAACTAAACTAATGCTATTTCACTTTTATTATAATATTAATCTTTTCTAATATCTGTTGGATTTTGTTATATTATTTTGGATCAAATGTGTCTACTCTAATGTACAATAAAATAAATGTTATTCTAAATAGCCAACAATCTTTTTTATTCAATGTGTGTCCATAATTAACCAAAGTTCAAACAAATCAAACAGGGACCCAGTGGGAAAAAGGGACATTAATATTTCAATTTTTCTCTTATTAATTTAATCACATTTCATATGCTGATTTGAATTGGCCACGCTCCTCCACTCAGAGTTGACTCTAATCCCAATCTAATTACTAATTATACGGTTGGAGGTTGATTGGCCCAGTCCTCCCAGCCAAGGCCAATTTGACTCCCTCTGATGTCGAGCACCTTTCATGTGCAATGTCTCTCAGGTTTTGAAGACACATTGTGTGTGTGTGTGTGTGTGTGTGTGTGTGTGCGTGTGTGTGTGCATGCGCCTGCATGCATGTCTCTGTTTTAATCAAATCATTATTCAGCACCCTCAGTCAATAAGAAACAAACAAGTTTTCCCCCTGCTTCTCGCTGACAAAAAAGAATTAAACAACAAACTAAAAGATCTGACCCCAGGCTGTTACTGTTAAATTAAAACAAGTGTGTTTTTATTTATTTATTTATTTATTTATTTTGCTTTGATATGAAATAATTGAAATAAATCCTGTAACAAAAAATAGTTGTTTTGCTATTTTAGATTATTTAGACAAAGACAATAACGTGATTATCATCGATTTACATGGAATGTTTTTACCATTTTGCCCTAAGGAGCTTTGATAGTCATGGACCCAGACACAGAATAAACAATTACGAAAACAAATATATTAATATATAGTGAATTATATCACGTTAAAATGCATGTAAATATAATTTACAAGGAGACTTTTTTAAAAGTAATATGGTCAATAAGATTTATATAACATGTGGGTCGTGTGTGTGTGTGTGTGTGTGTGTTAGCAGCTGTATGATGCGATGTTCTTCCTGCCTGTCTGACGAGCGCTAAAGCTGTTTGACGGTCAGTTTTCCAGAGCATGAACTATCACAGCGTTGAGGTCAGGGCGCCAGTGCAGTGTGATGTCATTTTCTCAGTCTTTTCTGGAACTGAGAAAGAAATCAGGTTGCAGCACAGATGTGAAGACCATCAGGTCTTGCTTGCGAATGGAACAGATGATGCATTTCAGTGTGTGTATGTGTGTGTTTATGGTTTGCTGTGTGTGTGTGTGCGGGGGGAAAGTTCAGGTGTGTATCGACACAATTTTTTCCACTGCAGATTATTCTGCTTTTAACATCTTTTTTTATTGCAAACTCTAGATTAGCATTCTCACCTCTAACCTCAAAAGCACCTCTGGGTCCTATTGCTAATGCACAAGGTTTTATTCAACCGACCATCCTACTTCACCAAGTGGTGAAAAAAAACAACTCAAAAATAATATTCTGGACTTGTATGTTACACTATATATGACAACACAGAATTATTTCAGTCCTCCACAGAGAGACTGGGCTACACCTTGAAATACTTAACCTACTCTGCCGTGACTGAAGTCCATTGAATGCAAACAGGAAGAAAAAACCCAACAAGTTAAATGGGGAGAAATTCAGATTAGTTAGACAACTGATTGCCACACTGTGTATTTAATGTCATACTAACCTCACCATGTAACCAATGGCTCTGCTACTGACAGCCCACCCTCTTCAAATGGTGGGAGTTGGTGGGACCTCTGCTTCCTGACTGACATGTTACACAGAAAATGGCAGACTGTGTTTCTAACTACTTCCAGCTTTGCAATAGTAGGAAACTAGAGAAATAGACAGAAATGTTAAATAAATAACCATATAAAGTCTTTGCAAGAATCTCACAGTATAAAGAAATAAATGAAAACCAACCAAGGCAGCAGAGAGAAATCATTACAGGATCTTTTTTTTCATTTTTTCTTTCTTTCTTTCTTTTTTTTTTTTTTTTTTTTTAACAAACACATTGCTGTCACTGAAAACACAACCATTACATGACAGCACCAGCTGAAGACTCTGCAGTGTGATCACACTGTCTGGTGTACCAACCTGCAGCTGAGACCCTGTGAAACAAATCCAAGCGCCTACACATTACGACTCCTCCATGTTGTGCTTGTTGCAAAACAGGGCGGAGGAGGACAAGGGATTTTTTTTTTTTTTTTTATCATGTTCCCAAACATTTATCTTATTGCTTCAGTAATTTGCTGGTAATTTGTTAATTATGTCTCTAAATGGTATGTAGGGCAAAATCATGTAAATAAAACAGTGCCATTCAATCTGATCAACACAATATCCACGTATCTATTTTTACATTCGTTAATGGATCTGCAGTGAACTCACAAATTTGAATAAATGAAGACATGATGATGATAGCACAGAGGTAGTGCAACATTTTGCTCGTGGTGTGTCTGAAGGTGCAGCTTGGACTGTGTGCAATGATGAAGGTAGCGCTAGTCTGGTCCGGGCACCACCGTTGTTTAAAAAAAAAAAAAAGCAAAAAAAAAAAAAAAAAAAAAACTGTATGAATGGTGCAATACTTCGGGAAAATAAATTGATCTTCTGTCTCTGTTTCACTCCTGTTTCCTCATTTCCCCAGCCTTCTCTCTAAACTCCCATTTCAAAACAGTACAAGACCAAATGGGCATCAAAAATAAGGAGAGAAATTCGAAAAGTTTTTAAAGTAAGAAGAGTGGAAAAATAGTGGAAAATAATGCAATAGCTGCTGCTGCAGGACTCCACTCTGTTGACATAACCTCTAATAAAGGATTTATGTCATTGTTTTTAGTATATAGAGCTGTTTGTGTGTATGTGTGTGTAACTGCTATAACTGTTTGTAGCTCATAGCTACATAGTGTTGGCAGTGTGTTTGTGTGTGTGTGTGTATTTCAAAATGTCATCTCAATTAGCTGTTGAGCCCCGAGTCGTGAGAGCTCTGACAGGGCAGTAATGAATGGCATCACACTGGGAATAAAACACACACCACAGCAAACGCGAGGAATGACCAGAATATTCTATTTCCTCTTAACAACTTCTCTCTACCATGACTGTGTGCAGGACATAGTGATAACTGTGTGGGTGGTTGTAGTGTAACATGGAAACAGAAAAAAAGCAGCTTGTGCAGCTGTTGCTGCCATAAAACGTCCATAACGTCCTCATCATCTTTTATCTTCGCCGTTGTGTTTTGAGGTGCAGTGACTAACTCAAACATTCCCTCCATCCTCCGTCCAATTTCCTTCTTCCACCTTTGCTTCTATACCGGCTTTGAATTTTCTACCTAGAAATCTCCCATATTTTCATTGTCTGCAGCCCCACGGGAAACATCTACCTCACGTTGTTTTTTTTTGTTTTTTTTCTTTCCAGAGGCCATAATGTCCGCCATCAGACGTGGGCTTCAAATTATCCTCATTCCCTCTCGATGATGGTATAGATTTAAGGAAGCTGTAATGGAGGCTCTGCGTGGAGACAATTAGGGTCTTGTGTAATTAAACTGTCTTTTATCTATCACAGTCATTACATGGGCCACATCTGAAGACAGAATACGGACATTAGGCAAGTCACATTAAAATGTAATTGACTGGTAAATAAAGTAAACAAATAAATTATCTCCACAGCTGTGCGCTTGTAGTCAAAGAATAAGCAAAAAAAAAAAAAAAAGTCTGTTGCCATGGCCTCAACTGTATTAGTATTCTATTTCAATACTTGTTTTGATATCAGCAGTATACCTTCATATTTCTCTCTTGCATAGTCTGTCTTAATTAATATTTCAGTGATCACTACCTCCTCTAAATTTCTTTTTTCCTGTTTTTTTTTTTTTTTTTTGTTCCACCAAGACTAGTATTTGAAACATCGCTTAACAAATACAAACCTCTTGTTCCTCTGACTTCTCTTTCCTTCCCCCCCTGCAGCCATTACTAGTGATGACATCAGCATGTGAAGCAAATAGGTAGCCAGAAGAAACTGTCAGTAGTGACTTGTGACAGCCTGCGTGATGGAGGTTTCCAACAGAGTCATGGTCTTGTTAATGACTCCACTGCACAATGGGCCTGATTTAAATGCACCAATCAACCCTTATCTAAATATCAGCCCTGATTATTAAGTAGCTCCATATCAGAGAGCTGAGATTACTACTGTTTCAAAATATCTTGGTTGGGAGAGTATCAGTTGTATCTTGGAATTTAATTAGAGTTTGGCTCATTATCACTGGGGTTAAAACAAGGAATATACACTGAAGCTTATGATAAAAACATTCACATCTAATCTGTTTGTGTGTCTATAGTGTGGCTGGGCTAAATGGGTAAAATTTTGGCTTTGACTTGAATTTGGCTTCTGGAATTGGAAATTGAAGATTCAGAAAAATCTCAAATATTTAATTTGAGAAAAAAAATTGTATGTGAAACTGAACAAGATACCAAAACTTTACTTCTAACTTAAACTTAGATTTTTAGATTTAAGTGAAAGACATAAGCACAAGTTTCAAGCACTTGTTTTTAATTTTTTAGAAAGAATTTTGTCAGTCACCACTGTTTTGACTGAACAGGCATCCTACCATGTGTTGAATGACTACTCTTAAACATTACAGACAGCTACTGAATGAAAACCGCTGATATGTGACTTTATTTCATGTTTACTCCCAGAAACTATATTTATTCACCCTTCACCATGAGATACCTATTTTTTAGAAAACAGCATTGCTATCTGTATATTATCCATTCCTCCTGTGGTTGTGCCTTGTGCCTTCATACAGTGCTGTTTGCAGCAAAACTGATCTGACATCTCCAAATTGCATGGCGATGAAACCATATCACAGTGTTCAGATTTCAATTCCACCCCTTGGGGAAATATTGTTTCAAGCCATTACTCTTCATCAAGGGGACGTCATACCCACTCTATGCAGCTATTGTCCTCCTTGGCCCGGGTCTTAAGCTGTGCCCCTGAGACAATGGCATACATGATGTACAACCTGCTGAACTCCTGTCATGCAGCCACAAAGGACCTCATCGCAATCATCAAAACCCTTAAATGGTGCTTGCATAGAAATTTCATCATTATTTTGGAGGAGTGAGATGCATCAAACGCCATTCGCCTGATGAGATGATCATATGCTGAAATGGTGTAGCTTACAGAGTACTTATTAAAAAGCAGAGTGTCATGAATCACTTGGATACTGTGATCGTCCCCACTGTCTGTGTTGAATATGCTCAGTTGCAGCGCGACTGGCACAACACCAATGTTCCATGCCCATTCCCCATTCATCTTTGCCGCTCGCTCTGTGTACAGAACGTCACAAATTACAGCTCTTGTGGATTCACGCTGCTCTAATCCCCAGTAAAACTGTGAGGGGTTATGTGGGGAACCCTGCCAGTTACCTTGGGGGACGAATGATCTTTCCGACCTACCCCTACTAACCCTGGTGCTCGTATCGCAACGGGAAAAGATCTATCTCTGCTTATTACTACTTGCACCTCCCACCAGCATGCACTGAAGATGAATCATACCTGTCAATCCTTATCCCTGGTGGAGGGAGGCCATGTTTGTTTATATTGATTGGCAGCATATGTGGCACAGCTGTTGCTGGAGGAGGCTGGTGCTGGCAGAGGTTTGTTTATGCTTTCCCTTGGCAACAGTACAGTTGGCAGGCAAGACAGCAAGCAGTATGCACTCGACTAATCAATACAAACAATGAAGCAGCAAATCAAGAATAATGTTGGAGCAGACAGAAATGAATGAGAGAATAAAGCTTTTGATTATTTGGTGCTCAGAAATTATATTGTGTTTGGATCTGGTAAAATGTGTTTTCATAATGCTTAACTATTCTTTGTGTGTGTAAAAATGAATGTGAACAATGACTGCATTTTTATTATGTGACTGTGAGATGTGTGTTTTTCCCTAAAGACTGTTCCTTTTGTTTCTTTCTAATTTTAGCATCAAACCTTCAGCACTTTATGTTTCCATGCTTTCATTTTAAATGATAAAATGTTGTTCTTGCAACCTTGTCACATGCTTACATTTTGTTTTGCTTAGCTTTGATTGTCAAGCTTTGATTATCATCTTAAAGACACTAAAGTAGCACTGAATAAACCTGCGTAGATGTAAATGTAATGGTGTGTGAAACGGTATTAGTGCAAAAAAAAAAAAATCTATTGCACATAAATGGGCTTGATGAATAATACAAACCCAGAATGTTGTGAGTTTATGAAATTGTAAGTGCAAGTGTAGGAAGTGGGACAAAATCACTCAAGGTGCAGCATCTGGCAATGATTAGTGGCCATTAATTGGTGTTAACTGGTGCTACTAGTGTTTACAGAGTTGAAGGATAATTAGCTGGAGGTCAACTCAGGGCTGAAATTAACATGTCAGAACTCTGCAGCTGTCTCATGACAACTAGGTGAAGTAGTGGTGGGGAGTACCAAATTTAGTTGGCAGGGTAGCATAGGATTATGTGGATGAATGTGTGCGTGTGTGTGTATGTGCAATGTGAATTATTACATGTATTTTGTGAAGTGAATGAGTCAGTTATTACCTGTTTGTGTATGTGTAGGAGGAGAAAAAGAGAAAGAATGAGTGTTTAAGTTTCTGTCCTGGTGTGGATCACCACATGAGTCAAAGTGACAAAAATTAAGCACCTCAAGAATAGCTCTCAGCAGGGCCTAGACTTGACTTGCCAGAGTAAACAGTGAAAAGAAATACTCTAGCCTAGCCAGCCAGACTGCAGTGTGTCCATGGGGGGATCTAGCAGAGATCCAGCTGCAGCACCTGCATAAACACTGAAAAGTCAGTGTGGGCAGACACCACAAACAGCTGGGGACATAGGCATGCAGTGTGTTGTGGAGAATGAAGTAGACACTGCTGTCTGATTGGAGTTTGTTATGGAAAGACGATGCACCATCTGTATCCAGACAGAAATAGCAAGGTAGCATTTCAACGCTGGTGGTGGTAACATCCATCACAACACTTGCAGTGCTCTGAAGACTGGCAACAGTGTTAGGTGGTTAGGTTCCAGAACCCCCTGCAAGAGTTGAAAATCTGTGAAGTAGTAACCATATATATTTCTTTAATTTTTTTAAGCCTTTATAAACCCTCCACACTCACTTATAAACCTTTCCTATGCTCGTTATTTATTTTTTTTAGGCTAGAAATATCTTATTTTACCACAAAAATAATTAAAATTTAAAAAAATAAAAATACCAGTGGACCCGTGATGTAATGAAGATTCCCGTAATATAAATGTACATATTCTAGCCACAAAAAATTGCAGTGTATCAAAGCCACGAGAGGTAAAGCGTGATATGGCGAGAGATCACTGTATGTATTAAAAAGGAGTATCTGAATAATGTATAGTGCCAGTGACAAAATATGCAGTTCCTTAATGGTCATTAGATTCAAGAGCCAACATGAAAAAAATAATGGAAGTCAGTGGGAAGCCCAGTCTTCTTTCCAGTGATACAAAGATGCTTTGTTCACCATGTTGCACTCTGAATAGTTCACTTCTCCTCTTTTATATAGTATAATATAGTTATAATATAGTAGCTGACCATTAATTAAGGTTGAGGGCAAAGCTGCAGGTCCAAAGCTAAAATTCAACATTTACTTTCACACACACACACACACATATATATATATATATATATATATATATATATGTATATATATATATTTGATCTTTCACAGAGACCTGACAATATTTTAAATTATTATTATTTTCTACCCAACAATGTTTTCCACTAGGAACTTTACTGCATGCAATTTTTCTCAAGTCTTCACCAACTGCTGCAGATCACAAAAAGATGTCTGCTGTGATGGTCCTGACACATCCAAACCGTCCCGACACACTAGAGGATAAGTCCCAGCCATCAGAGCTGCTATGCTCCAATACAGGATAATGACTGAAGCAAAACAGGCCTAAATCCATTGTATGATAACTTATCTCACTTGGTCTGTGGGACTTTTTTTATATGAAGCCTTGCGTTTCATAAACCCCAAATTCATTTCATTCTGTATCTCTGCTGATACAGTTTCCCCGTCAATGAGAGGGAACTCTGGGGCTGAGAGATAGAGAGGGGGAGAGAATTCATCGCACACTGCTGGCATAGCGGGAAAACCAAGATAAGAATATTAAACAGGAGAAAGAATTGTGTCTTCTCCTCCAAACCAATAAGATGACTGAGGATGGAAGCGAAAAGGAAACACTCAACTTCGGTCTCTAAGAATTCACATGACAGAAAAAAAGAGACAGAGTGTGTTTCTGTGTATTTGCATATGAGTATATGGGACAAAAAAAAATGCAATGAAATTGTAAAGAATTGTTTTGTGGGATGTTACTTATGTTCAATTTGCAGTTTTGGCTATTTGAGGTAAAGTGGACAGTGATGGTGAGAGAAATGTTATGAAACCTTTGGTCATTGAACCAAAAACTGATGGTTGATTTAAAGTTTTGACATCCAGTGACAGTCTTGATCAAAAATTTAGGGACCAGATTTGCACAATATGGCTGCTTCTACAAACCACATCAACTAATCAAGCAATCTGAATACTGAATGAAAATATTTCAGAATACATTGGCTGCGTTTTTCAAAACATGAGAGTCTCGTGTCTTTGCATATATTCATCCTATTAACATCTTAACATTAGAATTCATGAGGAATTCATTTAGCAGTCTTTTAACATGCCTCCAAATCAATACAAGAGATTGCAATTAAAATGTTGTTGGACCTTTTTCACACAATGTAACATAAAATAAACCTGAAAGATTTCCAATATTGTGTCCTTTTTTAAAGAAAATCTGTTATGTGCCTTTAACATTATCTTAAACAGTTGGATTTATGTCAGTTATGTCTATATTTATGTGAATGCTTTTTGTTGATTGTTGATCCCTGCGTTGCTTTGAAACACTTAAAGTAATGCATGAAAATGTAGAAAGACATTCTTGCTGTTTACAAATGACACTCAGAAAATTAATCAGTCCCCCTGATGATGACTGCAAATTGCCCAAGATTATGTTGAGACATCTTCATTGCTGCTTGTAGGAGGAGGCGATGGTAGCAGAGCTGCCATTTAGCCTGCCAGTGGCCCCAGGCGATGCTTCTTCTCTAGCATTCTTTTTAATGTCTGGCAATTAAAGGCCGTCTAACTGCCTCGCAGAAAGAACGATGGAGTGAGAGAGAGAAGAAAAGAGGGAGAGTGATTGAGTGTAACAGAGTAAGGTTCAAAGAGAGACAGGAGGGAGAGACAGAAATGAAATAAAAGAAAGACCCAGACAGGTACATACACCAAAATAGATATCAAAAACAAGATGATCATGTTAGGGAAACTGCTGAGACCTAACTCTATTTTACATGGTCTCTGTGGTGTGGTCACTTAATACATCAGCCTTTTGTAAAGCTGAAATTCTATTTAATTTAACAAGGGGTACTCAGTTGTTGGTGAAATGTTTCACTTCACACTAACCAGCCCTGAGGGACATCCTCTCATCTTCTGTTAAGTGTTATCTATACATTTCAGCGATGTGCCTAGTCTCTACACTACAACTGTTCATCAGGCAAATCCATCCTGCTTAGTTTTCATTCGCATTAGCAGTTGATGTTAATGCTTTCCATATCTATCAATGTGACAGGCACAGCACGTTGGTTTGTTTCACTCAACGGGAGAAATTAATCACATGCATTTAGTGTAACAAGAGAACATTTGAGCTCTGCATTAACTACACTCATGCTGGTTTTGATGGCCATATTAAGACAACAGTTTTCGACTTCTCATTGAGGCTATTTGTTAACACTTCTAACTTAACTGTCGTAGCAGCTTTTGGGCTGGCACATATATGTAAATTGTATGCATTTATATAGTATGAAATGATATTATGTCTTGGTTTTGAGTCTTGGTCGGCTTATTTAGCCTTGCATTCATTTATTAGTTGGATACTCAGCCCCGCTGTGAGCTCTAACTCACCTCAATGGTGGGAAAGATACAAGATCTTTCCATCTAACATGACCAGTTTCAGGAGAAGGCCCAGCAGGTTGGTTGCTTCACCTCAGCACACCATGTCGCTTCTTGAAAACCTTATGTCTCCTCCAGTGTGCTAGACTGCTGAGTCTTTTTTGATTCCTTGCTCTTTGGCCTTCCAACTCCAGCCAACTACCGTCCCCCTCTGAAGGCTCCCAGGTAGCATGCATTATCTACCTGCTTTCTGGCCAAACCAAACTGTGAGAAACTGCTGGGTGGGAAAGACAGTCCTCAGCATGCTCAGCTATTGAGGTTTTTGCAGCAGAGTTGAGGAAGGTGTTTGATTACACAGCTTTAGACCAGAAAGTGGCAAGTGTTACTAAAAATTTTACCGGAATTGTACTGGGCTAAATACCAACTAAAATCCAGACAATTGCTGCAGAAACTCAAAAATTATCCAGGAAGCTAGTTCCTCGTTTTAAACTAAATATACATATTATCAGTAATTTTATGAGAGAGCAGGAAGGGCAGATTCCAGTTAACTCCTCTGTCGTTACAGAGCGAGTCAAGTGTGTCCGCCAGTGTCCCCAATGTGTCCATGGAGCTTGGAAAGACCCTGTTTATGTACTGTGGCTAACATGGACACTTTGTCACTTCTTGCCCAGTAAAATCAGGGGCTCATCAGTAATTTGGAAGATCCTGATGGGGGAAAGTCCAACTTACTGAAACTCCTTCCTGACCATTACTACATGCACAAATCCTTCTGGTTGGCCACAAACACTCCCACTGTGTCCATCTCAAGGGCAGATGTCAATTTCCTGTTTTCCAAACTGGCCCATCAACACCCAACAGAACCCCATTCAGGACAGTGCTCTTGCTGGCCACCCAAGTCACTTCAGCATCATTTTACTTGATTCATGGTCCCTCATTTCTTAGTTACCCCCTCACTAGTTAAACACAATCACCACTTTGTCTGGGCTACTGGAGAGATTTTAAGCTGAACTGTGGACTGTCATCTAGTGTGCCTGAGAAATGACCTGTCTCCTCCCTTTCCTTTGATAATTCCCAGCTCTATCTAAGGTGGTCTGAATACCTGAGGGGGCTCCAGTATGTGGTGGACAAGGAGGACTATGGCCCCAAGGATTGCTCTTGGATCCCTGCTCACAGCATCCTCAACCTTGAGATCATCTCTAGGTTTCCTCAGTCACATCCTGACCACCCATGAACTGTGAAAGTATGTAGAAGTTTAATTATAGACCCGAAAGAAGCTGAAATTACATTAAAGTGCACTTTAATGTCACACATACCAAAGCAGGCTATGTCTGTTATGCAGACCAATTTCCTGTTTCTTGCACAATATATACTTTGGATAAAAATACTTGTTCGTACAACAAGGGGCAGTGTTAAAGTGCTCACTGTCAATGGCGGTTTCATGTAAAGTAAAGCATAATGCAGGCCCATTACAGGCAGATTACATCTATTAGTTACTGCTGTGTTGCATGCAAATGACATGCCCATGGGAGAGCAGAAAATCATTTTAAACTTCAATAAGTTACAAGCGGTGGCAAGTCTACTCATAATCTGCACAAAGCCTCAGGCAGCAATGAGGCTGGATGCAATTAGAGGGGAAATAAAATTCTACACAGTAAACAAAGAAAAGTGTAAAAAGACTGAAAGAGAAATGAACATCGCATAGTGAGATTGCCTTGTCTTTGATGATGTCGACTGTTGCTTCCTTTAATTGTCATAGCATAATGCCGCTGTTTTCAGCAAGGATAATTATGCCATTTGTTGTGCTCTGACTAGGAAAGAATGACTCAAGGCTAATATGTCACACTAATATAACTTTTTAATTAATAGAATGTATGTCTTTGTCGCTCAAAAAATTGTTTCAAATTTAGGAAGATGCAAAGATGTCTGCATATAGCAATCACTTTGATGATCTGCAGTCTGCATTTGCACTTTTTACTGAAGTTAATATATGACCAATGCAAATAACAGAAGCAAGATAAAATAGATTAACCCATAAATATACAATTTGATTCCTGTCAGGGATCATTATTATTATAAGTAGTATTAGCAATTTTTTATATGTAAGTGGTGCTGTAATATAGTGTTTGCTTTAAAGTGAGCATATTTTTTTTTTTACAGCATGATGCTTGTGATTTAATGTATGACAACATTTGTGATTACATGCAAAGATATAAAACACATATTATATATATATATATATATATATATATATATATATATATATATATATATAACTCATAGCTACAGCTAGTGTTATTAAGAACAACTTTATGATTATTTGTATGTTAAGTATTTCATATTTAATAAATTCCTTTTCTTTTTCCTTTCTTTTATTTTCTTTTTTTAAATTATTTTTTTTATTTATTTATTTTTATAAATATAATAATCCTAATCCTGCTGCAGTTTTGCTGGATGCTGTGTCTCGCATCATGCGCTCGTCCAGTGTTGGTATTTAAGGGCCCCGCCTCTCCTCTGACGTTATTGGTCCATTTGACACATGCCCGTCTCTGATTGGACAAAACTTCCGCTCGTCATCGATGTTGACGTATAAACCAGGAACTACCGAAGAAAGAAGTGGTGTGTTGGCGTTGTGGAAAAAATTAGATCAAAGTGCAATAAAAAAAAGTCGGGACTTGTGTTGTCCTACGTGTCAGCAGTCAGACGTTTCGTAATGCAGACACACCTCTACTAAGCGACATATTCTCTCGATAAACAACAACGGTGTAAGTATCTTCGTGAATGCAATGACTGAGGACTATGTCCAGTGAATTACATCCTCTCTGCAATGTTAATGTCGAATAGACTGATTCATCAGTTTGCTCATAGGCTAATGTTGCACTTCTGCAAATTAAGAATTTGAACTCAGACATATTTTTTCTGCCTGTCCGGAGAAGCAGAGAGAAGAAAAAAAGAAGACAAAAGAACAAATGCATGTATAATTGATTTTTAATACACTTAAGTTGTTTGTCAATAGTGGAATGATTTTTTAAAACCTCAAACTTAATAAAAGTTCCCATTTATTTAACTTAAACTAATGCATCCTATTGTAGCTGACAGAGGAGAGTAGGCTGTCCAGTTGCATTTAAGACATTTTGGTCAACCCATTAATATCAAAAAAGCTTGACAAACTACAGCTTTTAAAGTGAAGTTCATGTAAACACAACAGGAATCAGACTACATTGTTTCTAGTGACATGGACCTAATAGTTTGGCACTTGAGGTTTTTTTCACCCAGGGTCTTGTTTTCTGCTTCATCATTATGCCTCCTGGAGTTTCAGTTTCATTTGAGGGAAACTTTTTTTTTTTTTTCAGTCTTAGGAAACATTTTTGATTGTGTAGTTGTATCCACATAGCAAATAATAAAACATTTTTGACACAATAAATTTCACTCTCCGGGGGGGAAAAAAAAATCATCATTAAATTAACTTGAATATCACGTTGCATCTTGTTATTGTGATTTTACTCTGCTAGGGATAGAACCTAGATATTTTTTTAATCATTAAAAGTCATTGTTGAATTGTAAACGTAGGCGAAAGTTAGAATTCTACTAACGTAAGATTATAGTGAAAAGCCCTAATGACCAGAATGTATCATTACTCTTGTCATCCATAGATGTAAGGTGCAGGGATGTATAGGCTATTATTATTTTATCAGCCCCAACAATGCACTTGTCAGTAGGCTCAGATTTTTTCCTAATAGTCAGCATTCTCCCTCGCTATTTATACTCCACAGCTGCAAATTCAAAATATGCTGTAACACATCTGTTTGAGAGAGGAATGACTGCAGGTGATGATAGAGGCTTCAAATGTGTTGCTCTTGGCAATTTAGATGTAATATTGTGATCTTGCCGCACAGTACAACTCTGAGAGCCCACTGTGTCCCACTGTAAACATTACATTTGGATAATTTCCTCCTCTTCCTTCTGTCCTGCTCTCGCTTCCTCTAATTTGCTGACTCTGGTTCTCAGCTGCTGGAGAACAATAGCTGTGCATATATCCTCATTGTTTGCTGGCAGGAACAGTGTTTGAAATGTAGGTGAAAACAGTGTTTTTAATGTAAGGTAAAATTCAGGTCTCCCAAGGCAGCAGCAGCAGTTTCCCATGAGAAGGTATCAGTCAGCACAGGCAGCCAGCCACGCTCCTTGAACATGCTAATTCAGTCTCTTTCCTCTATTCCCTGGCTGCACCTCTAGACTCTCCACTGCTCTTGTTCTTCTTGGATGCACACAGATACTTTTTTTTTTTCTTTTGTGTTCACCTCTCAGTTCTCCCCTGTGCACAGCTGCTTACAAATTTTTCCTTCTGTCACATTTTTTTCTGATAATCTATTATCATTAGATTAGCGGTGCATGTTAAAATCTGATGTGTGAGAATGTTTCCATTTAATCATCATCCTGAAATATTTTAGTGAACAGGTTTGAGTTTTTTTTTTGTATCATCAGAAAGCATGGACCCGGCCCTTAGCTAATACTTGCTTTTTCCACTATTTTAAACAAAAGGCTACACTATTGATCAACGCACTGTGTTGAGAAGGAGTCTGTCTGGAATTTTGAGCAGAGTTTTCACTTAGAAACAAGGATGTTGGATGGATGCAAAAAAATACACACGCTGAGTTTTAGCACTTTGTAAAGAAAATTATTATAAGACAATTATTTATTGTTTGTGAACATCTTTACCCAGACATGCTTTAACTTAAATACAGAAGCCCTGGTATTTATTACCCAAGCACAGTCTCACACTTGCTCAGTTATACGTGCAGCCTTAGGGTACTATTTATATTATTCCTAACTCTTTATCTTTATGTCTTTCCCGTGAACTGTCAGAGTAATCAAAGAGAGACCTCATGGTGTGAAGGGAAATGGCGTTACACTAAATGAGATGGATAGGAAGTGCGCATACTGTGAATGTAACACACATCGAAGGTGGTGAGAATGAATTTAATTATGTCTAGCAGATGTATGTGAAAGATACACCATCTGCCTGATCAAAACTGACTACACTTCTCCATATATGATTGTGTATTAACTTGAATCCCTCCTGCAGATTTCACAAGTTATTTCAGGCTACAGTAACAGGATTGGAGCTATATCCATATTTGATTAAACTAAATGATCAGGTGTAACACTGAGACCCAGCTGTGAAAGTTTTCCGTTCTGAAGGCTGTTTTTCTTCTCGTGTCTTGTCAGACTGAGGAGGGAAAATGGGGAAGAAGGATGCCAGTGCAACCAGATTGCCAGTTGATCAGTACCGAAAACAGATCGGTAAGTCTCTCGTCACCTTACTGCTGGTTAATAAATGTGTTGTCAATAGTAAATTAGTCAACAGTAAGTAAATATGATATTCTGACAGTGGCTGGGAACCAATATAAAAATATATAAAGAAACACTCAAATTGCCTTTCTTTGTTACATAACTTCAAAGACTTTATTTGAATAATATGGCATTTTGTATACTATATGAGTGACAGTTTAATCAAAAATATAATATACAATATTAACTGATAATTAAAACAATGAGGACTGTAAATTTGTTCATGATGCTTTTTGACAGTTGAGGTTAGTGTTCTTCTGGTTGTGTAACTGTTTCAACAAAAATCACTGCTTGATGTGGGCAATCTTACCACAACACACTAATCAACTCAGTATTGTCTCATAGAAACAAGCTAATGTCACACCTCATTAATCATACATGGTGCTCTGTTGCAATGGGCTGTCCCTTAGTGGTCTCACATACTGTATGGCCCAACAGCTCATCTCCTTTAAGACTTTTATCAACATTGGCTATGTAGGAATTAGCATAATGTCCTTGGAAACTTTTCCCATTTGTAATGGACTGAAAAGAAACTTAAACCAGACTCGCTCGATTAAAACAAGTACACATGTTATGGAAGTAATTACACCAAGAGATGAACAACCAGCATCTAAGGTCACGTTACTGACGGACAGCAAATTCCTCGGTTAAAAAAACTGCCCCTTTGATATCATGTCAGAAGCTGTTTTGTCAAAGTTTAATACCACTCTAATCCTGCGGTACTTTGTTTCCCCATCTTTCCCCTTACACCACAAAGGCCTAACTAAGGCAATATGGTATGTATCAATCAAATGTTTGGACCCCTTTAGCATGCCAGCTGTGGTTGCTAGAAGATCACAGTTCATATCATGTTTTTTGTCTTTTGCTCTTGTGAAGCAAAACCAAAAGCTTGCCAGTGGCGAAGCTGGATAATTGTGAGCAGCTACGACTGATGCAAACACAAGGGAAAGGTCTGTTTTCCTTATAGGATTAAAAATTGTATTTAAAATTCCAGGAGGTGTATTGTGCACATGAAATGCATTTAGGTAGTCTTATTAGATACAACAGACACCCATTTTTAGATCAAAGGAGGAGGATTTTGACTAAATCTCTGGCATTGGTCTTTATCAATGAGTATCCTTATCTGGTACCTAAAGGAAGGCTGAGGCAGACAAGAGGAAGGTGAGAATGAGTTTTTTCATGGAGATGGTAACAATCAGAGCTTTGGAGGATGAGCTGAAGAGAGTGACACGATCAAGAGGATGAGAATTACAAAACTAATAGGACACCTTCCAGTTCTGTGGAGACTAAGTGGATCCAAGGTGACTTCTCATTGTCTGGCCACAGGAAGTCTAAGAAAAGTGCTCATCGTCTTACATTTTGTCTTACATTTTGGTCATTTTACAATGACAAAGGTGTTTTTAGCATTCATCAACACAGATCTTGGATTAGCAAGATATCAAAGTACATCTGTGGTGTCTCCATACATTAGCTAACTTAAGCAACTTACATGAATGTGACAACAAATTTTTAAGGCTTTAGAACAATAACACACACACTTCTACAGCTTAAGAGGAAGACACAAAGACGGGACTCAAGTCACATGTTGAGGGATGAGGTTGAACATGCAGGGGAAGAATCCAGATGATCAAATATTTATCTTAAATTCTCACCCATAAGAGACACTGCAACAGTGACTTGGGGTTTACATTCCTCAACCTTATCATGTGGCCTTTTGCTTCCAATTTGCAGTCCAATGTTAGAGATGTCTGCTATTTCTTTCATCAGTCATCCAAGGTGTACATTAATCAGGAGGATTCTGAAACCCTCCTGGCTACCTTAGATGTGTTGTTCCTGCATACAAATAAACCTCTTGAGAGGGAATTATAACCTTTGAAGTTGTTTTCTTCACTAGAGAAAAGGAAAAAAGGGTGCCTCTTTTAATGAATACTGTCTTCTTTCTATACTGCTTTGTTGCTTGCAGAAATACTAAACATGCATAGCTTTATTTAGTTTTCTGACTGGAAAATCAATCACACATTATAAAATGGGTTCTTTCTTCTTCACAAATAACCTTGTCTGAATATGTAGTATTGAACGTCTCAGCGTCATTATGTCTTGGTACTGATTGATCTCAAACCTCTGGTGAGCACCTTTCTAGATCTGCTGCTTTTTCCTCTGTTGCTCTCAAGCAGAAGTCAACAATAGTATCATCTTCCTGCTTTAAAAAAGAAAAGAAAATCAGGCAGTGCTATAAGAATCATGGTTTATGGCTGTAGCATAATTCAACCCATTCATATGTGAGAAAAACTTCAATAAAATATTCGAGAGTATACAAGTGGACACTTTCTCAGTCTCAGTCAACACCAAGCAGATATGTGAATAAACTGAGGAAATCAGGAAATCTGGCTCTGTGCTGGGAACTTCTGTGGAGCCATTGGAGTTTCTGGTAGAGATGTGGATCCTGCACAAACTGTTAAATATCACTGAGAACATCTACAGGTCCGTTGTTATGTTGAATCTACAACCAGAAAATTCTGTCAGCTATGACATTGTTTTGATCCCCTTCCTCCCAGTGGATGACTGTTGGCCTCTAGTGATTCACATCCTCTGATTATCCTGAGTTTTATGTATATCCTGGTGGTGCTTCAGTGTTAACATGACTTATGATGTGGTCTCTTACTTAGCCTAAATGTTTGCTGTTTTTGATTTCATATCTTCTTCATTATTTCCACTTTGTGCTTTTCCTTCTCATGCTATTTCTCTCTGATGGGGGAAAAAAAGGGACGTCAGCATCAAACTACCAGTGATCACAATATTTGTCTTTTTAGACACATGATAGCTTGTTGAGAAATTTCTCTGTTTTGTTTACTCTGCCAGACTAAAAGATCCAAGACACATAAGCAGTGCGGTGGATGCATATATATTCATATTGCTACAGAAGAATAGGATCATTTAGCCTGCAGATATTCCTTAACCGTCTGCCATTGTGTAAAAGCCGACAGGCCCAACAAATGAGAGGCAGATATAACATAACAAGCTCATCTCTCGCCATCATATGTCTTACAACAGGGTGCAAAAGTCTTGTTTTTCCCTTTTTTTTCCTTCTCATTTAGTGTTGTCTTTTGCAGCACATCTCATCAATTTAGAAATATGAAACAGAGCTGTTGATCCTCTCTTTATACCCGCCTCCCTCCAACCCCTCATTTTTTTGTCCTGTGAAACAGAATGGCCGTCAGGCAATTTCAGTGAAACACTGTTTAACAGTAGAGTTGAAAAACGGGTGGGGGGGTGGGTGGGTGGGTGGTGGGGACACATTGGAGAGGAAAATGAAGACTTCAAAGATAGCATGGTGCAGGGTCTTCAAGAACTGGAATGGGCCACACGTGGTAATTTGAAATCGTAATAGGGTGCCTTATTCATGGCACATCAGGAGCAGTCCAGGTTGGTTGTTGAGCTGTACCATCATCTCTGCTGGAGTGCTTTTGTCATGTCAGATAGCCATCAAGGGGCCACTGTTGACACTCTTTTTTTTTTTAAATACCATTATTAAACCGGTTATTATTGACTGCGCCAAGCTGCCCTCTGGACAGGCAAAGCTATAGCGTTCTTACGTGGAAGTGGTTATTCTCTCCAAATAATGATTGCTGCTGCCCACTGAACAAGCTGAGGGGAAATTGCTCACATGGATAAAGACACCTAAAATTTCAAGTGCAGGATGACAGATTGGAAATTATTGGTTTAAGAAGACATCTTTTGACATTTTAAAGAAACATCTGACTTAGGAAATTGTGCATCTTGCAATTAAATGAGATAATTTTAGAAATATTTCACCAACATCTCTAGCGTGGCAAAAGTGTATCATCAAATATAGTTATATAAGTCAGTATTTTGACTGTAAATCTGCACGTAGACTGTAAAAATTACTTCCAAAAACTGATTAATGTTAATTTATAACCATATTAACCGTGTATGTCTATGCCTCCACCATCACCTGAGATTTGGCCTCCACTCCTCCCCGGACATTGTCCAAAAAAATGCATGAATATCTCCCATGTGTCTGGTATCAGCCATTCAGTTACACAACCATGCATGTTGGCAGATGCCAGCGATCTGCACCATGTGGTCACTGACTATTTGGCCGCCATGCCAGATAGACACGGAAGCAAAGCAAAGCATGGCGAACTGTCAGACACACTGTCAGTGCATTGCCCGAATCGTCCCAGGGTTCTCAGAGAGTACCGGACCGTGGACTGTCTGTCCAAATCACCCCATCACACTCCATGTAGTGCATATGCAGCACGGTCGGTCCCCACAGACATAAGCACACACACACACTGAACTCCTCAGGCAAGTTAGTGTTTCTCTTGAAACTGTTGTGTCCTCGGTTGTTGCGATTTTGCCTTCATGACAGTTGTGCCATGTAGCTTTTGTAGCAATAGAAAAGGTTGAATTTTATGTCACTTTTATTTTTTAATTGATTTATTGACTAGAAATGGGTATATTGACGGGTAGATTTATTTTATCTTTGTACAATGATGTGATCTCATATATATAAATAAGTAAAAAGCACAAGATTAATTTCATGGTTAAAAAACAAACAAATAACTCAAACGGGCAGCTAAATTTTTATGTTCTTATTGACAACATCTAATATAAACTAATTTAAAAACAAGCCTGAGGCATGTGTCCTGCATTTTATCTTCTTACTTTTTCTTGCAACTGGTGATTTAATAATGTGAAACTGCTTAAGCTTCTTACACTGTTGTCTTTTCACCTGGCGCACACTCTGAACTTATTCTGTCAGGATTGCACGCAGTAGTTTAACGCATCATTTTGAAACAGGTTTTTATCACTGACATGGTCAAGTTTTGAATGTGACAGAATATGGGTAGAAACATACATAGTAAATTCAAACAGTTAATATATACCCTGAGATGTCAGCCTCTTCTTGTATAACCTGATTTTAATGGTTAGATTTGTGACACGCAAATCACATCTTTCCTTCCTCCTTCAATCACTTGGCTCATTGTAACTAATAAAACCTCCCTGTCTTGTGACGTGCAGCAGAACACAAGCTTAAGATTAAAAATACTTTCTCCTCAATCAAACACCAATTATAGTTAGATGATGAAAAAAAATTAGATACATTCAAGAGAATATACATGTAAGTGGTGTGGAGGTGAGGGCCACTTTTACTTTGCTCTTGTCCTCTTGACAAGAAATCAGTGACGACTTCAATGAAAGGCACTCACAGGGAAGCCACTCAGCAGGCACTCAGGGCTGCCTTACAAGGGCTAATGTTCCTCTGAGACACGGCATTGTCGTTACTGTACGGGAGGACAGTGATGCCCTTTCAGTGTGGCAGGGAGAAACATGGAGGGATGGGAGGACAGCGTGTAGCCCAGTTCAGGTAGATAATTGGTGACAGAAAGTGTCGACAGTACCAGTGCAGCAGGAGAAACAGCTATGACAAATAGAGCGCTCATAATCCCAATGCAGACGTCAGGAGATGTGCGTGTGTGTGTGCGCACTCAACACCCACGCAAACAAACCGCAGGAAAAAGACAACATGTGGTTTTAAGAAGTACACTGCTGTAATAAAACAACAGGACAGTCACATGTAATTCACTGACATTTCTCCTCCCTTACAACTAATCATATCCTATTCCTATTTGGTGCAATTATCCTGATTTTCTTCTAATTAAGTATTGATTCATACCAGATGGTTACAGGTGTAGTGAGTTGGAAAGATTATTTGCATATAAACATAATTTCTTCATGTAGATGTGGAAGTTTAACCTCACCGATAAAGAAAAACAGTACAGGTGCACGTTTGTAGGAGAATGTTGTAAATGCATGGAAAAAAAAAAAAAAAAAAAAAAAAGTCTGCCTTTGAAATTTAAACCCCAACTCGCTTAAGTTCTGATGTTGTTTTGTGTTTTGCTGCAGAAAAGGTACCTCGAGGACACAGACTGCCAAACAAAGTGAACTAGTATCAAAGTAGAAAAGTACAGAGTGTTGAGTTGTGCACTTTGATTTGAAATCAGGAGAGGTTAAAAACAGAGATCACTGATTTCAACAGGTTTTTACTCACGATTAACTTAACCTTTTTTTCTTTTTCATTTAGCGTTGCTGTGAATATGAAATGCCAATACACAGATACACAGACATCAAATTCATCAACACATTACTTGCTGTTAGTGTCAACAGAATTAACAGTATCAGTTAGCGAGCTCATTAGCTCTTCATTAGCTCCGTTTTCCACCTTACGTTTTGACCAGGAGTTAAACTGTCTCTACAAAATAGTATTTTCATGTTAGGCCAAATGAGCTACTGTTGCAGCCATTGTTCATTTGTTCGTTTTACACCTTTTTACACCTCTCACAATGTGTCTGTCTTTTTTTCTTGTGTATCGCTCCTGTCATCCTTTTATCAAGTCTCCTGTAGCCATACATTATCACAACCAGCCATTTTACAGTCTCAAAGTCCTCGCATCATTTCTGTGAATGGAGAGCTACCTGAGGTGCCCTCCAATCAAATTTCCCCCCTTCTCCATTTTCTGACAAGTGGAGGAGACATCCAGTGGCCCTCCTAATGAATTCCCACTAGCTCACTGTCTGCTCCTGGCAACATGTTCCCCATTTCTATTAGCCCTCCACTGAGTCAGTGGGAGGTGGAGGAGGAGTCCGTGACCAGCAGGGATGGAGAAGGGGATAGGAATTGAGTGGGAGATTTCAGAAAAAAAGAAGCAGGGGGAGTGAGATGGTTGAAAAAGAGAAAGTTTGTGTAGCAAACAGCTTTGTCTTTTTATTTTCAGAATCACATCATGCACACAACTCCTCACACCTGCTGTCTGGCTGGCTTATTTTTGTTTTATCTTTTCTCTCCCACAACCTTTATGGTTACAATGTAAATTAGGCTCAATTGCCTGGGAGTTAAAAACTCCAAGTGGCCTCTGCTCCAACTGAGAACACCTTGAGGCTGGTCTATTTCTATCATACACACATTTATTAAATTTACCTCAGTGTTCATGAGGACCATCCATGAATTCTCAACCCCCTCTCCCCTTAATCTCCGTCTAATCATATCTAGATTTAACCCCAACCTCAAGTTTGACAAAATATCATCTGTAATGATTCACTCAGATATTCACAATCTGAGTATCGAAATATCTTTACAGAGATAGAAGTACAAAATCACACGCACATGCGCACTGTGCAGCAAGCTGTTGCCTTTCCACCCTATTGTTAGCAAAGTTCCTTTTCCTGCAGTGTGTTGTTTCTAATTAGACCAAGACAGCCGGCTCTGCCTAATGTGAACACACACACACACACACACACACACACACACACACACACACAATTTACCAGGTGGCCAGTTTGCCCAAAAGGCTGAACTAAGCCCCTGGGAAGTGAACCAAGCACAGGTGAGTGTCGTGCAGTTCAGGACAGAAATGCCTTCAGAACGCAAACTGAGTAAATTTAAATGTATAACTTAACTATATTTTCAATTGATTTATTCTCATTATTTATTCTCGTTAATTCTCACTTTTGCATTTGTTATTTGTTAATTTGTTAACAATTTGACAATATTACAGGATACAGGAACTCACCAGTCTGACTCGCCGTGGAGCTGCTTCATCACTGCCTCAGTTAATGTTGCATTAATCTTCTTGTCCCTTGAAGTAAATATACATGAAAGAGCACTGCTGCTGCTGCTGCTGCTGCTGCTGTTGCCGGACTTTTTAATTGCTGCAGAACAAAACATGTTATTAAAAAATGATAATATGTTGGTTTTACAGTCATTTGATTTGTGTTCTCCTGTTTTTTTTTTTTTTTTTTTTTTTTTTTTGTCTCTTTCAGGTAAGCAAGATTACAGAAAGACGAAGTCAGCCTTAAAGGCCACGCAGCTGAAAGCTGAAGCAAAGAAGAACTCCTCAGGATTCAGGGTGAAACTTGCCTGTTTCAGATTACTGATCTGTCTTTTATTTGCATGTCTTCTTCTATTTCTGCCTGTCTGTCTGTCTGTCTTGGCCCATCTGCTTGTGTGTATTTCTGCCAACCATCTTCTTTCCATTTGTCTGTCTGTCTACTTGCCTGTTTGAGAGTGTGTTTCCATAGATCACTTTTCATATCTTAGACTTTGAATTCTCTCTTGCAAACTTACTGTAGGTCTCTTGAGAATGTAACAATATATCCAGTATATCCAACCTGAAACAATGTGACGTGGCCCCCTGCCTTTGCGCTGAAGGTCTGTAAAAGTGTTGAAAACGTATCATGGTGGATGTGAAGGATCTTTATGGATTTGTCTACAACAAAGAAAACATAACTCACAATGTTTTAAATTTCAAGCATTTCCTTTTTCATTTCACAGTGAAAGTGCAAAGTTAAAGGGCAAAGACAGAGAAAAAAGCACAGAGGGAAGTATGAAAAGTGTTGGAAGAACAAGGAACCACCAACATATTGATGTTCCTGCATTATTGCATCAATATGCAACATGTCAAACTCAACCTTCGTTTTGAACTCAACTACACACCTGTATTTTTTTTTCCTTACTGTAACATCCACATTTGTCATGTAACATGGTGGCAATATCCATCCCTAGACCTGCCAAAGTACTCAAATTCAACTTTCCTGTATTTTCTGCTGCAGTTGTTGTCTTCAGGTCCATTTTTTTTTTGCTACAATCTCACACACAGACACACTCTCTTTACAAGGTGAAAACAATACCAGCCACGCTTCCCTGTGCTGGTAAAAAGAGAAGAGTAATAGGAAAGTGAATAAGAAAGGATAAGACAGAGTGGGCCATTGTGAGGGAAGAGGGAGGTGAAGGTGCTGCTCGGGTAGAAAAGTGCGTCTCTCTCCGTTGCTTTGTCACACTGCAGCGATTAGGAGCTGCTGCACAGGCAAAGATGGATGACTCCACGTTTATCACTCTGGCAAACGTGCCACTGCTGTTTATGCTTTTCCTTATTCATTTGGCTTACCAATAAACAATTTTACTATTTCAAGGTTTTTCCATATAGAGTAACATCTTACCATTGCAATAGCTTGTGAATTCAGCACTTAGTTTTTCAAACGTTTTTTGAAAATCGCACACCCTGTTAAATGAACTCACGTCCTCTGTGATTTTTATAGATGTTTTTAAGTGAAAAACACACATGAAAACATAATTCCAACATGCCTGTTGTTGTTGTAGGTTTATTTTCCTCAGAATTGGTACATCAAAAGCCAAAAGGCTTCACTTCCTCATTACAATTCAGTTGGCATGTAGTACACAGAGATGAACAAATCATAGCGAGGATTAAACACTGGGTGAAATGGTCAGGTTTTAAAATATGCATCTTTTAGACACGCAAGGCCTCATTAAGCACGTCTTTAATCCAATTAGATTAGTCCATATCTTGAAATATTGATATTGCTCATGAATAATTCAGGTTTTTCACGCCCAAGACGAGAGGAATTTTCAGAGGTTGGATTAAAAATACCTCTGGGACGAGGATATTAAACTGACTCAGACCTCTTGGCCCCGCGTTCGATTGAAATTCAGCCCAGATGTAATGGATATTTGGTCACGCTTGCTTTCCCATCGAGTCCTTTTAGTCTTATATAAAGTTGTGATTTTTACACAGCTCTGTGATGACAGAAGAAACCCCCCCCTCTCACTTCCTGTGGACCTTTTGTTGCCAGCAGTGATTTGGCTTTGGTTTATATAGTCATGTTGCTCTATGCATAAAACTCCTCTCCTTTCCTCCCCTTTTCCTTCTTCTTCCCTCCTTCCTTTCCCCTCTGTTCACTTTTTCACCATCTCCCTGGTTGGGATGCTGGTCTCAGATGCAGCTGGCATCTCAGAAGGGCCAGCAGACATGCGGGCACAGAGAATCTGGCAGCTGCCAGGGCAGGCTGTCTCGGGGCTGTCCTAGGGCTGTCCTAGTAGCAGGGCAGTCTGGAGAAGTTGGCAGAGAAAATGATGGAGAGACTGGGAAAGACAGAGTGAGACAGGGAGAGCTTCTGTTCCCACAACAGTGATCATTCGTCTCGGTTGCATAAAATGTTGACCTGAGAAGTAGCAGGAAACAGCCACCTGTTGTAGGCTGTATGAATGTTTTTATACACACACTGAATCATGGCGGGTTCGTGGAAGTAGCCATTTTGGCTGAATGCAAATATACAGCTCCTCGAAAATGGGAAGTTTTGTTACATTCTCTTCTTAGTTTGCTTCTTAGTTAGCTTCAGAGAAGAAGAGGAAGAAGAAGCACCTTCGAAGTATCTCTAGTACATTTGATTGCAGCACAGGAAACAAGCTGCCTTGTCTAATTGGCACACCAGCCTTCTGTTCAGTTCTGCACTGTTTTCCCTCAGTCTTATTTAGCCGCTGAGCCTAGAAAGTTGGGAAAAATTGCTTATGGGATTGGCAGAGGATGGAGGCGACCAGCTGGCATTTGTGAATGTATGTGTGGCAAGTAAGACCATATAGAACAGGATATGATTCTTTTCTTCTGGTTTCACAGAATTATAATGTTTTTATGATTTATTTTATTCACTTTATACCAGTAATGGTTATACTGTATCATCTTTAAAGAGAAATATGAGTAACATCCTAACAAGCGCAGGAAATGCTGAGCACCATCCAGAGTTATTGTAATGAATGCTTAAGAAACCAAAAACATCAATTCATAGTAAGAAGGATGTTGTGCTGAAAAATCTGGACCAAACTGTAGCATCTGCCTCAGTCGCCAACTGCAGCAGGTTCCAGGATGTGTTATCTGCATTGGCCATTAGGTTTATGAGGCTCATTCACACTTTTTAGTTGGTGAGCAGCGTTGACTGATAGCACATGGGAATTTGTAGGTTTTATGGCCTTTTTATGCTATTTAATTTACAATAAGCTTTATGAAAAGACTCAGTGAGTTGTGATAGTGGTAATCAGCTTTTTCCTGTTCGGGGAGACATTTTTTTATATTAGTGACTCTTAAGCTTGCAGAAAGGACAGGGCTGTAATAAAAAAGTAAGAGTTTTAGTTTAAGATAATCAGTACTGTTGAGGCCCTACAGAAGACAAAGACTAGAGTGTAGAAGAAGAAGGTGATGCTGTCAGTGATGGAAGAAGATGCACTGATTATTTACCAATTTCTGGTCGTATTAGAGCATAAAGATGCAATTTTGCCAACAAATATTACAGATGAGTTCATTTAACCAGTCATAAATTATGTCCTAATGACTGGTTATTTGTCACTGTGACTCGCAGGTGAGGTGAGACTTGCTTGTCATCCACCACCTCGATGCACCAACAGTTGTTTGTATCTTGTGTCTATCTGCCTCCCACATACAGCCACAAACACACCGACACCATCTTCCTTAGCTCACAGGCAAATACAGTCTGACACACACACATACACACACAAACAAACCCAGTAGGAGAATAAAAGGCGGACCAGATGAGGGGATGTCTGTTGAGCTGTGGCTTGTCGCCAGGGTGACAGAGACCCAGCTCCCAGCATGCTGAGTGTGCTGCAGCTGCTGCCGATGCTGAGAGAGCTACATGATGAAGATGATGATGTGCCTGGGCCCGATCCAGGGGTCTCCATCAGAATGTGGGCAGAGAGGATGTATAAGTGTGTGTGTGGATTCACATGAACACATTTGTGAAACAAGGCGAGAGTCAACACAGTGGGCAACTCTCCTTGAAAACAATGATCTCAATCAATTGCAGGTGCTTTCTACCACTCAAGTGTTTTCACCAAAACCCCTCCAGCTTGTTTTCATAGACAAGTCACTGTAACCAGCTGTTCTCTTTCTCTCTGAAACCTGAAGCAAAGAAAGAGTGGAGGAAAGATAGAGAGAGAGAGGGAGAGAGAAAAGCTGTAGCGTAATTTTGTGCATCTGTGTGTTTCAGCAGCAATTCAACAAAGTGCTTACCTACGTCACAACATTTTCTTTGCGATATTGTTGACAGAATTACAAAACGCTCGCCTTTGTTGTGTTTTTCAAAGCTGTGAGAGCTCACAAGGAAAAAGCAGAAAACAATCAAGGCTTCGTGATTTGATAACAGTTCTCTTTTCTCTGAGGCCTTGGCAAAATAGAAAAGTAAATCAACGGTGGGAGCCTGGCGGTTAATATATGAAACTAAAGTGCATGAAATTTAAAAGTTTTCCAATTAAGCAAGGACTTTAAGCTGTTTGGAGGCTGTCGGGATGTAGATAAATGTGGGCTGAGGCTAATGAAGTCCATTGCTGCTGATGACTAGGCACTACAACATGTATACAGATAGCTGTGGATGCTGTGACGCCTTTTAATTGTCACCCCCCCCCACCCACCCCTGTCATCAGAGGGGAATTATTATTAGCCTTCCACCAGCGCTCGTTTGCGCCGAGCCTTATCTCTCACTTCTTTCCTCTCTCATTTTCACTCTTGTTTTTCATTCTCTCTGCAGTTTGGCCACTGGGTTGAATTTGCAGATGTTTCTCTCTTTGTGCGTGTGTGTGTGTGTGTGTGTCTCTGCTATATTTGGCACTAAATTATATTTTCTCAAATTCATTCGCATCCATATTTTTTTTCTCTCTCTTGTTTTTGTTCGCTTCTCTCCTTGTTTACCTCGGTCTCAGGTTTTTCTGTTCAGTTTGTTTGCTGATTTTGTGTCATTTTCCTTCACTTTAACCTCGTGTGACCTCAGCCTGTCACTCACGAATCGACAGCTGAATATGACGTTACGAGCTCTTTTAGTTCGCATGGTTCAGGTATTTTTTGTTCCCATCGAGTGTAAAGATTCCATACATCTGCAGAAATTGAAATTATATGTTATGTGTGTTGGATTAAGATAATATTCACTTATCATATCACCTGTGTTGGCTTGGCCCAATTTGTTTGCATGTAAAATAATAATAAGAAGAAGAATTTCCATGCTCAAATCAATTTCTTTTTTTCTATTTTTCCCTCTTTTGGAATAACCTCCAATCAGACTGTACACTTTACACTCTTAAAGCTCTCCAAGCTCTCCAGTGTTGATTAGAAAGTTTGCTTCTAATGAGTTCTCTTGATAAAGAATAACTAGCATTGTTCAATAGTCTGAGTGGCCCTAATGAAACTCCAGCTGATGAAGATTGTAATCGTGTGAGCAGCACATAATGAATAAGTGCTCCAAATTCCCATTTTCAAGTTGAATGCCACTCCTCTTGAAAGCCTCAATTTGTTTGACAATTAACCAATAGAAGAATCTAAAAAAAAAAATAGGCCATTTTGTTGAAGAAAGTTTAACTTCTGTCAGGAGAGCCGTGGAGACTGATTGCAGATAGAATAGATTATTATACTGTGGTCACTCAACCCCCGGCTTCTGATATATGATACTGCACAGTTTGAAAGGTCTCTCTTTTTCTTTTGGTTCCAGTTTTACTCCACATTATGCAGATCTCTTCACATCAAGAGAAAAACTGAAACAAATCAATTATTCATTCTTTAGAATTAAGTGATTACTGAAACTAATTCCTACAGAAACCGTCCTAAAGATGGCACTCACTATAGTCTTTGTCCAAATTTAAAATTAATGGCTGTGTCTCAATTTCCACTTCACAATAACCAACACAACGCTGTTTTTATTCCTTGACTTGATGTGAGTATACAGAGAGCAGCATTTATGTGAATGGAAATTCTGTAATTTTACTGCATTATGTTTACCGTCGGTGTCACCTGAATCGTTTCATCAGGTCACGATTTCCCACTGAGAATCTCTCAAAGCAGCTGTGTTTGTTTCATTAATGTGCAAATGCATCCATCAGAATGACAACACCTATTGTGCAGACCTGGTTTACTTTTTAAGAGCCTGAAACCATTTTCCACACAAACGCAGATAAATTCACAAAACGCATCTGTCTTTTTTTTTGGCTTTCCGTCAGCCCTTTCACTCGTGCTTGTGCCATTTCTGTAAACAAAGCTCTCTCTTTCTCAAAAAATGCTCTTCAGTGTGAATGGCTTCCAAAACACCAGTCTTGTGTTGTGTGGACAAGATGTACTGATGTATGATTAGCAGCTTGTTAAGCTTTTAAAACAAAACAAGGTTGATTGCCCCTTTTTTAAAAAAAAAAATACACAATGACTGTCTCTGTGAAGTGACTGCACCAATATGAAACAAGATTAGATTAAAAAAAAGAATGAATAAAGGAGCAAAGCAACAACACAAGAATTACATTTCTAACCACCATCCAATGCACAGTTTAGTTAAGTTTGTAAATGAGATGTCATGAAGATATTTTAGGTTTCTTGACTCTTCAGTGTGAATAAAACACAAAATCACAATAAATGTAAATATAGACTGGAAGTGTTTCTGTTCCCCTGTAGCAGTATTTGACAGATGTAAGAGATGAAAAAGAGATGACATTAATGTAAATACTTTTGTCTTTTTAACACCTTAAAACACCCCCCTCCCCCAAAATAAAAAAAAAAAAAAAAAAAGAAAAAGCAGCCAGGTTTTTTTTTTTTTTTTTTTATTTGGAAATGTATTTATACTCACAAATTCTACCAGGGATGCATCAAATGTAGATGAAAAGATAGCCAATAGGGACTTGGTAAATTTAGACATAATACTAATAAATGAGCACAATAATTACAGAAAACTACAAACACATTCAGACAAAGTAGAGCCGTTCCTGAGAGTAAAGACATGACAGGGGATCAGGCAGGTATATATATATAAATAGTTTTGTAAGAG
Source organism: Polydactylus sextarius (assembly GCA_016801845.1). Classification (NCBI taxonomy): domain Eukaryota; kingdom Metazoa; phylum Chordata; class Actinopteri; family Polynemidae; genus Polydactylus; species Polydactylus sextarius. The sequence continues at coordinate 14,243,009 of CM028927.1, forward strand.
AACACTGAGACTTAAAACGTTTCTCTTTTCCCTTCTCAGGATGCGTTCCTGGTGATTGCAGCGATCCTCTTGTTTGTGCTCTGCGTCTACGCCTTCTTCTACCTCAACCTGAGCACTGAGCTGAACTTGGATCTGGATGTGGATTAATAAGAGGTGGACTGTTTTTCTCCCTTCTTGGTTTACGGTCCGTAGGGCTGCATCCAAATTATTTTCAGTTTTGCGTCCAGTCTGTCACACTTTTGTCGGTTACACACTGTTACCAAGAAACCGCATCTGCAGGAGAAATATTGCAGTTAAAGTATCAAATCTCTGTCTCTTTATTTTCTGCATGAGTTTATACAATCAAACTGTAATCACTATAGAACTGACTTTAATTATAGTATGGTTTTACACCCATAAGTGATAGCTGTTTTTTTTTTTTTTTTTTTTTTTTTTTTTTTTTTAGCTTTGATTTATCATTCCTGAAGAAGTCAACAACCTCTTGCTTCATTGCACTCGTAAAACTCTCTGCTGCGAAATCTACACACTGCGGTGGAAATGAGTCTTCCAAACTACAGTCAAAACCAAGCTGTTAATCATATTCTGCAGAGTCACGTCCCACTGTTTTCTCCACTAATAGAAAAATGTAAATCTCCCGCCGAACCACTCGTTACATGGAGACAAACACTTGCCTGACATTCCGGTGCACAAACCTCTCCTCCCGCATATCTGGAGATCACAAAGTGTGAGATTAGAATCCACAAAGCCCTCGTCCTGATTGAACATGTGTGCAGAATACAAAGAGCGACACAACGTACCTGCTGCACACACATGCAGCCCTTAGACATCCGCAGGATTAGCATTACAAACATGACGCCGTTCTTTCATTTGAATGGAAATGACAGATGTGAACGACGGCTGAACAGAGTTGAGCCAACAGCTTGATGATTTTTTTTTTTTCTCGTCAGATTATACGTAATGCATTATTGCTTCCTTAAACATGTGATGTGTCTCTGCAGAAAAAGGAATATGAAGGTTTCATCGATGCTTTTTCCCACTTCTACGTCCGCAAGATGCAACGACTGACCTTCTGTGAACCATGTCAGTCCAAGTGCTTCCACTGTTAGAGAGATTCTTTGTTAGCAAATCAGTGAAGTCAGGATCTTTTTATTGAGTCCGTTTGATCTTTTTGTTTTTTTGTTGTTGGAAATTCTACTTTTTTTTTTTTTAGTTTTATTAACACTTTCTACTGTCTAAAAAGCAATTGATGCATTGTTTTGGAAATGACTTTTATATCCATGTGATGCATAAAATACCAATACCAAATACACAAGAAGCTTTGTGTCATTTTCTTTTTTTTTTTTTGCTTTTTAAAACAAGTCTCTGTGTCTGTGCCCGATTGTGTTCAGTGGCTCATAGGATTTTCGAAATGTGAGACAGATTTTCAGCTTTCAGTTTCTGCCTTTTCCTCTCTTTTCTCCCATGACCTTTACGACCTCTAGTAAAAGACGACATGTCAAAGAAGCCATTATTATAAGCATGCACTCGTACCCTCACTCAGTGGCTTTTATCAGGCCTTGGAACCCCCACCCCCACCCCCCCAACTCCACCACGCCAACCTCCATATGAGTAACAATAGACAGCCTGAGCTAATAGGGCTTCATACATGACACCTGTTATCTAAAAGGTCACCATTACTAAATACAAGTGCTCTAACATCAGCACAGTGGAAAGGATCTGGTAGCACAGCTTATTTGTTTAGACTCATGTTTGGCAAGACCAGAAGGAGGCAATTTTTCACAGCAGGATAACATTTAGTTTTATTTGAGTCGGTTTGTATGGTACATAAATATATTTATGATTTGGCTACTACACACTGTGTGATATATTATTAATTTGTGTTCTGCATTTCCTTAATTAAGCTGGGGTTTAGAATCTAAACTGTATCTCTTATGAGGAAATGTAGACAATATATAAGATAAAAAGGATCTTTTTAGTCAATAATATATTTAAATATAGTGTGAAGTGAACCAAGCTGAGGGAGAATATATATATATATATATATATATATATATGTGTGTGTATGTGGGGTTGTATTTAAACACAATGACAGCTGATCGCGGTCTGTAGATTTAAGATAACACCTTGACGTTAACTTTAACTATCGGTAATGATTTATTCTTCTTTCTGCCTAAAGGTTTATATTTAGCTGTTAAATTCAGGTGTAGTCATTACCTTATGTCTTAAAAGTTAATGAATAAAAAAAATTGTAGCGTCGATTTACTTTTATGTGCTAAAAAGGTTGTCATTATTCCTCTTAGATCATTTTATTTCTGAGCCATAAACAACACTGTTCTATCAGTAATGGGTTATTAAATTATATTGACTTCATTGGTCTGCATGTCATGTCACGGCCTTTTCCTTATTAAGAGCAAATCTCCTTGTGTGTCAACAAGTGAAACTGATGATGTTGGCAGAGGATTCCCTCAGCGAGATGCCACATGAGATCAGATGCAACAGTCGATCGTTGACACCGTTGCCGTGGGCTCAAATTATACGAAGCGCAGCTAATCCGCAACAATGACAAAAGGACACGAGTGTGACGTCAATACGTGTCATGTGACACATCTCTAACGCTAATTGACGGTGTTCCAGCAACTTCTGTTTGCAGCAAGTCAAACAGAGGAAATTAATCAGGCGGTAGCAGCGTATGAGCGTTTAGCACGACCCTAACAGCCTTCCACAGGAGCTGAACGCACCGAAGCTTTACCTACCATCCTGTGACAAATGAGCTCCACGCCACACACCCAAATCCTACTCATTAGTCATGTGAGGTATGTCACCAAGAATAATTATACTTAGCCCAAAATGTGTACATGCACCAACACACTCTGACTCACACACACAGCATGTAATGGTGCTGCACTTTCCCACACTTTAGGCAGTAGGACACGTTCTCATACGTGTATGGCTGTTTACATGAATCATAATTATAACTGCTGGTGAACCCGACACCGCTCACTTGGAGCATGCTGAGTTTGGCTTGCATGGTATTTACTTTGACATTAACAAACACATGCATTTTGTCACTTTTTCTGTCTGCACCATGACGTCATGTGAACACAAACGCTCACTGACCTCAGTGTGTTTTCTGTTTAGTTTCAAAGATGGCGTTTTACCTCCATTTTGGTGCCATTTTTTTGTCAGTGTCTACGTGTACAGTAGGTTTGTGCAGTCACTTCTGTCCACAGTGTGTTCATCTGTGTGTGTGTGTGTTTCAATATTCAGAACCGTGCCTGTGGCCATGCTCCAGTGGAGCGCTCAGTCTCTCTGACGGACCGGTGAGAAGTGAGGAGGGTCAGTCCCGCCAGGAGCTCATTTAGTCCCTATCTCTATCACACACACACACACAGACATACATGCACAGTTTCACACACACACACACTCTCTACAAGTCACTCTGACAGGAAGGCTCATCGCTCCCGCTGTCTCTCCCACATACACATGCACACAAACACACACTGCTGTGCTCCCATTAGGGAGATAGTGAGAAGACAGGACTGATGATGCATGTCACAAAGTACCAGTGCTAGTCTCCCTCCACCTTCCCTCTTTTTTCCTTCCCCCAGTCATTGATTTACCACTTTTCTGCATATATTTCACTGCCTTCTGCACTTATGCTTGAACAATTACAATATGTAGATTTCTATCATGAAAGGGATTGTGGCGTACCATTGATAATTTTTAAGTTTTATGTTATCCTTTGGAGATGGTTGTGGAGTGAGCGATGTTTATTTTTTTATGTTGGAAGTGTTGAGTCCAAGTATTATGTAAAAAATTTTCTCATGATGTGCGTGATATGTCAGTGACTCCTTGAGGGAATTTCTTCAAATTTTGTACAAATGTTCTCTTGAACTCAAGTAACATTTAAGTGGGCGAAGGTCAAAGATTAAGGTCACTGTGATATCACAAAACATGTTTTTATTTTTTTATTATTTTGTCAAATGTCAAAAGGGATAAAATGATGAAGTGGTGACATTTTGTATCCAAAAAAGTTGAAGGTGGCTTACTCAAAAAAAAAAAAAAACACTGTTCTTTCTATTATTCAACAACTTAACACAAGAACAGATGTTGATATTGTGACCAATGTTTCCTGCAACTTGACTTCAGTAATTCTAGTTATGCAGGTCCTCGTCCTAAGATCTACAGCCTAAACAAATGCAGGGTTCTGCAGACTTTAATTTAAAAAACAAACATCACTGCGTCAACACTGAACTTGACAGTAATTCTTTGGTGTTTAATTCTCGGCCGACCTCTGTTGCCTCCATGTCTGATATGAATGCATTAGCAGGATTGTGCAGTGTGGTGGATTAGAAACTCCCCCATGCTTTGTGAGGTGTGTGGTAATGCCAGACTTAGCGGAGTCTGCTGCGAATCACATCCTCCCATCGCCTTCTTAATCCCTGATGCGCTGCCTAATGACACAGAGACTGAAGAACTCAGTGGGAGAGCAGAGAAAGGCAGTGAGGGCAGGGGGAAAGTGACAGAAAAGTTGCGAAGGCACAAAAATACTTAGAAGGTAGAAAAAAGGTCTCTTGGTAGAAAACTACAGCTTACTGTCACCGAGCAACGCTAAGGGCGCTGCTGATCTGTCGCTGGTGGTGTTACAGTATTTGTGGTTAGAGGGAAATGTGCATGTGCAAATTCTGGCTTTTCGTTAGTGTGTGTTTACAACTGCTGCATCCATAATCAGTGTGTCATGAGCGGATAGAGCAGGTGCTCAACAGGTGTGCTCTCTGATACCAATCCCTCTCCATTTGCCTGTCTGTCCCTCCATGTTTGCACACGCTCATTGTGTTCTTCATAGAGGAACACCTGGGCTCTGCTGCACCTGGGCTTGTTGCCCAGTCCTCTGGCTAACAACACACACACACACACACACATACACACACACACGCAGGAATACACTGGAACGCAGCCAGTTCCTGTTACTGGCTAAAGCAGGAAGCAGCAGCTGACATCCTATCCTTCAGTTCCCAGGAGACTCAACACCCTGAGTAAACCATCCAACTCTGACCCACTTGAGACTGATTCATCTGAGAATCATACCTCTTGTACGCAGCACTTAAATAGAAAAGAGAGAGCGCTGAGGGCTCTGTTAGCACATTAAGCTAATAACTATTAGGTACTTTTGTCAAATTTGTTGAGGCTGATTGTTTTTGGGCGACAGCTTGTTTTGCTTTTCAAGAGTGGTATATCATTGCCAAGAAAAGCAACAGTGTACATCACAGCTTTCTGAGCTAATTTCCAGTGAATAAGCCTCAGTAGCAGATGCCAGAACTTGGCCATAGCTTTGTCTGTTTAAATCAGTTTGACTTCCCAAGCAACAGAGGTGACTATATTTTAATTATGAAAATAAAAGTATTAGCAACTTGTTGCGTAAATTGGTTTATAGACTTCAAACTGTCAGAAAACACAAATATGTTAAATGTATTTGAGTTATTTTGAAAGATATGCACTAGTTTTATGTGATTTCTTTCTGTTATTCAACACCTGGTCATTAATTTGTAAAAGACAGAAAACAAAGTGCGAGGCCTCCAAGAAACGGAGCAGAGTTGCTGGGTTTCTCTCACCAGTGCGTTTGGCTATGCACTAGTGAGCGTGGGATTACCCGAGGGAATAACACCAACAGGTTGCCTTGTGGTTCTTTTGGTTTGTTGTGGTTTTTACTGGAATAAGTAAGGAGATCTCAGTTCTCCGCCTTCTTCCTCTGTGAATCACTGTTCCAGAGAGTGGACAAGCGTCGATGCATGCCTGTGCATTCAAGTAGCACAGTAGCTCACTTCATTGTTTCTCAACCATCAGGCTCTCCAATCAGTACGGTTTAGGAAAAGTTCAGTAATTTAATTGCTTAAATGGTGCCGTGGTTGCCTTTCATAAGTTCTCATCTAAAACACTTTCATTTTGTTGTTTGTAGAGAATTTGTTTGGACATTTAAACATGGGGTGTAAAGTTGTTAAAGGTGTAACACATTTTTTTTTCGCCACTTGATCAAGATTAGTCGTACTCTAGCATGTATGCGGTTATACATGGACACATGCACAGTGGATGTGAACACATTTCAATATATAATACAAATTGGGGGTGTATGCGGATAACGTTCTTAAACAAAATTTACAGAAGCTATAAAATCTTCAGAGCCAATAGAACAAACAGACTGTTAACACAACACTGACCTTATCACGTTATGAAGTTAATTTGGCTAATCTTTTACCAGATAGTCACCAATTTACACATCTAGCAAACAAAAAATCTATATAACATTCATTTGGAGGCAATTGTTTAGTCACCTGATGAATATAAAGTCCAATATCTTGTCACTTTCCTGTGGGAAATATCTGGATCTTTAAGCTGCTAATGGCGCCATTATGTTCTCCGCCTCAATTCATGTTTTTCCTCTCTAAACATAACCGTTAACAGCAGGTACTGAACAATTAGCCATTTCTTCCACCTTCACATTTTATAGTCCTGGGGTTGACCTGGGCAAGACACTGAACCCCACAGGAACAACACATTAGTTACATTAGAAGCGTAACCTACATCATTAGCAGTGACATTTTAACAGGCTGAAGCAGCAGTCACTGTGTTTTGGAAACAGCAACAATGGCAGATGATACATGGTCCGTGAAGATGGTGGCTATCAATCTTTCTGTTCACCCCTCTATCTTGTTCACTTGTTCCCTCTTTGTGGGTGAAACAAACCTGAACAGATATCACATGACACGGAGGTAACGAGCCAGAACATAGTCGCAGTATTTCAGGGACCATGTGCCTGTATGGAGCAGTTCTTTACGTCTTTGGCTTTTCTGTCTGTAAATGTTGATTCATTTTTTTTGGTTTGTTCTTTCAAATCTTTACCTGAGTGAGGATTTCAAGGTGCAAAGGAAAGACAGAGCAGCTCTTTGGGACACTCTTAAGACAGTAAATGGGTCATTAATGTCTTCCAAAGATTATGGTTGTGCAGTGCCTTTGATTTTGAAGAGTCGGCGACCACAGGACTCATAGCCCATGGGCAAAACAAGAGCAGGAACCCACACACATTCTTTTTCTTCCCCCCCTCTTTACGTCTTCTCTTTCTGTGCCCATCAAACACACACACTGCACACCACTGTCCACTCTCTCTCTTTCTTGTCCCCTTAAGCCACAGGTCACTAGAGGTCAGGGCAGATATCATTCTGTCAGAGGGACATTAGGGGAAGAAAGAGTGCCATTCAGGAGGAACTTTTCTCTAGTTTCATTTTTTTTCATCTCTGTACCTTTGTCATTCTAGATGTTTGGGCCCAGAAAATCCTCTGTCCAAGGGTAGTGATGAAATGGTCCATGTTCAAAGATGTTTTCATGGCAGCCACATTCTTGATTTACTGAGCCAGATGACAGTTTGACTTTGGGTTTTGTCCTAATGTCACAGTTGGACATCATTTTTGTGCCATTAGCTTTTGAACACTGTAAATTGACAAGTATGTTTGGTGGATGGAACAAGTCATATATTTGATTAAATTGCCTTAAAGTCTGGTGGACATTCATGTTCGTTTAAAATGTATTGTAATATCTACTGACTGTCATCGGGTCACATGTCACCATCAGTGTGCTAACACACTAAACTAAGAATGACATGAAATTAAATTGCTTTGCTTTCTGTTTGAACACATCTTAAGCCTAATACAAAAGAATGTAACAGATTTTGAAGTAATTATATTCAATACTTCAGTACTCAACTCATGACCAGTTGATTTACTGAAAGCATTAATCTATGTTTCATACATCGTAAGGCCTTGTTATGTTGATTTTTCAGACACTTTTGTGATGTTTTAAACCAACTTAGCAAAGGGAAACCATTACATCATCCTCAATGGAACAAAATTATCATCACAGCATTAAGAGTTTGTTGTCATGCTTCAGAGATAATACATTCATAAATATAACGGCGGGGACACAGACAGTGTTAAATCCTACAAAGCTGCCTATATCATCAAGATGTGTCTGGAAGTCATGTATAAAAAGGTTGAAGTCATCACAGAAACAACATCACCTGACAGGCGGCTGTCTGCACACACAGCAGCAACATGAAGTGACATGGCAGTTTGCACAGGTGTCCACTCTCCAAAGGAGAAAAAAAAACCTCCTGTGATATTTGCATTTGACTTCTAAACATCCTGCCTTTAAACACACACACACACACACACACACTGGGAGTGAGTGAGAGAGGGAGACAGCGAGCTGACAGCCTTTAGGGCTAAAGTGGCATTTACACAGACAGACAGGCCTAATACCAGTACCTTTCTGAAGGACAACTCTTACACCACGGTGAGTGGGTATGTGCCATTAAATTTAATACACATCAGAGAACATTGTGTGTGTGTGTGTGTGTGCGTGTGCGCGTGCTTGTGTGCGTGTGTGCGTGTGTGCGTGCATGTGACAACCAACTATCTGTACCAGACCTGTTTTTAATGATGGGATAAGAGGATACACACCTGTGGCCTTCTCATTACTCACACACACACACACACACACACACACACACAGTCTGGTTTCCATAACTTCAGGGGACATTTCATTGACTTGCAATCATTTCTTGGAGACTTTACTGGAAACCCTAGAGATCTCCCTTATTGTCCCCATAAGGGAGACAGGTCCCCATAATGTGAGTGTGTAAACAGATTTAAGTCCCCACAACATAAGGTATACCTAAACTACACACACACATACACTCCAACTCCCACTCCCCTACCCTATGGCTGGTCAATGAGCAGATCCTGTCCATCTTCCTGCTTCAGGAGCCTCACCCCCCACCTGACCTCAGCTTTTCTACTTCCCCAAAATTATTAACCACATGTTCACATATTCACAGCCACATGTTGTAAGTTTGGATGTTTTTTTCCCATCTTGTAAAATTACAATGTGTAGACTACAGTGCAACATGACCCCTCCTCTCCTCAGTGCGGTTAGCTTCCAAACTCTTCACTCATCTTAATTATTTTTGTGCTAAGAATAAGGCAGCTGGCTTCCATAACAAGCTCTCAGAAGACCAGAATGTTCCTGAATCCCAATGTGACATTCTGTTAAGAACAAATACTGTGTTTTATAGAAATATGAACTCTTTCCAAATCTGATCTGATGTTTGTTTGTCCCTAAAAGATTGTAAAGTTACAGTCCGCTGCAAATCACATTTGCCCCAATTTCCAGACTAAAACCTTATTTATCAGGGCGGCAAACGATTTCCATTATTCAAATTTGCTATGACATTCATCTGGGATAAGACACAAATCTTCTTTCAACAAAGTAATGTAACATACTATATCGTGTTATATGTTGTCAAACCACAAAAATAATACAAATCAATTCCAGATGACAAACGGCAAGAAAACACAAACATGGTTAACAGGAAATGTTGCTTCACCAGCTGCTTCTTTAGAAATAGTTTTTGTTTGACTTGAATTGTTGCTTCAGTGTTATTATGTTTTTTCTATTGTGTTAGGTGTTTGTTGAATGATGACCTTACTGCATTAGTATCAAGGTTGGCCATAAAAAACAGAAAAAAATAAAGACAAAAACAAAGAATAAAACATGCATATTTCTAGTTTTACCTGAATACAAGCACAAGTTAGTTTTGTCTTCCTGCACAAATTTAATTTACAAGCAGTAAACAGACTAATATATTGACTTCATTTTTTATTGTATTGCAAATAAATAAAGACAAATATTTCCATTCTAAAGTCAAATAATGCATGTCTACTCGAAATTCTCAGGACAGTGTTGCAAACTTTCACTGTCAAAACTCTTCCAACAGGCCATAGGACAATTTATTTGGATTAATATTCAAACACACTTCGGAGAAGTTACTGCTTATTACTTTTCCTCGCAAATTGTATTATGTCAAAGGTGGTCATTGCAGCTTCGTGGGCTGAAGCAAAACATTCAAAAATATTTTTCCTCCATCTCAGCTCACAGCTTGGTTTCATTGTCACCCCTTCCTACCCCTTTTCCCCAAAAGAAAAAAAAATAAACAAAGCTGGCCACAGTTTGATAAATCACCATGTTCAGGCTAACATCAACCAGTGTTTTCTTAAGATTGAACATGAAATGTGTGCCACAGTAAACTCCAAGCCACAGACACAGAACGGCAGCAGTGATAAAATGGCCTTCCACACACATTGTCCTCATCACTCCGTCACCTTGACCAGAGAGAAACATGGAGTGTAGACATCCCTGCAAATCATTCACAGGCGCTGACTGATTGTTTAAATGCATGTTTCCAGTGTTTGTGGGTGTAAATTTGTGCCTCATGTGATTTATCCAGGCAGAAGTTGTGTGTATGTGTGTATCTCACTGCACATATGTAACATACAGTATATTTACCTTAATAGTCCGTCTCCTTGCAAGCCTACCCACCCCCACAATAGTCAGTTCTAACGCTAACTGCTCCCAATGTACACAAAGAAGAACACACATACTGCCACCCATACCTAACCCTGACCCAGCCCCCCCTTCCCCTTCCACCTAACACAGATCAGTGTAAAATGGGGGTGCGCCAGACGGATCCCAGGCCTTGACACAACCCGGTACCAGGGTGAATCAGGGCGCATCCCCTGCATACTTGCCCCCTGACTCACCCATGAGGCCCTTGGTGAGCTCATCCTGGTCCCCCTCCTCCATCTCCCACACACCCTGTCCCTCCCTGCTCACAGATTTTTTTGTTTTACCTTTGATCAACTTTTTTCTTTGCCCTTTTTTTGCATTTTAGTTTTCCTTTGTTTAGGTCGTAAAAGTGTTTTATTTTTTTCCACCCTGATTTTTTCCGCCACTTCTGTCAACCGCAATATCACATCTCACTGTCACCTCTTAGTGTTTTAGTTTTTGATGTCAGCTATTTTCTTCTTTTCTACAGCTTTTTTTTTTCTGTCAGAAATGATCATGAGATGCTAAACTGCAAACAAATATTAATATCAGAACATATGGAAGAATATTTTAATTAACATGCACAGCTAATACACAGGTTTAACACTTTTTTTTCCATCACTGTCATCTGTAGTGTCACCCTGCTTGTCTACTATTAATGGCACATTTTGTCATAATTTAATCTAAAACACTTTTTTCTGATTTTATCACATTGTTCTTGACAAGAATGACACGATTTAGTGAAATTCAGCAAAACCTGCATGAAATTTGGAGGATTGTGCATCATCCTCTTTAATTGCATTATAAGATCACTAAATATTTAATTATATTAACGTATTTTTCATCTTACATAACTGCTGAGAACAAGTAAATTAAGCATAGTTGTTCATGCTAACTCAGATTCGCATAGAGGAGTGTATTGCTATTATAACAAAATCTGAGCACCAACCACAGATAAATGGGTTTCCTGTGGTGCTCCAATGATTTCTTTGCAGAGCAATGATCCAATTCGTCCTCCGCCCATAGCTATTGTGTTGTGAAAGCATTAACTGAATATAACATTAACCATAAGATCTTTGTTAAAAAAATATACAAATGCAAACTATGGAAGGTAAGGAGCAGAGTGAGAATATAAACCATTTTTACCCAGTTGTAGGTCAGTACAATTTTAAATTGGAGCCATGTGCTCCCCTCTGCTGCAAATTTTCTGTGGTGCAATTGATGGTCTATTCATTTCATTTAATGTTGCTACTCTCAAAGACTGCATTGCATTTGTGCAAAAAAAAAAAAAAATGAAAGGAAATAGATTAGGGCATATTCACACGTGTTGCACAGACACAAAGAGCACTTAAGAGAACCTCTGGAGCTGCGGGTGGAAGAAAAAGCAAAGTGATCCACGGTGCCCATTATTCCACCATGCCTCTCACTTGAAGGTCTTGCACTCAGATTACTTCTTGCAAATACATTTGTTGTGCAATCACAGTATCAAACACAGCTCTGCAGGAAGAATGCGTACAGATCCTACCATAAACACTTAACTATTAATTGAACACATTTACACATTGTTGATCAAGAAAAACAAGACTAAGAGGTAAGTCTGACCCAGATGTACTTCCCTACACTTTAACAGAGTGAACTGTACATGTGCTTTCACATTACTACGGGATTGAAAGGCAAATCAACCTCCAGTCCATGTTAGTGGTCTCACACTACAACAACATGTAAAGCTGTAGAATATTTGTTTTCACAGTCACGGGGTAATTTTATGACTTACAGTTATGATCACGATCAGTGTGTGACTGAAAGCAGAGAATAAAGAACAAGGACAATCAGGAATATTTGACCAAAACATTCAACAAGTGTAACAAAGTCTGTGCTTTCAAAGGAATGACTTGCTGAAGCAGTTTGGTTAATGCCAAGACAACTTGCCCAATTAAGGAATAGAACTGCATCACATGCACTCCCACTGTCCCCTCATGTATTACAGGGAGTCTTCTAAATGGGCCAGAGTGCTTGTTAAACATACATTATGTTTCTGTTAGAGAGGGAGGTAAGTTTAAGTAAAAGCCTCAAACCTTGCGGAGGAGTCTCAGGTACTTTGTGGATATGTGTGCTGGCTTTCCTGTGAGGGCAGGTATAGCAATGTGTCTTTTGTGTGTTAAAGTGAAAATGTATGTGCTGATGTGTATGATCTGCAGACAAGCACTCAGAATGGTGCAGTTGTACCATTCTCTTCGCTTCACAGGTGTCTTTGCATAAGTGCAAGTGATGGCATTTAAACACTTCTATGTGTGTGCGGTGTGTGTGTGGCTGCTTGAGTGTGTCTCTGAATGTGTGTATGTGTGTGAGTCTCTGCACACACTGCCAAATATAATTATGACTTCCCAGGGCCACTTCCCACTGTCTGGGCTGGCTCTCCCAGCAGGGGTAGATTGGGAGAAAATAAGGGCTTATTCACTGGACTATAAAAAGAGCTGTAAACAATCCCACATTGTAGCTACTGGGAGGAAACAGAGAGCTGGCAGCATGAAGGAGACATTCAGCTGCATTGGCTGGCTGGTTTCGAGGTCGGCTGCTTTACTGTCTATTCGGTTAGTTGGGTTGTCTGGGAGTTGCCTTACACTTTGGCCGTCCACTGCTCCCTGCGCGCCTCTGGCTATTTTCTGCCAGGCACAACAAGAAGTGAAAGAGGGAGTTTAAAAAAGAGGGTGCAAAAGGCGGTACCATTTTTTAAAATCTTATCTGATCATTATAACCTCGACTCTATGCTTCATTACTATGACAGCTGTCCCAGCAGGCTGGTGTTCTGGCAAATTAAAGAGAGATTAAAAATTAAAGAGACACAAAATTTTAAAGCAGTGTTCTTTGATATAGCTGTTGTTCTATACAGACTGAGTGCCAAGCAGTTTGTGCAATGACACCATTGCTGCATTGTAATTGAAAATATTTACACACTGGTGCATTTGGAATCTATTAACTATGATGTTTCTTCTTTAGGGGTCACAAAGTGCCTACACAGGTGGCCAAATCCAAAGTTCATTTCAGACATGAACTGTAATCATGACATTTTCTTTCTAGACATTATTTTGCAGAACTATAGATGTGAAAACAAATGTCTGAGACAGGTAAGGAGGACAGTAACGTGACTTCAACCTGCCAGCTGCCAAGTACAAAGTCCATGTAATGTTACATGAGCTGATGTGAGAATAGAGCAGGTGATTGTCTGGAGCGTTGTGAGTGAGCTTGTTAATGATATTTTTATTCTGCCTCCTGCACACAGGTGGCACACACACACACACACACACACACACACACACACACACACACACACACACACACACACACACATATATATATATATATATATACATAAAGGGCTGCTCCTGGCCAAATAGGGGCCCTAAGGCAATTTTTTAATTAGGAACCTTAACCCCCCAAAAGTGCACCAAATGTACAAATTCACTGCATAACAAATTCCCATAAAACCTTATCTTTAATACTAAAAACAATGAAAACAAAAAAGTGTAACACAAAAATATAACACTGAAGAACAGCACTAAAATAAAAGTAACCTTTAACCTGAAGGAAAATAAGTCTGAAATAAATAAACAAGGCACAAATATTCATCAGTCAAAAAGCAACAACAACAAAACCGACAAAACATTTTTCCTAAACATCTAAATAACTTTCATATTCATTGTACTATGCCTGTTTCCTCCAAGATGCAGCAAATACATCAAAGTAAAGTCAACAGGTGCACTTCTCTGTATTTCCTCGATGTAAATTCATCAATTATGTTGTCATATGAGTTGATGCTTGTGATAACCCACTTAAGTGTTCTTGTGATGAGAGGAAGTATGAGTAAATAATAAACCAGCGGGTCAATTTATATATATATAGCTGCATCAAAATGCATGCATAGTATGAACAGGGGCATTTATATAATAGCTTGTAACCACATCTGGCACGTAATAATTACGCAAAAGGCATTTGCTTGGTAATGGCCCATAATTTCCCCCATCAAGATTCCCCTCAGAGGTGTCCCATTCTGTGGAATATTGATTCTTCTCTAATGAGAGTCTGGACGGCAAGAAGTTTCACAAAGGTTACAGGCAGCGTCATGTGCTACAATGCATCAGTAATGATTGAGAAAATAAATAATTATTATGCAACAAAGTTTGTTAACAGACAGACAGACAGACAGACAGATAGATAGATAGATAGATAGATAGATAGATAGATAGATAGATAGATAGATAGATAGATAGATGGATAGATGGATAGATGGATGGATGGATGGATGGATGGATGGATGGATGGATGGATGGATGGATGGATGGATGGATGGATGGATGGATGGAAATGAGGTTGACAAATAACAAAATTGAGGTTTTTGAACCTTATTCACGAAAAATGCTAATCGCTCAAACTATTTTTCTAAAGCCCAGTTAAACTATAAATCCTAAAGGTCTTGGTTGCATTTGTGTAGCTGTTTATGCCTTTTGGAAACACACACACACACACACACACACACACACACACACACACACACACACACACACACTAGGCAATGATAGCTGCTTATCAATGATAAGCAGCTCATTAAAACAACCTGTATGTTTTTGCCAAGTCCTACCTGCTTTGGGGACACTTATTCCACAACACATACCTCTATCTGGGAGGGAAGAGGGGCGGGGGGTGGAGGGTAGGTGGGTGGGGGGTCGTTTACCATTGCACAACTCTGAGGAGCCACTTATGCGTGAAAGGCAGATGTGTTTGTGCTGTAAACAAGAGAAGGGAGACGGAGAGTGGTGCAGAGCCATGCCAAGAGATCCTCGGTGGCTGCCAGGGGGCTGCAATGCTAGACTTCATGAAAAAAAATATGGACAGGAACAGCGCTTTGCATGAAAACACAACAATACATGTTTATGTAATGCTGTTCTTTGCCACTATCTGCCAGTGGCACACACCAGTATGAAGTTAGACATTGAAAGCTGAAGCAAATCAGCTGTATTCCTGTGTCAAATCATTGAAAATCTGTAATAATGTTGGATGAATCCTGCCTTTCTGAGGCATTTGACAGCTAAAGTGTCTGTACACAACATTCATTCACTCCCCGCAAAACAAATTATGTCAATCATAGATCACTCTGCAGTGTCAATATGCAGACATGGTTCTACAAATTGACATCACGCTCCTGTAAACTGCAGCACAATAAGATTTCACTCTGTAAAAGGCTTTGTGTTCTCCTTCTGCATGAGGTAATTTCAGTGATGTGCTGTTTATCACAACCTTTGAATAGAATAGACCTAGTTATTGCTCTCTGTAGTTCAAAATGTAGTTAATCACATCTCCACTCAAGCTGTATCCTTCGTTCTTGGCCTATATTATAGCAGTGTTTCCCACATTTCATCCTTTTCCTTTAGATAATATGTGATGCACATTGCTTGATCAGCATTATGGAGTGAAAGTGGCCACGTTGGCTCAGTCTTTCACTGCAGAATTTGTCTGACCTCTTCATTTTTTTTCCAGTAACAAGGCACAAGATACACAACCCACTTAATCTGTGGCGATGTAAAAAAAAAAAAAAAAAACTTACATCATTTTTCCGAGCTATAACAATTTGCTTGGAAAGAAAAGGTTGTTTTTCTGTGTCAGTACATTTTCTTGAGTGTTGTTTGGAGACAACGGATTTGCTGGCCGGCGTTGGAGGCCTGAGTGGTGGCACGGGAAAGATACAGAGCTGCTTACCTCTACAGTATCACAGTCCTGAGAAAAGTGGTGGCAAATAATCATTGTAGATAAAAAAAAAAAAAAAAAAAAAACGTCTCAATGGACGAAATATCAGGACTACGAAAGCAGCAGCATTGCATTGATCTTCATGTGAGCAAGCATATTTAATTTTTGCAGGCTATGTAAATCTATACATGAATACATCTGCAGTTTAGTTTTTTATGTAGTGTATAACGAAAAGTTTCTTGCTTGTCCCTTTTGCTTTTATGCTGAACTTCTTGTGAAAAATTATTATGTTTTTATTTACAATTTTTGTTCTAAACGCTCAAATTAATACGATATTTTTAGCCTTTTTTACACATGAAGACTCATTTTGATCATCACTTTGTACCCCTGTAAAATCACATTGTTATATTCACCCAGCAGTCGAGCTAAGTGTTTGCCTTCAGTGTGTTATACAATCAATACCAAAAAAAAAAAAAAAAAAATAGACATTGACCGTGGAATCAAACCTGAATTGCCTTGAACACTTATCCTCTGTAAGTAGTCGTTACATTTTCTACATCTTGTGAAGAACGGAGGAGGTAAATCTTTTCTTATTTTTTGTGTTTTATGCGAGGCTCCACAGTGACTCACTCCTCTCACCCTCTCAGACCGACACCTGTGGTTTTTGTCTGAGAAGGTCCTTGATCGGTCTTGTTCACCATGAGCACCCAAACACAATGAGCAGAGATTTGTTCAGCGTGCAGGAGTAACTAGTTACGGGGAAACGATCAACTATTGTATAAAATGTATAAAACCATATGTGCTGAACTACGTGGGTTTGAGTACTCTGAAATCTGTTATAATCTCATATAACCTTCCATCTGTTAGAAGCATTCAGAATGTTCTGACTTTCACATTTTGTCTTCAACTTCTGCAATCCATTACCCACCTTTTCAAGTTTTTTTTTAAATACCAGATATATAATATTTAAGATACAAGATTATAAGAATATAAGATTTTAATATTGCACCAACTTTCTGCTTTCAGAAATCTGTTTTTAATTGATTTTGGCCGAGGTTTGATCGGGCTCTTTCAAACTATCATAATTTATTTTATTTTTTTTAAAAAGGAGGGTAGTTATGCATTCAATCCAGCACCAATTTCTTGGCAGGCTGTCTCGTTTGCTTTATTCATTAATAAAGCAATCATTTGCCCTTTTTTTGTAATTAAGCGTTTGAAATACCCATAAATTTCAATTAATAAGTGCTGCTCAGTAGTCATGAACTTCACAGTGTGGTCCTGACAGGTAGTTGGTGCCATTATGGATAATTTGATTTGATATTTTGCCCTGTAAGCTTCGACATTTTGTGTCCATGCATTTGTCCTAATTGCTCAAACTTGGCATTAAAAGTCCTGATCAGTGAATTTAGAATTTACCTTTTTTCGGGAATCAGTGTAGTCCTTGTTGGACATTAATCTCTTGTTTTTCTTTCACTTTCACTTTTCTAATTGAATATCCCACTGGTCTGTCTAAAAGAGGTCTATACTCTATAATGGAGATTGATAACTTGGCTCAGTAGGTGCGAACTTAATTGATACTATCATCATAATGTTCCTTTGCGTTCATGGTGAAGAGCTGGATCTGATGTTGTTTCCTATGCATGTGTGTGTATTTGTTTGTGTGCGAGTCGGGATGCACACATGCAATCCCTAGAGTCTGTATTCATGTGAGTGTGTATGCGTGCATGGCACTGCATGATTATGAGTGAGGGTGAAATGGAGAAGTGTGTGTTTGTGAGGGGGAATGTATAAATGGTTGGCAACATGCATTAAGAGAGAACTGTGGTGTGAATGGTGATTGCATTTCTGTGTGTGTGTGTGTGTGTGTGTGTGTGTGTGTGTGTGTGTGTGTGTGAGCTCTACATAAGAATGTATGTGTAGGTGTGAGCATGGTGCGTGCATGTAGTGTTAATGAGGCCACGCGGTTACTTGTGTTGGTGTGTATGTGTGCGTGTGTGCATGTACGTGTGTGTACACACATCTCATCTGCATGGCGCCATGCCCCATCGCTTCCATTGGGGTGTGTGAGAACAAAGACTTTCCATTTCCAGCGCTGCTGTGCCTGCAGGGAAAAGCCTGATCATAATTAGTTGAATGATGAGCCTCCGCCATGCACCGCACAGCAGGCCTGTGGCTGCCTCTCTGCAGCACCCCCGCCCCCCCCACCCTCCCTCTCTCTCACTTTTCTCTTCATTTTCATTTTCTCTACTTCTCCCTTTTTCTATTTCTGGCGTTTTCTTTCCATTCATTATGTCTCGCATGTTCTGTGGATCGTTCACCATATATCTTCTCTCACAATCTAACTGCCTTTATCATTCTTTCTCTTTATTTAATTCCTTGGATCTTACTCTATTTCCCTCCTCTGTCTTCTTTTCTTTTTACTTTTTCCTTTTCTCTGATCTTCTTGACATACTCTCATTTCTTCTGAAGCAGAGAAAAAGTAGGGATAGGACACGTTTGACTTTAAACTGTCTTGAGCAAGATTAGACCCAGACATGGATTTGCATACTCAAACACCAATATGCCAGAGTGCAGAATTAGAAATGTGTGATGATGCTTACAACAATTTCCCAATCGTCAGTCAACAACTGATTATAATATTGCCCAGGGGTAATGTTCTTAGCATTACTGTTTCTATTATTAACCTAATTATCATTTTCAAGATGTCTTTAAGACAGATAGCTTTTGTGGAATTTCAGTACACTTTTTGGATGATTTTTCTTTCTTTAATTCAATTTGATTTTATTTCCACAGCACAAAATACATTTATCTACATTTATATATATGGTAAGGTAAGTGAAAGAGAAAGATTTTCCGTTTGTTTTGATGAAGATCTTTATTAATACTGTATCCTCTAAATCAATTTCTAAGCTTTAACTGTGTAAAGTTTCATCATCTCCCCACTTCGTATAATTTAAGAATATTTCATCAACAAAGATACGCAAGAATAAAAATGGCAACACGGTGCAAAGACAATTCTTTGAGATTTACCCCACATCAAGTGATAAGACACTTTCAATTTGTTTCTCCTCTCCTCCCTCGATCTTATCAGTTAATTCAGTCTTGCAATAATTCCAAGCATTGTAATATGATTTTTCCCCCCATGTTTATGACTCTAGCAGCCCCATTTTCCTGCTCACCTCCAGGGTGAGTGTTACCCTGTTTGTTGACTGTATCATGACTTAGGGATCAGCTGTGTTTCATTATGTTGGGGATTATTAATGACATCTGTTCTGAACCAAACAGTGCATCCCTTCCTCCGTGACAGAGTGCGCTGAAAGGCAATAAAGGTTCTGCTCGCTAACAGATGAAAGGGGATACTGTACAATAATCTAAGTTGTGTTCGACTCTAGTGGAAATCCCTGCATCTGGCGAGCATCTGTATGGACAGAACAGTAATTTGTTTGTTCCATAAGGTGTTGCGCTTGATGCAATAATGTGCAAAGTTATTATTAGGACATATTTTGGATATTTATTGAATATTTATTTCATGTTCAGTATAATTACAATGTAGGATTACTTGGTAGGATTACTTAATTACAATGTGTGTGTGTGTGTGTGTGTGTGTGTGCTTGTGTGTGCGTGTGTGTGCGTGTGTGTGTGTGTGTGGTTGTGTGCCACATGGGGCCAGAAGGTCATCTACTAAACTGATGGACCACCATAACAATATTCTATGAGGTTGCCTCTGGGTAATACGGGCATTCACTGTGCCACCCCACCACTCACTCAGTCTCACTCACACACATACACATACACACACACACACACACACACACACACACACACACACACACACATACACACGCACAGACTCTCTCTCTCTTTCCCAGCCTCATTTCCTCTCTCTCTCTCTGTATACCACAACAGGCTGGGCAGATGGCAGCCCCTCGGCCCGCCGTGCCAGAAAAAGCATGTGAATTAAAGGTTATACCCAGCAGGTTTGAAGAGCTGCCAGCACCGTCGCTGTGCAGCAGAGGGGGGGGCCCCCGGCCCACCTGCCTCCCAGGCTCGGGGACATCTGGCTGGGGTTTTGTGGAATGATGAGTGCGGTGCCGCCAACCGCCGCTACTGCCACCACGACCGGCACCGCGCCGAAAGGAGAAGCCGTCATCTGTTCAGTTTTTCAGCTAGCAAATGAACAAATGAGCGGGTGTCCGTCTGTCTGCTGGTCTGTGTGGATTTGTGTGTGTGTGTGTATGTGTGGTGAGTGGGATAGTACTGATGGCCCTGGTGGGGTGGGTTTGAACGCGTTTGGTGCTTTGGGGTCAAAGTTTTGGGCAAAGTTTTAGCAGATGTCAATTTTTACATTGAGGCCCTTTGATACTGTTTCTTTATTTTCCATCCTCGTTAACAAAACCCTCACGCATATGCAGTCTGACAAGTCTCTATGAAAAAGTACACTTCCTAATAGATGTACATTTAAACCTCCAGACCTTGCAAATCAGTACCTTGCAAATCTTGGCCCAGTTTGCCAGGTCCATAAAGCGGTTGCCAGGTCAGGCCGTCTGTAGACACTGACTGAAACAGACATGTCACTGGTGAAGGCTTAACAATACAGCCTGTCTCAAATCTGCCCTTAATTCCTTCCCAATATGTTTCCCCTTGTTTGCTTTAGCTGGGAGCGGAGTGAAACGTTAGGACCCCAAGTAGCTTCACAGATGTTGCAGCATATTTCTAGACCTGCCAGCACACAGAAGCTTTATCAGGGAGCAAAGCACATTACATTCACCTCAGGGAGTCACTGACAGTAATGATTAGAGGTGGTTTGATTGGAATGGCCTTTGGTTTGTGAGATTTAAAAAAAAACACAGAACACTGAATAATGCTTACAGGTTACAGTCACTGTGGATAATATTGTCGATACAGATGTATTTTGGCTATCACTCCTGGCTAATAACATATTTTGTGACTCCAAAAAGGGAGCTATAAACGCCCTTTTTATTGTTGTAATTAAGTCATTGTTAATGAGACAGCCTCGCTGTAGATGTTCAGTAAATAGTCGTGCCAATACGATTTTTATCCCCTTTTATTATTCATCCAAACTTTCACATACTGTTTCACACTATCTTAATGGTTGGAGAGAAGCTTCCTTGTGAGACAATTTGGCAACTTCACTCTGTTAATGGACCAGTTAAATTCCATTTCTTCACAACTTGGCTTAGCTTTGACCTTTATTTCTATAATGATATTATACTAACCAACTTAATTGATGCGATTTGGCACTATCAGTAGGAAGAAATTTCTCAAGGCAAGAAACAATCAGACAGTGAGACAGATTTTAAGATAAGATGAACTTAGACAAACTTAAGAAACTTCAAAGTGACTCCTGAGATAAATTTACAAATAAAACTAATTATTAGAAAATTTGTTGACATGCTCACAGTTTATGGATGATTGTTCCCATTCTTGGATTCCACTTACCTTAATTAAATTCTAAGCACAAACATCCAGGTGGAATGAGGAAAAGTTATAGACATCTCAGCTGTGCTAATGTTTACCTCTAAACAAGTTAGTTTAGATAAAGTGGCTAAACATTTGTTTAATTATCTGGCAAACTGTTTTAATGAGTCAAGACCCAGTTTGTAATAAACCAGAATAAACCTCTAGGAAAATAAATCATTTATTCACTTAGTGTTTGTCAATTATCGTACCTTCACAATACCTCAGATAATGTTTACTGTATCCTCCTTGAGACATGTCGTGTTGATGGTTGAGCGGCCCCTGGAAACAAATGCGTGTGACTCGTCTGTGACCTTTCCGCTCCAGGGGTCAAAACCATCAGTGATGTCTGAGGAAAACCAGACACTCGCTGAAGGTGTTAATGACTGCTCAGCTGCAAACTCAACACAGCAGTGTTTTGGATGTTGAGTGTGTCAGCTGACTCTGGGGGACAACCATTAACAGCGGGGAGGAGTGGAAGGAGTGTGTGTGTGTGTGTGTGTGTGTGTTTTCATTGTTGTTAAAATGTGAAAATGCTTATCTGATTTAATAGACACTGACACTTGCGTAAGAAAGATCATGTTTCCTTTTGCTTTTTCTCACCAATAACTCCCTTCTGATACACACACACACACACACACACACATACACCCTGAACAGCGTGTTAAAGCAGCTTCTAATGTCTGGGCCTCTAGACACACTACTGGACTCCCTCCCTCCCTGCCAGCTGCCAGCTCCTGACCCCTTGGTACTTCCTCCTCCACATGGCCCACACAGCTGGTGCAGAGCCTACACAATACAGGGCGCTCACTTACACACACACACACACACACACATGCACGTGTGAGCAGACAAACATGTATGTTGGCATAGATAGAAACACACAAAGCCACACACACACACACACACACACACACACAAAAAAAATGTAAACAATCATCCTTCACAAAAAAAAACACACTAGATTAGCTTTTTCTCGCCCACGCACAGATGCATGCTCCTCTCACATCTCACCACACACACACACACACGTCGAACCACTTACTGTTTCTCACTTGTCGTTTTTTTTTTTTTTTCGCCGTTTTCTATTTGACAGTGACGATGCCGAGGGCAGAGAGCAGCCTTCTGGACACCACGCTATTGTTCCACAAGCTCTGTTAAAGTCTTCACTCGACTCTCCTGTGTACGCTCCCCCTGTCTTCTATTTGCTTCTGTCTGTTGTGTTATATGGTGTGGGGTTTTTGCATGGGTGAATGACAAATAGTTGGACGCAAGGTTGATGGGAAAAGCATGAGAGAGTGATTTGTGGCAGATGATTGATTTTAAAGAGACGCTGGGTTGTGGAAAGTGTTTTGGGTGTATTATGTTGTCAGTGGCTTCTCGAGGTTTTTATTCATCGCTGCTGCAGAACCCAAGTGCAAATGCAGTGAAAAGTTTCTGCAAAATACTACAATATTTTTTGAATATGTCGTCATTGTTTATGCAACATCAGACAGTGCCCTGTGGCAATTTTAAAGCAATTGCTTTTAGACTTTAATTTCATTCCAACATACCTGACCCTGCCCGAGGCTTTGTTTGCTCTTCGTGCAGGCACACATACACACAACACTCCATCACCACTTCACCCGTGACAGCATACAGCCTGTAAATAGTCCCCATGGCGCTGGACTGTCTGTTGCCATCATCAGAAGCTCTCATCCTTAACTGGCAATGCCACATTTGTCACCAGGCTGAACACTGTGAGGGGAGAAGTTCAACCAGAGCAGAAAAAAAGCTCCATATACCTGTGAGGAGTTTCTACTGAACCATTTCACTGACTCATTTCCATAATGTTTTGTCTGTCTTTTTAGACCAGCTACAACACCTACTGTAGAATAATATTTCTAGATCAAGGACATTCAAGGAAATCCTGCTGGTCTTGATTTCAGGTTTCCTAATATAAGAGCATGGTTGCTAGCTTGTTCCTTTTAAGTTACGTTTAAAACTAGAATACGTTTTGCTATTACACTGAAAAATGAAACAGTTTAACTTTCTTCTTTTTAATTATCTAAATAGATTGGTGTTCATCCAGTGCAGTCCGATCTGTCTCGCTTTTGTTAAGGATAAAAGGGAAGGGAGTGTTTGGTTTTGGGAAAGGGCAGCCTTAGGGCAGGTTATCAGCCACCGCAGGCTCCTAGCTTGTAGCACGCCTGGTGGGCGTCAGTACGGTGCCAGCAGGCTCATTTGATACAAACCAGACCGAGTGTGGAGCTGAAAGGTAAAGCGCTTGTGGGATGAAGGGATGGAGGGGAAAGATATACAGTAGAGTGTATTAGAAGGACGAGTGTTGGGATGGATGAGTGCAATGGGTACAATAGAGGGAAACATGAGAAGCAATGTGATAAACATTCTCTGTGACTCGGAGTAAAGGGGAGTGGAGTGGGCTGGATTTGGGAAGCTTACAGCAGGACACAGTAGATCTTTCATCTGACCATGTTTAATGACAAACAGGGGAGAGGATGAATGGCCGATGGATTATCATGGTGCTTGAAATACATCATTACAGTTTACACACAAACTCAGCAGCAGTAGTTGTAAAATAGATTTGGTTGCTTACTTATTTGAATTCCAAAAGGAAGAAAAACAGCTTGAGTCTTTTTGAAAAGTGCTGCATGCAAATGCACTATAATCATTTTTCCATTTTCCTCATCACAACCCAGTTGCGGCTAAAACCCAGAGACATGCAGCAATGCTTAATTTTCCAATTTGTTGCTTCTGTATGTTTCCATTCTTAGTTTTTAATTCTTAATTGATGCATCTTGATTCATTTGAATGAAGGTACAAATTCTCTGAAGACAGCATCAACAACATCCCCATTTACTGATCTGTAACGTATCTATAAAGTTTATTTTCACTTGCAAAGTTTGTAAATGAGTTAAAACAGATGAAGTACAGTAAACTACTAATTTCATTGCTGCTATGTAATTAAATACATCAGATCCCCTAAGAAATGTTCAGAAATGTATGTAAATGTACCCGAAATGCAAATGGGCCTGGAACGAGGGTGTGGAGGGAAAATCAACAGCAGCAGTGTAACAGAGTGCAGGTGTATTTAGGTGGCTGTTGGCTATCAGGCGGAGAGGTGGTGCAGACACACAGCACTGACAGGGAGGCAGGGACGACAAAGTGCTGTTGATAAGGAATGGAGACAGTGGATCACATGAGGGATGGCTGGATTCAAGCCTGCTTAACTCAGTTAACACACACATACTGTAGACATTGCCATTCCACATATGGTGCCTATAGAATCACTAAATTTATATTTGAATAACACTCACACAAACAGAGATTCGTCTTCATCACCAGGTTGTAAAACTGGTCGGTTTAAGTAACTAAACCTGAAATATGGCAGTTCTGAGAAAAAAAAAAACCTTTCTATTGTTTTGTTGGTAATAATATAAGGTGATGATTTATCTGTCTGTTTTTTAATGAGTAAAGTTTACTTGGAGGACTTATGAATTAGCTATTTGCTTTCGTTCGAGTGATTATTTACACAACTTGAATTAGTTTAGAGACAGTAAAAACAGGATTGTAGTCCTCTCTACCACCCCTGTGAGTAGGAGTGTGAGTGTGTGTATTTATGTGTGAGTTCTCCTGGGAAGCATCTGACTTATTTGAGAACAAGCTGTTAAAATAAAAAGTGGGTTACCTAAGAAAAACTACAACAGCAAATATCATTTTATTGCGTGAAATATACAACTTCAGGGACACTGTGTTGGACGTGCAAACATTTTGCGAACGTAAAAGATCCCTCGAGCATTTTATTCCTCTTGGCTTGCAGGAAGTTGACATCTCGATTTTTCTCGAGCGCAGACTTATCCTGTGCATCGGGTTCTCCTTTCAAAGGACGGACTGTGGATTCAAGTCATTTTTTAACAGAGAGCGGTTTAAAATAATATAATGATTAAGAGCAAAGCGATTCATCAGAAATATAAACTGACAATAAAGAAATATTATGTGAATATAGGAACACAGAGTGGAAAATAAAATCAAAATCATTTGGAAAGATGAGAAGGGAATATGACAGACAGAGAGAGAGAGTATTGCCATGGCTATGATTCTTCATAGTTGAGCCATCCTGTGGAAAAAGAAGGTGGCGAGCTGCCAAACTTAGTGTAGCCAAGGTGTTTTACAGACGGAGAGTGAAGGATGTCCTTTAACCTGAAACACATCCAGAATGAACAGAGAATCAGATGTCTCTTATTTTTTACAGGACACATGTCCCCAATTTTGATTGTGTGTGTGTGAGACACAGAGAGAGAGAGAGAGAGAGAGAGAGAAAGGGGAAACTGAGACAAACAGGACATGAGGATGTTAAAAGGGCAAAAAAGGGCAAAAAAGGGAGACACGATGAAGAAAATAAGCTGAAGGATACGACAGTAGAAGTGAAAATGGGAGTCAGTGGGTGGTCAGACTGTCATGACAGGAGCCCAGAGTCAGAAACATTGCAGGTTTGATGTGTCTGCGTGTGTAAACACAGACCATACAGTATGTTCACATACGTGTATGTGTTGTATTATCTGGGCTGATCCCTGCGTAGGGTGTGAGCAGCTGTGAACTTTAGCTTGATCCCTCAGCTGAAGTCTTTATTCCCTGAGCTGTCGAGATCTATGGTGTCAACTCAACACACTGCAGGCTCAGATATGATGATGCCTGGCACATTGAAGGGCTGTTTTATCCATAAAGCTGTGAAAGCACACATACTGTAGAGCTTCCTATACATTGGTTCATTTTCTTTCAAACCATGAGAGGACCACAGTTAATGTCATTTAATGTAGAGCTCACTTCTTTCGAAGCAAACTGAGAAAAAGTCATTTGATTGAAAAATTACACGCACAAAACTGTCTATCCCATCAGGAAAAACAATAAATTAATATGAAAAATGTGGACATCTGCAGCAGTAATGTGACTAATTATCTAAAAAGCCAGAAGATTGATTCACTAAATGCAATCCTGTTTGTGTCTTTAAAAACTTCACTTACACATACTTTTGAAATAAATCTCACGTGAACATTTGCGTGTGGTTCCAATAGCATGTATATCATGTTTTTCACTTAGTCTTTAGTGTCTCATATGCAACAGATGTCTGCCACATGAGTATCCTGTGTTACTGGTGTGTCCCGTTGTTCAAAAAAAAACCAAAAAAAAAACCAAAGAGTTTCTTAAAGGGCTTCTGATGTGAAAACTGCACCAATATGAGCTTTCATTCCTTTACCACTTATTCTGGCTATATGCTGGGAGCATTCCTCTCCTATCATGGTCCATGCGAGCTGTGAAGCAGCCCAGCCTGCCTGCTCTCCATCATGTCCCTGTCACAAGTGCAGTCGGCAGCTCCCAGCTCCTAATTTGCTGCCTGGAGTTAGCAAGCAGTGGTCTGGTTAGTGTTAAACCCCTGAATGATAAGATCCAGGTCCTCTCCTCTTTAAGTCCTCGTTTTTCCACATGAACCAATGGGCTCTTTTGTTTGAGACATTGGGGTGACTGGCGGCAGACACACACACACACACACACACACACACACACACAGACATATATGTACATAGGTACACTTACACACACTGAGACGTAAGGAAAAATATTCACACACACCAACACAGGCACACAATTTCTGTACATAGCCCCCACCGCTTCCTCCAAGCGAAACACAGAAGATGTATGACTTGTCTGCAGCTTGACGCTTGCTGTTGCGTACTTCGACAATTCCTGGAGTGTGTAACAGATGATGTGTGTGTTGTGGCTGAGAGCAAGCCTGGGATGGCTCATGGATATAGGTCGCGAGAGGGTTGCCCACATAACAAAAAGAAAAAAGAAAAAAAGACGCTAGTCTGGGCTGATTATAAGTTAGATGATAAGGCCAGGTCATATCTGCATAATTTGGGTCAGTCAGAAAGAAAGTCAGAAAGAAGCAGTCATCTTTGATTTAATAAGAGCTGCATTTTAAAAAGTTCCTTTTTAATGTTTCAGAGGCATTTGAAGACTTCACCTAAGTCCACAGTAAACATACTGAATTTAACTAATACGTACTGTGGCCTCATGCACTGCATTGATTTAAAATTCTGAGCAAAGTGATATGGAGACAGAGAGAAAAGTTGCCTGCGGCAGCACTGCCACTCGCACTCCTTCCACTGACTGCATAATGTTATAGATCTGTTTTTGCCGACTTTGACTGACAGCTGACCAACTTTGTCAGCAACCTTGCGAGAGCTCTCAGCTCCTACATCTTTCACAGACCCATATCAATGACCTTCAATTTCAAACTCCAGACCAAAATATCGACTGAAAGCTTCCTTTTATCAGGTGCCAGTTTCAGAGTATTTCCCCTTCAGAAAGCATAATGCAGAAAGCATAACAGGTCAGCCTGTTCACGTCTCCCATGAATCATTCTCTGCCGAAAGGACGATCTTTCAACCCTTGTGTTGTTTCATTACTGGCTGATGAAGTAGTCTAGCCCTGTGAAGTGGGGAATCTTGTTTAGCTTGGCCAAGCCTTCCTGACCTTCATGAATACCATATGTAAAACTCTTTCATATACAGTAAATCCACCCAGAACTGTTATTTTTGTCATATTCTCTTTGAGCTGAAGCGTAGAAGAGCAAAAATATTATAACCCGCACGTAAATTTCTGAACGATGAAGAGAGGGTTGCAGAGAAGCCATTCTTTGTTAAAAGAGGGGAGTTGGAGGGGGGACCTGTCTTATCACTGAATGAGAAAGCCAGGCTCTCAAGATGGGTCTGTTTCTTCGCTCTACAATGGAAGTCACAGCAGATGAATGAAGGTCACCATTGTGTGTCTGGAAAATATAGAGCTCAGTAAGTCTGCCTCCGAAATGCTTCCAAATAACTCCATCACTGTCTAGCTGCGTGTCTGTCTGCCCACATACATCTGTCTATTCATATCTGTCACTCCTGTCCCTTCTCCTTGTCACTGTCCAACTCTGCCTATTGTGCTTTTTATGAGATGTATCTCTGCCTCCCGCTCTCTTTCACCGCTGTCTGCCTGACTCTTCCTCTGCCTTCCTCACCCTCCTCCCTCCATTTCTCCACTCTCACAGATCCAAACACGTCAGTCCTCCTCAATAAGTGTCCAGAGGTCCCCTATGAGGTAACACTTCCAGGCTCTGTTTCATCTCCAAGAATGTCTCAGCTTGCTTGAAATCACATGAATTGCTTTGAATTTGCTTCAAAATAAAAGCAGCTACAAAAGTACCGATTGTGGTAATATCAACCGTTCAAACGGGGCTCACACATCCAAGGCTGCCAGAGAATTTATTTTAGTAATGAGATGGAGAGATGCCCTGCACATATCACAGCTTGGGCTTTGATTTATGCCGCTGAATGAGGTGATGCCGTAATTTGTGCACGAGGGGAAAACACACACAGCCATTTAGTGATGGGATCCAGCTCTGTTCAGTGGCACTCTCCCAGCCCATCTGGCTTCATTTACAATCCAGTTGGAGTCACACACGAACATTATACTTGGCTGTCTTCATTTTTATTGGTCAGCCTTGATTTATGACCATCAAAGTCCAAAATAATTGGCTGACACTGGATGGCTTTTATAAGTCGTGTTCAGGGGGCAAAGCTTCGGCGGCAAAAAATGCTGGAAAATGAGTGAAAACAGAAGGAATGCATGACGTGATGCCTTGAGAAGGAGCAGCAGAGTCTCTGCAGCCGAGCTTCCACTTGTGTATTTTTATAACAGGCGCCTCCTTGGCCAGCTATGTATGGCTGTGCCAAGTACTTGTGTATACAGCGTTGGCCAGGTCATGTAACTTGTAGATTAAAAACATCTTTGTAAAGATACGTGCAGTGACGAGAGCGAGCAACGGACTGCATGGGAACTATAAATTGTATAATTTTAAAAATAGAGGAAATTACCAAAAAAATACTTCAACCAACCAGAAAATGATTTCCTCAATTTTATGTGTATTTATTGACATAATTACAAACCACACCTCTGAGTCAAAGTGAGATGTGAAAACAGGATTTAACAGCAACTAATGAATGCTGATATTTTTTGCATATCTCCATATCATGTTATCAGTAAAACACTGTTATACTAGTAGTATACTAAGTAGATTTTAATTTATGTGAATTATTTGGCGTCAATAAAGCCACCACATGTGGCTTATTAAAAAAAAAAAAGAAAGAAGAAGAAGAAGAAGAAAAGCTGACGTTCTCAGTTTTTTCCTTCACATTTAGTTTCAGTTTGAGTCTCGCTGCTCCCTGCTATTGTTTCTGTGACTACAACATCCATGTTTATGGAAGCCACACTGCAGCTAACTGCTAGCCACATGCTGGCACACAACCAAAACAAGAGCATCCCATAATTTAAAACCACAGGTTCCCACACAGCCCCAGGCTGATACAATATAGTATACATTACTTATTGATTTTATATTCTTTATTTTACAAGAGGGGAGCTGAGGGCTTGTTTTTCACATCTTTCTAGCGAGACAATGTGAAGTCGAGTTTTTATTTTATTTTTTATCATCTCTTTCTCAAGCTGAACTATGCAAAGAATCCTTGAAAACTCAAACTACATGAAAAGTTGCGTTAAGTCTCATTCAGGAACGGCAGAGAAACTTGAATGACAAAAAAACTAGAAAGTAATAAGGCAGCAGAATGAGATCGAGTGAGCTGAGCCAAGCAGCTAGAGAGGGTTTTCTTTTTTTTTCTTCTGCCTCCATCTTTTTTTAGTTTTTGGAAGGCTGCCTAAAAATGTGCCTGTCGCAGATGTTTGGACAGAAGGTGTTTGCATGCTGTTCGTTTATACACTGCCATACGGGACACAGTATGACCACCACAATAACCAGTAAGTAACACTCTCCATGTGCACAACGCCTCGCCAACTTCTACCTTCTGTTTTTGGAGGGAATGTGTACCCCGTGGATTGAGACGTACCTTGAAGCTCCTGACTTACCCCACCGCCACTGCTAACGTCTAGTAGCGGTAATGGATTTTTGTGTTTAGCGATCGCTTTTGGAGAGAAAACAAACTCATTTAATTGAGGTTTTTTCTCAAAGCCTCTGTGTGTGAATGCACATGTGCAAATGTCTGTGTGTGTACAAGCTGTAAACAGGAGCTTGTCAAAATTCCCTCACATGCAAACTTCTTCTTCATGACATGGTCTCTTTGCACTGCTATGCTCTACTGCAGAAAGCTACCTGGGCCATCTGTCACTCTACCCATGAAGGTGAACAGACTGTGTGCCTGAACCAGTTCCAAGTTTCTCATGCTACCACTCCCTCTACATATTGCAGGGGTACAGTATCACTGTCAACAGCTTTATGCTGCATATTCATCAGTTGCATCCGTTTGTCAGAGTTCTACCATCTACACTGTTGACCTCTTCTGAAATGACCCAAAAAATCAATGAATCATCCACAATATGGTTAGATGGAAGGTGACAACGCCTGTGTGTGTGAATAAAATCAGCTTGTAGGTGTGTTCACCTCACAGTATCATTCATCACGAGTTTGTTTGAATCGTCTCTTTCATCACATGTGGACAACACTTCTGTTCATTAATGCATCTCACCACTACAGTAGAGATGAGACAGACTGATGTAGCTCCAAACATATGCTCTTCATTTTTTACCCATGAGCCATAGTTTCCTGCTTGAAATCTGGGATTATTTAGCTGTGAGAGAGAGAACGAGAGAGAGACAGAGAACTGGCTTGGTCATGAATGTGGCATAAAGCCCATACAGTCTCACACAAATGCGGGTCCCACGATCCCCTTGATACGCTAGCGTCATTTTGTGGCTATGAAAATATACAGTTCTGCTAACAAACAATTTTAGAATTAATTCTTCGTTACTTGGAGCCTGTTATTTGCAGCCTGACTACTGGCCCAATTTCACACGATTGAATATTTGGCAATCTGCAGCGCCTCAAAATCGTACCCCTGCATTATTGAGCTATAGACTCCTGGCTGAGAATTTAAGTTTAGAAAACCTAGAGCTGACATTAAAGTATAAGTACCACTGCACAGCTTTCTATTGATGTGATCATTCATTTAACAACAAAACACACATGTTTGATTCACTGCTTTCGTAAGAAGACATCTTTAGATATAGAGTTAAATTATGGGCTGTAAAACTCCTTTTTTAAACCACAGATATTAGTGAAGACACTTTCTAGTGTCGGCTTGAAATGATTCAGTAGTTAAATAAAGTCTGTCTGAGCACAGCAATAAAGTAGGCATTTCCCCACTGAAGCATTATGACTCTAGAGAAAAGGACACTGCAGTGCATTTCCTGTCAAATACGCTTAAGGAATAGTTTGACGTTTTGGGACATATTTTCATCAAAATAATTCCATTACACTTCTCATAATCTGGTAAACATAATCTGAATCTCATATCTCATAATCTCATAATCTGAAAATAAACAAATTAAAGTCAAATTTATAGGCAGCATGACTGTTATCACTGGACAGATACACAGATTTGTCATGCATGTCACAATGTGCACAAGATGCTAAAGCTGTTTTATGTCCAATATCATTATTCTGCTCCTCTATCAACTAGTTTAAAAGGTTATTTCAAAAGAGCAAAGGCAAATTAGGAACCACCTGTTCTGCCAGGCATGTCTTAATCAAATGGGTAATTTGTCTTACGGTTATTTGTAGATTCATCTACAATGAGGGTTTATCTACTAGTTACATTCAAAAGGCTTCTCTGCTTTTGTCTTTCCCCTCCTGAATGCTGAAATGACCTCAAACAAAGCGAGATTGTATTGTAAAATGCAATATAAAAAATAAAATATGGCAGATATGAAATGTAAACACACATATAGACTTTGGAAAAACTCTCTTTCGCAGATGCACCGATATACCAAAATGTTTTTGCTTTACCTATTTCTGCAAAAATGGCATTATGGCTGATTTTAATTTCGCTGTCATTTTTCTTTCATCACTGTTCTACTGAGCTCAGCATTAAAGGGGGAAAAAAACTATTATGTGTAACTAAATAGTCTGTGCCCCTGAATAACCACTGTGTACTTCATAGTACTGTAGGACTGTGAATATGCATGGTTCTGTTTTTTGGTGGGAGGAAATCCAAGTAACAGTGAATAACACTCTTTGTTGAAGCAGCCAAACCTCTCACAAAAATTCAATTTCTGAAACTACGTGAATGAAAGACCTTAAGCAGAAATGTAAAAGTCAGCCAGTTGACATCAGGTTCATCATCAGGCAGTAGAGGAGGTTTACATTAACATTCACTTTTGGTGGTGTTATAAGATGCATGTATTGTTATTATTATTATTTTTACCATGTTCAATACTCATTAATCCATTCTCATAAATACAAAATATAAAGGTAGAGGAATGTATGGAACTAATTCCACCATCCATGATGATGTGACCATGACTTGGACCAACTTTTCAGAACAGTACAATTGCCATTGTTTACCTTCTATTGTTTGCTTTTCTATAGGTAGAGGGGAAAAAAACAATTAGAATTGGACACATTGCATATTTGTTTACCCCAAACTCTCATTGACATGCAAATGCTCCCCTCTCCCCCCACTCCTTTGGAAAAAAAAAAAAGAAAGAAAGAAAATCTGTTATTAAAATTCAGGTAATGTATTCCTGTTTCTGAATTCTATTTGAGAAACGTTATTAATTTCATATATCAGGTTTGGAACGGCCATCTGTTCGCTGCGCACCACTGCACCTCCTTCCATCTGCCCCTGAGTTCCCTGCGCGCCTTTCTGCCGCCACCGGCTCCAAGTTTTTATGCACTCTGGCTTTTTGATTTGTCACTCATCGCCGCCTAGACCCATGTGACCAGCTGAGCACGCTCATTCCAGGATGGCAGGGGCCTGGTGGGGCGTTCGTTGGGATCAGTGATGGTGGCATCTCAAGGTGCTGCTCGAGTTTAAGAAGTGACTTTGACCATGGCTGTCACCTCCTGACGTGGTTGAACCAAGTATGGTTGCCTTCCTTCCTTCCTCTCATTCCTCTGTTATTGCATCTCGTCTCCTAGACCCTGTCTTCATCTTCTCCTTCCTGCTTTGTTTTTTATCTCAATCTCTTTCCTCCTCTTCTTCCCTTCTTTGTTTAACTCTCTCACTACCCCTCAGTATTCTCTTCTCTAGCTACAACGCCCCTTTCCTCCCTCACTCCTTTCTGTAAGTGGAGGAAGCAGATTGTGCAGTCGGCACAGTGCAACGTGTCCCTGCCACAGTTAATTTAGCATCTGTGCCTTCATGAATATGAATGCATTTACACGTCCAGGATATAATTAGGTGGTGGAGTGTGGAGAGGGTTCACGACACTCCAGGTGGGGAGAGAGAGAGAGAGACAGAGGAAGAGAGAGAAACAGAAAAGAGATGGAGGTGGAAAAGAGGAGCAGGTAGGGCTAAAACAATCTCCCAGGCACTGTGACCTCTGTCGCCCAGCTAAGCACTCACATCAATCACACAGAAATGGCTGGAACTGCATGACTGAGGGGGTTTACATGCCTGGCACAGAGAAGTAGATGCAGATGCAGAGGCAGGCTGTGAGGCCACTTAAGCTTACAGTGAAATGCACAGTTGTGATGCTAGCTAATGATTGCCTGCTGCAGATTGTGCATCTGTGTGTGATCACAACCACATGTATGTGTATGTACATGTTAGAAAGATTAATTTTAGTAAAAGCTAGCTAGAGGGTTCATGGGACTTTTTGTGCCGTGGCTGTCCATTATAGTTCATTTGATTTCCATGAATGCAAGTCACTTTGATTATTGATGATTTCCAGTTTGGTAACTCCATTTTGCAGATGACATTGTCTTGTTTTCATCAGGCTGTGACTGGATTTAGGAAAGTTTCTAGTATCTTTTTTTAAATAACTGCATGAAATCTAAAGTCATGTTCAAAGAATTAAAGTGAAATCAAAGAATTGTCCTTAATGGCGTGAAAATTAAATCTCACATGAGGGTAAAATAAATAAATGAGATCAACAGCCATATGTCTGTTTGCGTAGGCTGTCGTGGTGCTGAAAGAGTTCCCTTTTATATCGCAATTCATGTAAGGGTCCATAGAAATGACTGGACTGTCACATTTTGAGGAGCTGGTTGAAGTGATTTCAGCATGAGTTTGAGATGTGACCCCAGGCCAGAGTCAGGACCTGCTAGAAGGATTATAGATATGCCTGCTGGGCTGAGAAACACCACGGGATCCCTGAGGAGAATTTGAAGGATATAGAAGGGAAAATGGATTTTTAGTTATTCTGTTCAGTCTTCTGGCACAGTGACCGGCCAAAAATGATAGTTCTATGGTTGAATAGACAGATAGTGTGTATACGAACATGTATCCAGATACTGTAATTATATATTATATATATTATATCAGTAAAACGCGTTTAAGAAGCTTAGTTTAGTATACGACTCCATAAGTCATTCACACTGCGTAATGATTTATTTGCCAAAGCGCTGTGCTATTTAGGCACCACAGAGGCACAGTCTCCAAAATGTTTAATGTTGTGTAGTTTAGCCATATGCCACTGTTTTACAGCGAGCATTGCCTGTGTCATTACACCCCAGTGCATTGGGCGCTTTCCATAATGGAGGTTGCTGCCGATGAACATCTTTAGAGATGTTTGTTTAACACAGGTGGTACCCTTCTGTAAATATGATGGCAAGATGCCTCATCAAAAGGTAAGCTACCAGACAGAGGCTGGTGTTTTGGACATAAAGCAGACAGCTTTTTCTTTTGCCCAGCTCTTGGAAGAAACTTGGAATTATTTTTATTTTTTTTTAAATTCAAGTTTAGCATTTTTTTCTTTTCTCTGTTCCAACCTGACTGACATGACAAATTCTCTCCTTCTAACCAGCTTTCGCTGTGAGCAATTTGACGAGGGAATGTTTTGAAGTGATACAACAATCTCCTCATCCATAAAACACTGCATTACTCCTGTATCATAGATGTCCTTCAAAGTGAAAAACAACATTGTCTTTAAGGTTAAAAGTTTGTGATAGAGCCTGCACACTGTGCCACTCTGTTCCTCGCCAAATGCTCGCCAGGGGACCAAGCAAGGTAATTGATTTTGGATGCAGTCATGCAGGGGTAGTCCCAGCCACAGCAGATAAGAAAGAATTTCAAATCAAAATTATGTCTGCACTATGCATATGAATCAGATCAGGCCTAATAAAATAAAGGTATTAGCGGCAAGGGAGGGAGAGAAGTAATTAAAACAACTCACCAGGCACCGCTCTCGCTTCGCTCTGAAGGTCTTAGTACCTAGGGGTAAGTTAAAGAACTTGTAGTTTTTAACAGAAGGCACAGAGGTCATCTGACTTTGACTTCATTCTGTCTTTTCAATAGGGGTTCATACTAGGGTTCACTTGTGTGAATCACAATATTTCCATTATTCTGTTATTCTCCATTATATCAAATACTGTGGATTTCCCAAGATCATAAATCAAATGGAATAAACTGCTCATTTTGGGACACAATCCAAAATGGATGAATGGAAAACCAAACTGAATAGACCTGAGTTTGTGAAATCCAATCCAAAACGACTTTGACTCCAACAGACATAAATAGGAGAACTGGTCAGAAAGGGTCGGACGGTTTGTGACACGTCATGTGGCTCTACCTTTAGGTATTTAAAACTTAACAAATTAGGGGAAACATATTACTAGAAAGATAGTGTGTCCAACCATATCTTAAGAAGCAATGAAATACAGTACTCTCGTTGATCTGTACCATTGTTTGACTGGCCTTCAGATGTACCAGAACAAATCCTGATGGGTCATCACATTGGAGTGCTGGTTGACCATCGACCCACCCCTACAGAAAGAATGGCGTAATGTCACAAAGAGAGAAAAACAACACTACAACACAGGGTTATAGATTACTTTACAGGATGCTACACTAACTCACAAATGCCTCTTGATGTACGAAATGGTATTAAGAGATGGGATTGGCCATGAATAGTCGTTAAACTTGCTAAGTTCAGTCAAAATCTCTAGATCATAATACATACACATCTTTGACTTAAAGTCAAAGTTGTTATTTCTTCCAGGTGATAATCTTAAAGTCATCTTAATGTTTGGATGTTTTACACCAGAATAAATACACATTGTGGAAATTTAAAGTTTTGTTAAAGTCTTGTTCAAGGATACTTCAACATGTCAGAGCCCGAACTGCTTTTGTGCTCCCTGTTGCTCAGATTTCTTCTGTCCTTCTCTCACTTTCTGTGGCAACCGCTGCCTTGAAGAACATCTGGCACGTGCATTGGACAGATGACACACACACTTTCTCTCTTTTTCTATCAACAGTTAATTGAACAACTACTTTGGTTGCATGCCTGTGAGTTATTCTCTTTGTCTGCAGTCAGGAGCTCTGTAAGTTCTCTGGGGAAAAAGGATTATTTGCCCTCTCACACACTCTTTCTCTCTTCTTCCCTCAGGGCTTGCCTTTGAGTGTGTCCCTGGATGCTCTTTCAGTAGCCTTCTTGATCTGGACCCCTCAGTGGCACTCTCTAATTCTCTTTTTTGTTGTGTTTTCTTTCTTTTTTTCCCCCACATTTTCTGCTTTCCCTTCAGTTGGTCTGATCATATTCCCTCTTAACCCACCATTCTCTCTTTTTTTGTGTGTGTCCTTCCAGTCTTCTTCTCACTCTGTGTGTACATTGTGCCTTATGGGGATACACATGAACGCAACTTCTAAATATGGACACACACATGCATATGGGAAGACAAATGTTGTATGGAGGGTTTAGCAAGGGCGAAAAAGAACAGGCCTGGTTTTAGAATCCAGCCTCTCCACCAAATTGTAGGATAACCATTTTCGAGATGGCATCATGCAGGGATTGCCTTTCATGACAGGGACACTTCTTCCAGCATCCATACTTAATCATACTACTACCATCACAAGGTGTGAACATGCAAACACACACACAGCAGTACATACACAGCTTTTAAAACTTGTTTCCGACAGGAAAACAACAACAGGAAGTGTCCAGGACAGCAAGGTCACCAGCATGCCAAGATGTTAACACATTCTTATATTCTTGTGTGTGTGTGTGTGTGTGTTAGTGAGAAAGAGAGATAAAGACAGAGGGAGAGAAAGAGTCGGCAAGGTGACAGAATCTATTAATAATGAACAAATGAATGAATTTTGTGTTGTGTATATACACATATACACACACATGCACATCTTGTTCCATGTCACAGCATACATGGTCTTCTTTTATCCCTGCTGGATTTTATCTGCTGGCTCCAGAATCAGTCCAATCCAATTTATTCCGTCCTTCACCCTCACCGAGTCATTTACGCCTACTCTAATTTCCGTATCATTTAATTCTGCTCCCTATCTTCATCTTCCCCCATTTCTCCTGACACCACATTTGGAGTTCTGATAAAAAAGAACTCAAGTGAAAAAAAAGTCGCACATCACATGGTTTGGTAGAGTCACGACAGGTTAATGCAAATTCAGGAGTCAAGACAGGTGACTACTGAATGTCACCTTGGTATCAGATGAACTTTACAGCAGATTTACTGTCTAAAACTTCCAATTACACAAGTTCAGTCAGTAGTTTTGACCAGATTTATTTATTTAAAAGATTTCAACAGAATTGTCTTGCAGCATGTAAAGCTGCTAGTGCATGTCCCTGCCCTGCTATGTCATAATAAGAACAGTACAAGCCTGCAGGACCTTGAGTGTTCAATGTTGTCCATGAGTGTGGTTTTATCACAAGCTTGGCTTAATGACATGAGACAGTAACCTTATTCTACAGATGCACAACTGAAATTTCCACCTTGCCAGATCTTTGAAAATGATGAATGTAAAGCAACTGTTTGGTAAAAGTACAGCTGGTCCAAGAACACAGAGATGACCTCCAAAAGTTGCCTCTTTTGTCATAAGAGAGAGTGATGGGCCAAGTCCCCAGTCTGCATGCCCTGCAAGCGAGCGTTGTCCTGGCAGCAGTGCCAGTCCAGAGCTGGGTAGGAGTCCTGCAGGCCATCTGGGGAAGCTCCAGGAGAATCCTGGGAGAGCCTGGCGCTCATCAGTGGGGCCTGGGACCTGAAAGTGAACCATAATTATAAATACAAACGCAACAAGAAGGAGTGGGCACAGACACATGACAGCACCAAGACTCAACTCAGAAGTTTAAAACCTAAACACATCTTACACAATTCCTGACAGCAAATATCAAGTTGAAATTACCATAAATATGCCATTCGACATATAAAGAACTGTAGAATTAAGCAAAAAATCCAGCTCATTGAAGCTGATTTAAAAAAAGTGTTGTGGTTCATTCACTTTGAAAACATATCAGTGAACAAAACTTATACTCTTGTATGTACTTTGGTTTCCCAGAACACTCTGGTTGTGTTTGCTTCTTTACCCCACAAAACCTTTCCTCAATAGGTTTATCATCATATGAAAATGATTGAAGTGATGAAAGAGAATTTTTTAGATGTCGAACTCGATTTTTTTTCTCTTAATGGTCAATTTAAGAGGCATATTAGACTGTATCGCTTTGAAGTCTTTGAAATTTTAATGACCTTGCTTCTTGTGTGAATCACATGCTTCAACAGGGATTAGAGTACACATCAATGTTTTGCGCTCACGTTTAAAGATTTCTGCACATAAACGACTAAAGTTTGCTCGTCCAAAAAATCTGATCTTTAAGAAGTTGTGTGCAAACTGGTTGTCTCTATTTCACTTTGATAGTTAAGACAATTTGGTTTGTCTGACCTCTGAATTCACACGAAATGCTAGATTTTTAACAAGACAATAATTTCAAATGAATTTCACAGCACAGACATCAAAATACATTTTTTTAGTGTTCACAGAATGAGAGATGTGTTTATGTGTTTACT
Source organism: Polydactylus sextarius (assembly GCA_016801845.1). Taxonomy (NCBI): domain Eukaryota; kingdom Metazoa; phylum Chordata; class Actinopteri; family Polynemidae; genus Polydactylus; species Polydactylus sextarius. Next base: position 14,282,520 of record CM028927.1, read on the forward strand.
TGTCTTCACTAAATTACCAAACTCAAACCACTGATGTGTTAAATCTAAACAAGTCTACTCTTTCATCTCCTTCATCTCCCTCTCGTTCCTAAAGGGTCTATTGATCACCCCCACCATCTTTGCTTGATGTAGTCAATAATCGTAATGGTGTGATCAGTGCGACCCCCCGTGAAATGACTGCACAGCTGTGACTGCTTCATTTGACTGGTGGGAGAGCTGGAGGAGGGGTGGAGGACAAGATGAGAGATTGTGAGGGGGCGCAGTGAAATTAGATTAAGTGATGGATGGATGGACGGATGGATGGATGGATGGATGGATGGATGGATGGATGGATGGATGGATGGATGGATGGATGGATGGATGGATGGATGGATGGATGGATGGATGGATGGATGGATGGATGGATAATGGACGAATGGATGAGTAAGTGATGACGTGAGTGAAATGATTGTATGGAAGCTGATTTCATTTAGAAAAGTGTATAGAGGACTAAAAAAAAGTCAGTTTACAGCATAACAGATGGGAGGATTGATGGAACGATGGCAGAGTGGAGGCGATGAAGATAGAAGGGAAAAGTAAAAGGGGGGTTGGAGGACTCTTAAAGCACCGGGGCATCCAGGCATCCCAGAGGAAGGAGATTAATGGCGTGTGCCTCTCCGTCTCTGTGCCTCTTTGTGCCAAGCGCCCCCTCATAAAACACGACTCACACATCTGGCACAAACGCAGGGCACGGGGCACCAATCCTTCTCTTACTCTCTGTTTCACCCTTTCTCTGGAGGGAGGAATTTCCTCTTGGCACAGACATAGTGTGTGTTTACTGATACTGGTGGAGGATTAGTCATATTCTCTGCGTTTTATCTGTGCCTCCGAGATGACCATGTCACATTCCATTATAAAGACGACCATCTTTTTGAGGTACCTTTGTGTTCACCAGATGTATATCTGTCAATTAAAGCACTTAGTAACTAACCTACTGGGAATCTAGTTCCATGTTACCCTCTTGTTCTCAGTAATACAATTACCTTCTTAGTCACTGATAGGATTACTCTCATATTGAATACAAATGAATCCAATGAAGTATATGGGTGTTGTTGTATTGAGGGACTCACCCTGTCTACTGAAATTATTTCAAAAGCTTCTTCTAACATAATGTTACTTTGCTTCTAGTTTTGTTTCATGCTGTATAGATGTTTCAGGGAGTTCCAGTTGTGAAATCATACAACATAGATAAATGTGCATGGAAGTGCATGACATGTGTATTTTGCTCTTTTATACTTGTGCAATTTATACTTGTACTTGAGACATCGAGCCTCCATATCTTGAGGTTATCCATCTATTCCATCCATTTTCCAAACTGCTTATCCTATTAAGGATCACGGGGGGTTGCTGGAGCCAATCCCAGTTGACTGTGGGCGAGGATTTGAAATTTGAGGTTGCTTAAGTTAATTAATACCATTTGTTGTGTACGCAAATATATTTACATGTACCCTCTAAACATGATTATAACAACAACAAAAATGACTTTAAATAAATCAGACCAGTGATGGTATCCGCTGGCTCTTGATATATGTTGATATGTTAACAGTTTTAGTTCAATATTGTTAAAAAAAGCAATGGAAACTACAATCTTTTTTATGTGATACTCAATATTCAACATTTACTATTACAAATTATAAAGCCGTATGCAAGCACTTATTTAAAAGACAGTTAAAATAGACAGTTATCGACATACAAATCAACCCCCCTCCAACTCTAACATACTTGGCACATTACCTCTGGGAACCCTTTTCATAAGCCAATGGCATGTTACAATATGTTTAGGCAGTTTTTGGTCCAACAGAGGCGGCACACATACAGCAGAGGACAAACAGATGACAATTGATTTTCCTTGCCAAGTTCTTTTCCCAACAAATATAAATGCTTGATTTAAAACCTAATACCTGTGACTTAATCAAATACACTTTTCACACACTTTAGAATTCCCAATGATTCACAAACAATATCTGTGAATTTTCTCTACAGCTTCAATTGTTGGTGCACCTCTGCTCACTTCCTGCTAAACCTAGTGCAACTTATAGATTTTAACTCTCCGAAAGCTGTGTTTGACACCAGCCAAATGGTAATTTGTCATAGAGATTCGAGGTGAATGCTATATTAGAGATGTTGAAATGTGTTTGATTGGTGATGAGAGGTGAGCGAAGGGTTGAGAGTGTATACATCTATCAGTGTTTCTGTGTGAGAGATAGATGGGCTTTTAAAGGTTTTAAGGCACAAAAACAGCTTAGGGAGGGATATGTGTATGCGTATAATGCACAGTATGTTACTGAGCACTGGAAGTGTGTGTGCCCTTCGCGGCCATGTGTGCGTAACCTATCTGAGGGTTGGAGGCGATCAGTCTCCGATGAATTCCTGTCGGCGCCGGAGAGCGGGAATGTTTGACGGATCGGCCTCCCCCACACGCTCAGGACGCTACGTTCCTACACAGATGGCGTAATTAACGGGAGGCGAGCCAGGGAGGGAAATTTATCTTTGATCAGCACCTTCGCGCCAGATTGTCATCTATGTTAATATGATGATAGCATCAGTGCGCACGCGTGTACACACGTTCACATGCACGCAGAGCAAGAGATGGATGGTGGGAGAATAGAGGCTAGGCAGCAGTCAGCCCTGAGGATATGGGGTTATGTGTGCAGTCACACGCATACACTTACATGCACACGCACACACACGAACACACACACACACAGACCTCCTCTAATCCTTTGTTCACGGTATGGCTCTACACTCCCCTGCTGTGAGGAGAGCTGTGATGATCTTAGGAGGGTGCCTCAGACAGAATCATACATGTATACTCATATATAACTGTATGTTTGAAATGCATATACAAAGATCGGGTCAATTTCCACTTGTATCTGCTTCTTCAGTCCTGAATAGTATCAGATTTTACGGTAAACTGAGCACATAAGCTCAGTATTCTCCCGGACATGATCAATTGTTTGAGATAGACGTGAATTTTAAAAGCTTCAGCCTGAAAAACTCGAAAACATCCAGGTGAGAACTCGATGAGCTACAACCTGAAATAAGGCAGGTGGTGAAATAAAATGAATGTTTGAGATTAAATCCGTGGTATGGTATTTCTCCCCCCTTCTAACTCTCTAAATGTGTGTGTGTGTGTGTCGCCATTTGAGAGGAAATGTCACAGATGAGCTCTGCCACGTTCATACTTTCACCCCAGTGAGACATTAGGCGTAATGGCGTGTAGGTGTAATGGCATGTGCTGTAACATCTGGGCTATGAGAGCGGAAGGGAAGTGAGAGAAACAGAGGAAAAGACAGAGGGATAGAAGGTCTATAAGGTCTCCAGGGAGCAGAGATGCTGTGAAGGTAGGAGGATAGATGATAGTGGGATTGTTGTTGTAAGAAAGTAGAAAGAGAGAACACAAAACAAAGGGGTGAAATCACAAAAGGCAGTTTGGAGGTCAACATGAGAGAGAATGAAAGGAAGGTGAGATGGAGATAAAATGAAGAAAAGAGTTAAAAGGGTGAGAGCTGAAGAGAGGAGCACCAAGGTGAGAGAAGAAGAGAAATGATGGAGAGGTGACAAGTTTGAGTAAGTGAACAGATGACATGAGGAGAGACAGAGCGCGTTAGTGAGTGTTCAAACATTTCCAAACACGCAGGCAGACAGACAGACAGAGAGGTAGGCAGACATGCAGACAGACAAAAACACGGATGCAGACAGACAGCGGGGAGAACAAAGGCTGTGTTCCTCCGCCTCGCTCTGCTGCTCCCCAGTCCATCTGCTGCTTCTGCACACAGCTTCCGATCTGTTTCACACTCATTTTCAGCTCCTCTCCTTCCTCTCCACCCGCTCTCTCTCTCCCCAATCTCCTCTCCCATGGTGTACACACACATATATTACATTTGTGCTCATTTTTATCTTCAACTTGTACCATCCCTTCTACCTTTCTCCTTTTTCTTCACCATAAAGTCTCAAAAAGTGACTTTTTTCTTCTTAAAGAAGCTGTTGATGAAAAGAACTACTAGAGTCTGCAAGAATAGAGTCACAATTTTAATGACCAGACTGTTCCTTTCTATTAAATTTGAAAAATTGTGAAACTATAATTGCATTCGATATATCACCAGGCTTAACTGTCGTCACGTTTAATATTCTTAAAATATCCAATTCAGTTCGACCAACGAGTCAAACGTGTGCGTTTTTATTTTTGAACTCTCCCCGTGTATTTCAGAAGAACAAAAAAAAAAGCTGATAATATCACTGGTCAAAGAGGAAAAACAGACACAGCTGTGCATCGGTGCCCTAAAAAAAAAAAAAGCCCTGTGTTGAACACCTGAAACTCATTCTGCCTGTGGAGCTGGAGATGTTTCTAGTTAAACCCGAGACAGAGTGTTTTTTAGGAAAGCTTCAAATATCTCGGTAGAGAAGATGAAAAGGTCACATTGGCGTTTAATGAATAGACTGATTTGTTTATTTAGAAACAGTCTGTAACACGTCTGTAAGCTTTTATCAAACAGTGAGAGTGTATGGAGCTTTATATATGCAAGAACATGTCTGTCATACATAATTACAAGTCACAGTTATTGTCAACCACGTCTGTGCATCTGTGTATGTATGCAAGTGTACTCACGTACATGACCTCTCGCATCATTTAGCTGCTGGTGACTCTCCAAACAGGACCGCCCCAGCGACAGCCCATAATACAGTGTATAATAATGGGAGATTTGCTTTCATGAGCTAAGCTCCGGGACTGTTTGGACCTCCCATTTAGACTCAACAGGAGCTTGGCACCGACTCTGCACAGGTGCAGACTGAGAGAAACAGAGAAAGAGAGAGAGAGAGAGAAAGAGAGAAAAAAAGGAGAGTGAAGGAAGGAGAGAGAATTGGGTCCCGAGAATAACATTCAACATCTGTGTCGTGCTGTTGCACAAATTTTCACCAATAAAACTGAGAGTGAGGGGGGGAAGAGAGTCAAACAGAGGGAGAGAGAGAGAGGGATAAGGAGTAAAGCGAGGATACAACATCTGTCAGTGTCTGTTATGTTTTCTGCTAAATTGAGAGAGAAACAGAAAAAAGGAGGCAGGAGCTTAAAATAGCAGAGAAAGAGAACGAGAAAGTTGGTGGTAAGCCAAGTCTGGATGAAGCAATCTGCTTCCAGCTGTTGTCCTGTTTGTGTATCAGAGAGAGAGGACAGGAGGGGAGACAGAGAAGACGGGAAGGTGAGACGCTACTGAAGGTCGGGATGAAGGGATGGGGCCGTTCAAATGATCATGCAGGAGGTGGTGAGGACACAGCTGTTCCACAGGTTGTGTTGAGGTTGAGTCATGAATAGGAACAAGTAGGAACGATGCCCATTTTCCTCTGGAACACACACTCACACACACTTCCTCTTCCTTCATCCACGCAACATAACATATCACCCTATTATGTGTTTATATTGTCTGATTTCACTGTTTTGTCTCTTTTTTGCTACTCTGCTTTAATGATATATATATTCAAAATTTTAGTGTTTTAAAAGAAATCCATGAACAAAACTTTATCTTTACTAAAACGATTTATTCATTATCTACTTTACTTTCTTATTCTGTGCTGGGTTGCAGAGAATTACATATAATACATACAATCTGTCTATTAATCAACCACCACATTACTTTTTTATTTTCACTGTAAATAATGCATAAACTGGTGTTAATGACATTTAAAAACAAACAAAAAAAAAAAAAACGTTTACACGTATAAATGAATGGATGTTTACAAAACAAACCTTTTTTTTTTATTATTATTTTCACATTTTGTTATCAGCCGCCATATGTTGACGTGAAACATTTCATTTCAAAACTGAATCATTTAAGCCAATAACGATTCACAGTCTTTCACCATTTACGCCAAGCTCTGAAAAACATTTCTATTTTATTTTATTTTTTTTATTATTTTTTATTCCACAGAGCACACGGGACATGTCAAATTGAAAAAGATTGCGTCGGCTTTAAGAAAAGAAGATGAATAAGTGGCTTCAGTATATTTGAGGAAAATCTGAGTTCCATCACAGCCACTCTTTTTACATCATGTCCTTGGTCGTTTCTTTAACACCCTCTGTCAGTTGTGGCTGGTTCTTTTATACAAGCAATGATCTGTGTTTTGTGCATGTGAATGTGAATTTTTTTGGATGTTTTTTTAACCACTTTCTAGGTCTGCTTGATAGCTAAGTGGCAGTTTTAGGGGGGAAAACGTTGCTTATGCTGAAATCAACAGGCTTTTGAAATTTGCCAAATTGACAAGCTTGAATAGAGACTGAACAGGTGGAAAGTAGTGTACTCTTAATGTGATTGCATGTGTCAGAATCAAAACCAAGCTTTTTTCATGAAGAGGCAATTCATTTGAGATGTTTCATTTTATAGTCAAAAGGCTAAAATGAAGCAATTTACAAGCTGAGCAGACTTGAGTGAAAAAAAAAAAAAACTCAGTAGCCGATTACGAAGGACATATTTTCCATATAAGCATAAAAAGAAATAAAATATATAATGTAAAATACATCTTTAACTATACCAAGGTTTTATTTGCATTGCGTTTTTTTTAACTGAGACGCACCAACAAATCAATTAACACAAGCTTTGTAATATCTGTCGCTCCCGTCAGAGCTGTTGTTGTTTCCAACTTTGTGATTTTACTTAGATTTATTTTCAGTATCCAACTCAATTTAAACGATTTTCTCTCTTTTGAACACCATGCTTCAACAATACCAGTAAAGATTGCTTCCTGGCTTTTACCCATGCATGGAAAATGCTGCCTCAGTGTTGTGGATTTCACCCACAATGCATAGAAAGCAGATGCGACTATTGGTTTTTCTTTTTTCTTTTTTTTTTTTTTTCCTTTTTTTCCTTTTTTTTCTTCTTGCAGCCATGTTTTGGATTCTGTCAATACTGATAATGATGACAGTCTTTGGTGTCAGAGAAAAGGTGTTTTGTGTGTCTGTTAGAAGAAAACACAGACATCATTTTCTTTGGATTTCTTCCCATTTTGGAGAAGACTAATAGTAGTCCCTTTGTGTGTATGTGTGGGTGTGTGTGTAGTTTATGTTCTAATTCAAGAAATTTATATTTACTGTATTGTTTGCTCCTCTAGAGATAATCAAGGCAAATAGTTAGATATTGGGCAGAGGTGTTACAAAGTGCCCAACTTGGAGGATGTTTATACTGAGCAGAAGTTGGATTAAAGTATGTGTGTGTGTAAGTGGTGGGTATTTATGAAAAGGCGGTAGATTCATCTCATTCATCCTTTGTAGACAGAGTTACATTTGAAAAGACTGTTTGAATAACCAGTGTGGTTTGACCATGAGGGGTGACTTATGTAGTATACACACATAAGCATGAGTGATACCTTTGAGATTAACTGTAGGCCTACGTGTATACATAATCATTCACATTAATGTATACAAATGAACATACAGAACCAGCTATCATTTCTTAGCCGTACTGGTTTCTACCATTGTGTTAAATACATCCTATCATCGTCGTTTTGTATGTTTGTGTGACTGCTTTATTTGAATGTATCTCCTCATTAAAATGCATGGAGACATTATTGGGTCTCCTACACAGCTCATCAGTTTAATGCATGACTAACCTCTAACAATTAACAAGATCAAGGGTCACAGCTCTTCCTCTGTGAATGGAGAGAATGAATGAGAATAAGTTTATTTCATTAAAAAGTAGAGAATGTTATGGCAGTTTCTACCTCTACATATGCAGTAGATCCATCGTATGTACACTAATGTGTGCCTCATACACCATATTTTTCCAACACTCACACATTTGCTCCTGTCTTCTACGCAGGCTATTAACCTGTCTGCTTTCTGCAGAATCTCTGTAATTTGGCTGTCATTTATTAAAATTCTACCTGCTGCCACGTGGAGACAGAAAAGGTCCCCGGCTTTCATTCCGGACCCCAAAAGGACTGACTGCTAACATGCACGGCCATATGTGTGTGTGACATCCTAGATACTGCAGGTTTGACACTGGGCCCAGCACACTGAGTGGATAATTGTATATGCGATGAGAGGGGTGGGTGAAAAGGAAGGACTGACGTTTGCTTAACAGTATGAATGTTATAATAAATTGGCAGCCGGTTGTGTTACTGTAATTGAGGACAGACTGCGATTTCATGAGCTGTATATGCTCTATTTTAAAGGGAGGAAGCCTTGATATTAAAAAGAAAACACACAATCATTTTAATGATACAAACCACTGGAACAAAGGGTTCACAGCAGCGGGAGCAGCTTCAGACCTGGACTTATGGATCTACCGGCTACCGATGGATAAGAATAGTAAAAGGAAACAGCACCTATTAAAAGAAATGTTGTTGAAACTTTCATTGCCTACAGTTGGAGCAAATGCAATGGCAACTGTTTCTTTTTTTTTTATTTATTAATTTATTTTATTTTTTTTTACTGGGAGTCGACTGCCTTGAGTCTCTGCTGGTTGTTTTACAGCATCACAGTGATGAAACCAGGAATTACAGCCACAAAATTGTTCAGCACATAATGTGTTGTTTCTACTACTTGTTTTAGTAGCAAAAGTAGTGCCACTGTTTCCACTCTGATTTCTGATTTTATGCTAAGCTACGCTAACTGGCTGCTGGCTGTATTTTCATCTTTATTGTACAAACATTAGAGTTGGATCAGTCTTCTCATTTACAAAAAAAGAGACTAAAAACAGCAGAAACCGTATATTGTTTAGGTTGGTGTGCAGCCCACTCATGTGTGTAGGAGTGCGTGGTGTGTGTGTGTTTTTTGTGTTTGTATGTCTGAGCGATTATGCAAAAAAAATAAAATAAAACAATATACAGATGTATATTGAGAAAGGGATGAACATTGCACTCTTTCCTTTCAGGCTAATATGAACCATATACTCCCCACTACATCTCGCCAAGAACAAAATGGTAATGGTGGAACGTTGGGGGGGTGCGTTTGATTATTTATTTGTGTTTCAACAGGGGAAACCGGAGCTCCGTCACCACTATGAGGCTATGAGTCATAAGAGCCTGTTTATTTAGAAACCAGAACTTGCTGCTCGACAGGCCGTTACATCTGGTGGCAATTATATCATTCAGCTCTCCATCCCACATGCTGAATTCAAGGCATATGTGCGAGTTGCATCACATCAGTGTGTTGCACTGTATGTGTGTGGGTGTGTGTGTGTTCTACACGTCTTCTTACATGATTTTACTTGCGACTCAAAAACAAAACAATGTCACTATCTTTGAAGAAGTCATATTTTTGACTTATTAGTTTATGAGAGATTTCCAACAAACAAACATAATCATCATCAGTTTCTTTTTCTTTTTTGTTTTGTTCCTGTGTCCATGAGCCTTTGATCCTTGACATTCATTTGACTGGCGATGTCAATTTGTGTTCTTGTCTGGGTCAAGAATTTTCCCATATGCTTTTATCAGTGAACTGAACAAGGAGTGGGTCTCAGCAGAGCGGCGATGGTTTCTCTTGTGGTTTCCTTTCTTATGAGGCTCCAGTTCAACAGCTGCTAAAACTTCACTAAGAGCTTTGGCCGTTGAGGGAAAACATCTTGTTTCATTTTCACCGCTCTGTTGTTAAAAGACTTGGAACACTCGCTCTCTCATCTCCTCGCTCACCCTCCTCGAGCCTCCTCCTCCTCCTCCTCCTCCCCCCCCCTCTCCCCTTCCCCTCACCTCAGATCCTGTCAAACCTCTCACTGGGGAGAAAAAAAAAGAAGGTGTGTGGCTCCTCGGCGAGGTGTGTGTGTGTGTGTGTGTGTGTGTGTGTGTGTGTGTGTGTGTTTACGTGTGTGTGTATATGTGCACATGCACTCCTGTCCTTTTCAGTCATGTGTGTTCATGTGTCTCCATGTGACTCAGTGTGTGCTCTGTTTAAACCAAATGTCTCCAAAGCCTCACAAGGCTCCCTGTGTATAATTGGTGACCTATTACTTTCTGCTCATTGCATTTGACAGATATGAATTGGAGACTGCCATGCAGACATGCTGATTAATGACAACCACAATTGGTACCTTTTAATTGCTGAGGATGAGAAGTCAGGCACTGCAGAGAGAAAGAGAGTCAGAATGATGAACACACGCACGCACGTTCACTTTTGCACACATCTGTGATTATAGGGTTGGTGTGTGTTTGCGTCTCATCTCCCTCTTCACATCCAGGCCATTTCTGACAATGGGGTGGAGCCATTCTAATCAACCAATGGTGGAGTATTATGAAGCCAGCTGTTTGCCAATGATTCTAATTTCTCTGCGTGTGTTTTTCATGTATGTGAGCCCATGGGGGGTTGGGTCTACAGGGGGATGGCATTGGTAATGTGTGTTATTTAGCACACATCTGGTCATATACACTCCACAGGGGAGAGGAGAGTTGTATTAGCACACAGCACACACACATTCGAACAGATCTACACACCGCTAATTAACCTGGTGCTTCTCACAGCTGCTGGCCCTGACTTTGCTTCTGCCAAGATGAACGTGGGTGGCTCCTCAACCTAAATCAATCTGCTCTAATTGCTGGTCTATGCTCCCCTGCGTCTTTACCTTGCTGCCTGTCAGCATCCTATCTACCTGTCTGATTTGACAATTAACTCCCACATCTTAGAGCCACTGTGATCATTCAGGCAACTCAAAGGTCTCACAGTGTTTTGATTGTTGCGGATCTGGGCCCAATCCTATCTATGATCTCTCACAGTTGAGAGTTTGAATGAGGTAACGTGTCCTTAAATGCATGTATTGCTCCTCTGTGAATTCTTGAATTAGCTGGACATTTTTCAAATTTACAGTATGCCCTTACCAGGAGTTCATGTTGAGGTTGCTAAAACTATTCATCATATTAAGACTGAGAAAAAGACTCTCTTTTAAAAAGTACATTGATTCAGTAGTGAAGCTGCTCGATTAGATTTAGGGTTGACGTTTGGGGAAGAATTAGGATTTGGATTTATGTTTAGGTGAGTCTCGGCTCGCAGTTTTCTGCTTCTTTTACAGCCTCTCTGGCACACTAAACTATTCTTGTCACAGATGCCTATGATCAGTTACACTCACTCCATCCTCTGCTTGCGAGCCAACAAGGAATGGTCTTGTCATCAATAAGGATGTTGCCAGGAACCTTGGGTTGTGAACGGGACCAAAGAATGGAGGAGGAGCCAAGTGAATTTATACTGTATATAGCTGAGCTTCTCACAACCACCACAGCCTTAAAAGGGAATAGGTATGAGGAGAAAGTAGCTGTTCTGTGTCATTTCCACAAAAGCAGACATCTGTCTTCTCATGGCATTTCTCCCCCATGCTGACAGAGGTCATGAGTTTGTGTTGTGTAAGTATGAGGGTAACAGTGATTCTGTCAAACTCAATGGAATGATATGTATGTGACAAGAAAGGCAAAGAGCAACACAGAAACAACAACAGAAACATGAAAGAAGACATTAAATTGTGAGACAGGATGTCCATAGAAGGCTGTTCGTTTCACTTCAGAGAGACTTCCAAGAATTCCATATGATAATGCCTAGTGATGACTTAAGGCTTTTAAAAATGGTAGGAATAATCCGTCTACTAAATTGGCACACTTCACCGTTGCTGTGATCTGCCCCAAGCCTCGTGTTAGCTATTAGCATATTAGCTGATGTTTCAGGTGAAGGCGTTTGGCACAGGTTATGTGAATGTCTGTGCCAAGGGAATTGAAAGGGGGTAGTAAGTGGGCCTCCATGCCTCCCTTCTCCCTCAGATGAAGCTGTACTTTAAACAGCTGGAGGAGGGTCGCAGAGAGGCTACTGAGGGGGGTGGGGGGTTAGAAAATAAAAGCACCAAAGAAAGGTTGGGGGGGGGGCGTTAAAAGCCCTTTCATTGGAAGAGTTGTATGAAACTGTAAATCCATCAGCTATATTTCTACAGGGCCGACAGTGCTAATAGTCGCATCTAGTTAATATTTTATTAAGTGTATGATGTGTGTGTGAGCTCAGGGGGGAACAAGACAAGGAGTATTGTGTCACAGCAGACAGTTAAATGTGGCTGGCAGTCATGAGTGTCAGCGTGCGCGTGAAGGAAGAAATACAATGACTCGATCCCATAATTCCTAAACTGCTGCTGTAAAATGAAGTCATGCGGGAATCTCAAGGAAAGATTTGACATCTTCAAGCAAACCACAAAACAACCAGATAGTATTGTGATTCTCATAAACTATCTGACTCAGGGGTGTGAAAAAACATCATGTTTTTCACAATTTTTTCTTCTACATATTCCTGATAATGATTGGTGATTGGGGTATGAGGAAAATGGCAAGAATGAAAACAGCATAAAGGTTCTAAAATATATTTTATGTGTAAAGTCAGTATGCCTGTGTGTGCATGTGTGTGTGTGTGTGTGTGTGTGTGTGTGTGTGTGTGTGTGTGTGTGTGTGTGTGTGTGTGTGTGTGTGTGTGTGTGTGTGTGTGTGCACTCTCCAGAGTATCTGCTCCCCACATGGAAAACATTACCATTGTGGGCTTTTTCTGCCTCATAGACTCACAGCTGCTTTCTCCCATTTGAAGAGATTTGTCAAAACTGATACACAATCTAATTCATTTTAATATTAAATCACACCCCCAAAAGCCATATGAATAAGTGAATATATATCTATGTGTGAGTGTATGTATATAAATCTATATATGCATGCATATAAAGCATGCATCTATACTCACACATGAAAGCAATCAGACTGACATGTAATGGTTTTCCAGCAGATGCAAACCATTACATGTCAGTTGTTAGCTTATCTAGAAACATGCCTGGTACTATTGCTAATAATAATCCTCATGATCAATAATGATGATGATAAAGAATAACAATGATATGTTTTACAGCTTGTTGCAGAAACATATTATGGTTATGAAACATAAATGTGTCTTATTCTTTCTCCTCATCATTAGTATTTTTCCCATTAGCAGCATTTTAATGAAGTTGACCAGCATGGAGTCAGGTCATGCTCTATCTAACCATCCACCTTGAGGCTTTCCCAGTCCCAGACACCCTCCGAAGTCAAGGTGACTGTGAGCGGCACACGTTTGGCCGGTCATGGACGACTGTACACCGACTCCAGAGGATGACTGCAAGGCAGAGAAAGACAGACTTCAAACCCAGATGGGCTTTGATACGGCCTCTGAACTGGTCCCTTGTCATCTAATAGATGGTGGCAGGAGAGAAATAGAGGAGAGGGGAGGGGTGGGGTGAAAGAGAGGGGGAGAGAGGAGAGGGAGAGAAGGCCTGGGGAGTTTTTGAAGTGAATATACTTGTATCGTGATCAAAGAAAAGTGAAGAGAGACAGAGAGAGAGAAAGAGAAAGGAAAAGACAAAGAAATCTGATGCCCTTCAGACTTTTTTCCAGACACAAAGTTAAACTTTTAAACTACTAAACAATTCTAATTTACTTCCAAACGTCAAGGTTTCCTATTGCAAATTTTCCAGACATGAGACAATAACAACAACAACAAATATCAGAGGAGCAAAGATACTTTTTAATGAACATAATTGAACTACAGTGTAGAAAAAAAAAACATGAAAAATACAGAGACTTTTTGCTTAAACGGTGCATAAACATGTCAATATGTGTGCTGTATTGTTTTTTCTATACATAAAACATCCCCCACGGTACATATGTCACGTGTCAGTGTGAGGTTACACTGTGTGAGTGTGTGTCTATAGCCTGTACTCTGACATCTGTTTTGGGTGAGCGGGCTTAATGGGTGTTGGATGGGCTCTGTGACCAACTGTTTGTCCCAGAGCACAGAGAGCTTGACTCTATGACCGCTAAATCAGCCCAGCTGAAAAGCTGCCATCCAGGCTGAACTCTGTGTGTTTTCATTTCTATTTTATGTACCTATCATGTTGTGGGAGACAAAAATCAGTTTGAAACATTAATGAGTGACTTACCTCCCATCTGTTGAATAGAATATGAATGACTATGAAACAATTAGAGTTGAAATAAGGGTGGGGAATAGAGATGCAGTAGTTATTGCAGGATTAAATGAAGAAACTGAAGCAAAAAAGATTCAAAACAGCCACCTCATCATACATTAAGTAGCTGTTATTGGGTTTTTAATCATATCACACGGTCTTCTGCTTTAGTCTTCAGTTAGCAGACCATGTGATATGGTTGGAAGTTCAATACTGTGAACTCAGTGGACCTTAAGATTGTTTTCAGCAGCTATGTTTTGCAATATTATGGGAAAACCCACTTTTGTAGTCAAAAAATCTTGACTGATGGTATTTATTGCAATGTACAATGTAATGCAATGCAATGTCTTTTCTTTAACAAATCAGCAAAAAAATAAATAAATAAATAAAATAAAAAAATCTCTGGTCACCTCAACACTATAAATTGACTGAATATAAGGAATAAGGAATAAATAAATAAAAAAATTTGAACAGTGAAATAGTGAAAATACTGTTGACGTGACCAGGAAGACGGAAATGGTGAGATGATGATGACGTCAGTGACATGCTCTGTGGCAGCAGGTGCGGTGATGCACGTGAGAGGTGAGTGGACGTGACGTTTGTGTGAAAGTTTGTGGAGCTCGAAACACGTCGAGATACGAGATAGAAACAGGGAATAAACCGGGATTAACAAGTGACTCTTATTTATGAAGAACGGAGACAGATGCGCGTGCGTTTGTGTGAGTGTGTTTGCCGCGCGCTGTGCGTCGTGCGCCATGAGCCACGCGCTGTCAGTGACTGACTTTTGTTTGAGATCAACTTTTAATCCAAAACAGACGCGGTTTTGTGGCAGTTGATTGAACTCAACTTGCTGATGAAGATCAGGCAACTCCTTTTATTAAAACAACGTAATAGCAGTTAAATGCAATGTTGTCATCAGCAATCTTTACTGTGTCCTCTAAAATGTTAGTGGGACCTGGGTAAAAATCTTTTTACTCACGAGGTTATTTGATGACAATGGTTTGATCAGATCATCAGTGATTATTTAAGTATGAACAGTGAAGCGATATAAGAAAAGAGTAACCGAGAGAGAAAAGAAGAGCTCAATGGTTGAAAAGTGGTCTTGTAAAGCAAACTTGTTATCCCTCTGCCTGAGCAGCACACACACACTCTGTCTCTCTCGCCTCCTCTCTTATTTTCTCTCCTGCACGCTCATTTCATTCAGTGGGAGCAGCGGTGGTGGAAGAAAATGTGAGATCCAGATGTCGAGCCTTTGCTGCAGATGTGCTCACTTAGAGGCCAAGAAACGCTAATCTGCTTTGTCGAGCGCATACGCATACACTCGCTCGCACACAGAAGCAGGAAAGTGGGCACATGCATTAACATAAACCTATATTTTCAGAGAGAAAATGCATACGTACTCATTGGAACGGGGCTGTTTATTATATTAAACCCAAAGGAACACAAAAAAGAGAGGAAAAAAAGCAGCAGACGTACTGAAAGACTCTTTCAGAGACAAAATGACCTACAGACTCTACCTTCCCTCTGCATTAAGCTATTTTTTTTTTTTTTTTTTTTTTTACAAACACACTTACTGCTGCATTTTATTTACTTAACAGTCACTAACCTCTTACTACTCATTGGACAGACTGAAACAGACATGCACACACACACACACACACACACACACACACACAAAGCCTAATGGTTTTCAAAATGGTTTCAAATATTAATGTTTCCTCTGTTCGCTACTTACATGCCTCGTAGCCCATTATTGTAGGAACGAGCTGCGTTGGAGAGACCCTGACTAGCCCTGTCCAAGGACTTGATGCTAATGAAATGAGCAGGAAGGGCATTGAACCACTTGCATTAAGGCCATTACAGACAAATGAAATATGGGAACAACCAGGCACAGGAATCCAATTCCCACTTATGTTCTGTGAACCGTTGTCACTGTAACAAGCAATGGACTTGTTCTGGTGTACATGACATTTTGACTATAGACAGAAATAAATGCTGCAGCTGAAAAGGTTTAGTAATAAGCTATTTAAAATCTTGATGATAGAGCTACTGTTACTTCATGTTGCTATTGAAGGAGAGTAGCAGAATTTAATAAAAGACGAGATAGAATTATTTCTAGTATCAGTTGATCTGTCTTTTATTTTGAAGATTAATCAATTCATTTCTTTCTTTTTCCATCTAAGTCCTTAGCAAACTCAGCCCAAGTGATGTCTTCAAATAACTTGTTTTTTCTGACCAAGAATAAAAAGATGAAACATACTTTTCTGTCTTCTGACAGAAAAGCATTTTTCCCAAATAAATATCCTAAACAATCAAATATAATAGAATAGAAATTGTAGTATTTTTTGATACACAATACAACACCAAAAGATTCAGCTTGGTGACGTAATGAAGCAGTGTGGGCTCATGGGAATTATTATAGTCATTCACAATAGGTAAACTCAAACTGGTCAAATGATTAAAACCAGTAAGTAACATTTGCTCAAGTTATTCCACTGATGAATTAAGATCCAGATGTTCATCCATTTGAAACACATAGTAAGAAAAATTTCTAATGGGGTCTGGACCCCGTCTCTCTCACTAAACCTCTAGACGTGGTGCTAATCGTTACGTGATTGGCGAACGATCAGTTGTGTTTGTAGTTGTACCACTCGTATTTTCTTCTCTTTGCTTCACAGTCGGATTCACACGCAAAAATAACATGGAGTTGCAGTTAAATTGAAGTAGATCACAAAGAAGTAAATAACTGCATTGCTGTTGGCGTACATTGAAGACAGTTATTAATATAAACTAGATGGTCAATTTTTAGCCACTTTTATTAGACAACAACAATGCTGAGGAATTGGACAGGTGATTAAATGAAATGGACTGCCATCCTAATTAAAAAGTTGGATTTGTCTATGGTTGAAAACTTCTGGAGGTACACAACTCAACAAAATATGTAACATAGTTCTGGTCTTTTTTTAGATACTGTGAAGCAGAAGAGTTACGTGTTATACCTTTGATTGTGTAAGCCAAAGAAATGGCTCTTTCCTCAAGTCTGAGTGTCAGCGGGGGGTCATAGATGAGCGTTGACATGTCAGTGTGAAGTCGGGGTGAAAGGGTTGAACTGTCTATAGCTTTGAAATATTCAGTGGAGAACAATGAGAGAAAACTGATTCTCATTTGTGTGCGTCTGTATATTTATGTGTGTGTCATGGACCTGTTAGTCATTATTCATCCTTGTGTCCTCCCAGCCAATGATTATTGATCAGGCTATGTTAAGTATGGAAAGGGCACCTTATGGTGACAGCTTGACTGGTGCTGCATCGCCTTGATCTTTTCTGAAGGGAGGCAAAGGGGGGAGGAGGGGAAGGAGGCGTTATGGTGTGAAGCTTGGTGTGAACGTAGAAAAAGCTGTTTGGGTGGTGGAGGTGCAAAGAAGTGTTTCTGGATGAGGTGGTGAGGGTGAGGCAAATTTAAACAGCATGTTACGTAGAGACTCTCAAAACTAGACTTGTACTTATGTGTGTGTGTGTTGCATACAGAGTGTTCTCAAATAAATTAAATATATATATATATATATATATATATATATATATATATATAAAACCCTCTCCTGGTTTATAAGGAGCAGAATACACATATAATACCTTTAGACTGGACCATTGTAATTCCTTATTGTCAGTGTGGACCAAAAACTGTTTTAAAAGCCTCCAGTTGATCCAAAATGCTTCAGTCTAAGTAGCCTACTGACAAGAACTAGAAAAAGAGATCTTATATTAGCATCTCTACATCAGATCCCTGTAAAATCCAGCAGCTCCATGATATCTTAAAGAGCTCTTAGGGCACACTCACGCTAGGGTCAGTTGTTGCGCACCATGCTGAACCACAAATGCCCCGCCTCCCCTGTCCCCTGCTGGCCCGCACTCACATTATGTGCTGAAGCCCGGTTGGTTCTGACACATACATCATCACGTTGATATACGACGAACGCATGGCGCGACATCATATGAAGTGACTGGTGTTTATACACGGTTACAGCAGTGCGATGGAGAGCGAACCTGACATCTGCAATGACTTTCTAGTTCTTTGTGAACTAATAGTCAGCCCTCGCCAGTTTCTGGATTCATTGACAGCGAGGCGGCAGTCATGGTGACGTTTTGTGCATTGCGTACTTAACCACACTTGTGCGCGACAAAGTGTACAAGCGCACCTCTTCCAACCATACCAGGCCAGGGAAGTGCACCATAGTCAAGCACTGACACTAGCCATACAATCTGGACTTTAGGGGGCAACCGTGCTTGGGGATGATATGATTGCCAAGTGAGTGTGCCCTTAGACACCTTAAACCCCAGTTGATCAATTCACTCCGAAAATGCAGGTCTGCATGTGGTTTTTAGTGTCAACAAGAGTAGAATGAGAGATGAAGTTTTCAGCTGTGTGGTTAGGCTTCTGTGAACCAGCTCCCACTTTTGGTATATTTTGGGCGTACAAAACATTTTTGGGTTAAAATTTTACTTACTATTGCAGGCTTTTACATTTAACAATTGTTGAGTTCAACCTTATTTAAAACCATGTTTGTTGTTTTGGTACATGTATTTTTTTCCCTTGTTGTTTGCCCTTTGGCCAAATTAATTTATGTACAGCATAGCTATTTACCAATGTATTCAAAGAATACATTCTTATATTGTGTTGTCTGTTCTTTGTGCCATTATTATTAGCAGTAGTAGTATTGTTGTTGTTGTTGTTGCATGTGCAGCAGGTGCCAGTCTTAAATCTGTTTTCTTTCACAACAATGTCCCAAGCTGAGGTCCTTAGAAACCACACATCCTCTGGAGACCAGCAGAACATCTTTGTTTTTAATCAGGGTCTTGGATCTGCTTATCATTAAGAACTAAAACAGTGCCAAAGTAGGGTTTTTTGTTTTTTTTTTGCTTTATCAAAGCTATAGCTATTTATTCATCTTGGCTAATTGTGTAGGGAGTATGAGGGTAACATATATATGTAAAAAAAACTGCACAATGTAAAAGACCTGAGCCAATAACTCATAAACTGAATGATGGTTTGATATATGAAGGAGTGTGAAACCAGATGCTCAGTCTTCAAGTATTAAATGTGACTCAACCATTAGTGATTTCTGTCGAAAAAATAACCCTGAATTTATTTATTACGTCTATATATTATACATGTATCTTGCTCATTGTGGTTGGGCTGCTACAGATAACATCCCACTATTCATTCTGTTGGTTCAAGATTTGGAGTGCTGCCTGTTGGCTTGCACCAGTGCCCTCCTGTTTGTTTTCTCCACAAGAGTAGATGAGTCAACTGACTGGCAGTCAGACGATGCGCTAGACGATGGTGCTAAACCTTGGCTTGAGCTAAATGTTCAGTTATTCACAGACAGAGCAAGTAAGAAAAAAGTGTGTGAGTTGGGGGGTGAGCGGTGGGAGAGGCAGAAAGGGGGAATACATGAATGGAAAAGCAAGGGAAAGAAAAACTATAGAAAGATGAAAGAAGTGAAAGAATGAACATTACTTAATATTTCTGACTGAAAAAACGATCCACCTCTTATTATCATCCACCTTCACTGGTACAAACGCCAAATGCCTTAATCTAGCTGCTAGCCACCACCACCCACCCACACAGTGTGAGTCACACAAACACAATAAAGTAGCACTATGTCCGCTAACAGTACACACATACACACACTCGAAGCACTCCAGCATATGGGTCAGATCTAATCGCAATAATTTCATTTCCCTCCTCATCAGCTCCAAGCCAGATAGACTAAGTCCCATTTGTAACCACTGCAGCACTACTGGAAGGAAATATGACAGATAAGAGGACTCTTGTAATAAGCCGGCTGTGTGGATCTGATAAATGAAGAGAGCTTTTGCCAGTTAGCTGGAGAAATATATTGTGGAACAGCAGAAACCCATGTGTGGTAGCTTGAGGATTCATAAAAATAAATGGAAGAAACAAATTAACTTTGTTGATTAGCGGCAAGATGGAGGAAGCCGCTTGGAAATGACTCGATGCCGCATGGGAAATCTTGGGAGCGCGAGGCGGCGTTCTGATATCAACGAAGAGCACGTAGGAAAAAAAAAAGCATAGATGTTGTAAGATACAGTAAATCCTCCTAAGACATCTTTTCATCGACAGTCACTTGTCTCTCTTTCAATAACAAATGTCTGTCAAGTGCACAAACACACACTTTTCTAACAAAACATCCACCTTTTCAGCTGTTTCCAGGTAAAAGACAGATGTGCAGATGTTTGTGATGGAAAGTATAATATCTGTTTAGAGCTTGGGCATGTTTCACCCATATGATTTTCAGTGGGAGAGGTGGAGTTTCTCGGGCAGAATTTGAAATGTAAATAGAACAAAGGATTGTGGAAGGTGGTTAATTTCTGCTGTTTCCATGGCAGGTAAGCTGCGTTGGCAAAGACTGATGTTTATGTGCCATTATTTCTCTACACAGCATGTCAAATTATGTTTGACATGCTTTTCACATTTCAGAAATATGCACGGTTAAAAAGGAAAAAAAAAGAAAAAAAAGGCAAACTTGCAATATGAGAAAATCACAGTAATGCTGCTAGATTTCAATAAAACGACTGTTTAATCAGGAGGAGAACTGGAGTTTAGATGAAGCGCTGGTTTGATTATTATTTTATTGGCCAATCTTTGAAGAGTTTCTAGGTTTTTTTTTTTTTTTTGCAAAGTGTATTCCATGAATGAAAACAGGTCAAAAGGAAAGTCGATGTGGAAGTTTTCCACGTGCTGGGCTCCCCTCCAGAGGAGATGCCTCAGTGCATCTCAGACAGTCATCCATGCAAGACCCAACACATAAACAGTCACCTTGTCAGTCACCTTGTCAATCAGTCAGCCAGTCAAACAGTAAGCGAGGAGGCTAGTTCACCATCCAGTGAGCCGGTCACTGATCGCTTTCTTTCCCTCTCAGCCTCACCCCACCCACACATGCTCCACTCTCCAAACTCCCCTACACCAATTGAGCTTCATAGTCCTGTAATGATCATATGTCTCCTCCACTTACTAATGCTTGGTGGAGTTGTGGGTCAAGACCCCGTCTCTCTCACTAAACCTCTAGACGTGGTGCTAATCGTTACGTGATTGGCGAACGATCAGTTGTGTTTGTAGTTGTACCACTCGTATTTTCTTCTCTTTGCTTCACAGTCGGATTCACGCGCAAAAATAACATAGAGTTGCAGTTAAATTGAAGTAGATCACAAAGAAGTAAATAACTGCATTGCTGTTGGCGTACATTGAAGACAGTTATTAATATGTAGGGGGCTTTTTATGAAATATTGCAAGAAGAATTTGAAGATGTTAAAAACTGTTCAAATATTTATATTGTGTTGAATATTTGAAGCACTGATTTAGCTCGATATGAACAGTTAACTTGGAAATAATAAATTTGCTCATAAAATAATGATGTTTGTCAAATTGAATGATTCAACAGCCACACGGAGACGTTATTTATTCCATGGCTGACATTGGCATATTGACAACCAAGCCAATGTTTAGATGCGTAATTCTTATTACTAAAGCATCAAATTGTCTTTATTTTTTATTTTAACACCTATCCCTCCCATCAGATGGCATCGTTATTATTAAAGCCACTTCCTCTCGTCACATTGATTCTGAATCAAAAAAAAAGAAAGAATAAATAGTTTCTGTCTCTTCTCTTTTTATGAAACGAGTGCTTGTGAGGCCACTGAATTGGCATAATTACATGGGTTTAAATGCAAATTTACAGTGTGCTTATTAATTCTATTCTGCTCTTTTCAAATGACTGACTGCACTTAATTAAATCAGATTGATTAGACCTTTTCTAGACTTTCCCTTTACAACCACATAATTATGACAAATAGAGCCACTTGACACCAAATCTACAGCAGAGGACAAAGCTTTTCTTTCTTTCTTTCTTTTTAACCATTCAAGGTCTTTCAAGTCCTGCTTGGAGATCACAAAAGGTCACAACAACTTGACAAAGGTCACCGCATTATCCTGTATTTACATTATTTACCTTAAAGGCCACTGACCCGTTGTTCACATTTATAACTATACATGAAAATATTACATCAGCCATCTACCACACACACACACACACACACACACACACACACACAGCATTTCCACCCAAACACAATCATCATCCCAGACTCAATCCTCTGGGCAGATTGTGCTTGTTCCATTTCACAATGCTCCTCATCAGCACGCCCACGTGATCTGAAGAAATGGCTGAACACAGCGATGATGTTGAGTTTTGCTTAAAGCGTAAACTTAAGTTGGAGCTTAGGGATGTGAAGAAACAGCTTAGTGTATATATATATATATACACACTGATCCATCATTATCAGAAAAACTGAGCTATTTCCTGCTGTTGCATATAACTGCGATGACTCCTTGTGTCTTTTATTCCATTGGCTGTCTGTGCTGGTTGTATATGGGCCCCGATTGTATTTTTTTTTTTACACTCTAATGAACAGACATCATTTATTGTTGTTCACAGCATCCTTCTCAGTGTGAGACTGTAACCAGGAAAACCATCAAACTATCAGCCATCTCCTGAACATGATCCATTGTCTGATACAGTTGAGCCAGTTCATGTGAGTATACACAAAGGAATTGCGTAAAAAAGATGATTAAATTAATAAACTTCTTAATACTCTTTTGTCAATGCATTTATTTAGCTTGAATATTAATGATTCCCAAACAGTGTTAATGGCGAGATGAAGACAAAGATAAATAGGAATGATAATTGAGAGAGAGAGAGAGAGGGAGGGGAAAAAAAAACAATATGCAGAAAACACATTGAAAGAAATGTAATATTTAAAAAGCAGCACCCCAGGACTTGGCAAGTTAATGACTGAAAGGGCTCCTGCTCCTCGAGTGTTTTTCTGAGCTTTGATTGCAATTTAGAGAGGAATTATCTCACTGGGGTGCGTGGGTGGAAGGAGGTCGGATCTGACTGTGAAGTGCTTGTCATTACCAAGATCTCTCCCCTTCTATTTTCCCTCATTCCCTTTGTCTAACTCTCTTCCCCTCTCCCCTTTGTCTAACTACTCTAGTTGTGGTTGTTCTGCAACTGGAGCCTGACAGTGTCAAAATATTAGCGAGTGCCATAACACAACACACACACAATGCATTGGATTTGTGTTTGAATATTAAGTGATTCCTGCAAAAAAAAAAGAGGGGGATAAAAAAAGATGTATTTATATTTTTGTAAGTCTGGAAACGTTTGATATTAATTGATGAAACAAAAATCAACCGTGCAAGAAATCATATAGCCTGTGATTACTGTGAATTTATTAAAAAATGTAGCAAAACGGGGACATAAACACATCTGGAAGTCCATTTGCTGTTACGTTCTCTCTCTCTCTCTCACACACACACACATACATGGACATGCGTCTCTTTCATCAGTGATACACCCCATCAAGACAGGTTCATTTTCCACATTCCTCCCCCCTCCTTCTCCTCCACTGATTTGACAATCACTGTGTAATCTCGGGCTTAAATGACTCTTTTTAAAAATGCCGTGGGCACTAGGGTCATGATATTTCCCCTTAATTACTGTGCCACATTATCACCATAAAGCACTTTCCACCTCTCTCGCACTTCTAATTACATTGTTCTGATTGCTGTGACACATCCTTTCATTCGCTGATGCACTCTGCATGTGTATGAGTGCGGGAGCAAGAAAGAAAGAGAGGCCACACGGCTGAAGCCTCCCTCTGTAATGTGAGCAAAATGTCTACGTCCAAACTTCTGCTCAAAGCCGCAAAACAAAAAATAAACACAATTTATGTCTGAATCATTTGCGATGAAAACTACTGCAGGGTAAATCTCAAAAAGAAAAGTGAGAATTGTGGCTCTTCAGCATATAATGAAACATAAAGATGCTTTTTTTTTTTTGAAAATCTGCACAGCTGGATTTCAGAGCTGAGTCTTATTAGCGGTAGTAATGAGCCTTTTCACTGTAATATATCAAATTTACATGTCAGGAATTTCTCTTTCAAGAGGGTTGTCTTACAGTCTGACTTCATTCTTCAGTATGAGAAGTGAAAAGAGAGACTGGAGGCTTAAATAGTAACTACTACCTTGAAAAGCTTCACTGGAAAACATCCATAATAATTATATAGTTAATATAAATGTGATGGACAAAATATGATTGTTGTAGTTTGCATTAGTCGTTAAAGTACATGTGTAAACATATTTGTGCATATGTTTTCCTCTAAAATACAAATATGTCGATTTCTTTAATTAATGTATTTATTTTTTATAAACCAATGGCAGAAACCTTCCTTTGTGGAAAAATTTTAATTGTATCTCTCATTTCATTTAAATTGTGTTTGAAATAAAAATCATTCACTTCATTTCATTTTTGTTTACTAGAAATGTTTTGTTGTTACACTGAGTTTTGTTTTTGTCAAGAGCGGTATTACATTGCTTACAAAAAGTATTTGGAATATAAATTGTCATTTTTAATTGTCTACTTAGTGTAGGTGCTCCAGGTTTTTCGTCTTGATTGATCACTACACTTTCTAATGTTTACCTTGAGGTGAGATAAATTTGCAATATGAACCAGGGCTTTACTCTGCTATAGAAATCTATTCATTTTTTAGGCAGGAACCCTCCCCGCTCCCCTTTAAACACCATAACCCCCACCACCAACACCCTATTTTACTTGTCACAGTGTTCACAAACCATTAGGAGGTCTTTTCCACTGGTTTCAGCGTGGGATTTGGGGACGGGTTAGAGGCTGCTGTTCCACCAGGTGGGCTTTTTGCTAAATGGCCATTGCTCGACTTAATGTGCCCATTAAAGGCAGTGAAGTGGTGATATTGTTGGACAACCCTTTCCTGTCTGAACACTGTATGAACCCTGGTGTGTTTCCATTGGTGGTCTCCATTTCTCTTACTGTACTGCTCTTTCTATCCGCCTCTCTCGCCCTTCAAAACAAAGCTATTAAACACTGACAGTGAAAGACCTTCTTATGTGACATGTGACTCTTCAACACTTTGTGTATTTCCCCTATATCTGAAGATGATTTGGATTGTGGAGAGCACAGGAGTTTGAGACATTTAAGACAATCTGTTAAATGACAAAATAATGTTCGCTGTGATTACACACACAAACATATAGACTTATATATTTGTATGTTAGAATCTAAATGGAGGTTTGAGTGGTTTGAATTGAACGGAAAATCGAGTGGAGCAGAAAATCATTCGATGTGAAGAATGGGCTTTTTATGTTTTGTGACGGCAAAGTTTAAGGTCAATGACTCAGAGCAATTAGTCACAATTTAATATGTAAGGTATATGCTAAATAATGTTCCTAATACATAATCACATTAAACGAAACTATATGTCTCTGTGTTTATTTTATAAAACTACATGGACAAACGCATCCATTATTTTCGGTGACAATTAAAGAAATATACTGGGCAGACAGGGCAGTAAAATGGTATACTATACTATACTATACTATACTATAATATATCACTGTAGCATCATGACTGTTATTTCCCTGTAACATTCAGTCGATGTCACTTTCATTATCTGTTTGTTTTGGTTAATATGCTTTAGGTCAAATTCAATTAACCTAAATATTGAAGTAATCCTTATTGATTCTGGTCGCTCATACTTGATGTGAAGATAAACACATTAGATAAATCCTAAATACCTCATCTTCTCCATCATCATCCAATATTTAAAATGTCTAACTACTTGTTTTATTTTCCTAACTGTGTCTGGGAGTAATACTGATCTTTTGGGGGAAACAAAGCAATTAGATGAATAAGGGATAACCTTTAATCGCAGATCTGATTGTAATCCATCCTGTATCATTTGTAGTTGGATAATCGTCATGTATTCATTCCTATTACTGAAATGCATGTTCCCTATTCTATTATTCTCCTTTGAAATGGAAAATAAAAGTATATTGCTCTTCCATATGTTACTATAGCTACCATATTGTAGCTAACCATCCACACTAACTTGGTGTATGCATTACATATATCATTATGCCATAGACACTGTCCAAGGTCACATATATGCACAATAATTTACTAATATAATACATACTTCACTTACCATGATGTTTTTTTCAATGCTTGTGATGATGTGAGGGGTGATGGATGCTTGAAAAGGATGAGAAATAGATGGGTGAGGGGTGAGGTGGAGTGAGTGTGTCCATTTGTCAGTGTGTGATTGCATCAGTGTGTGGACATGTGTGTGAGTGTGTGCATTCTGCAGTGGATATGGTTGAAAATGAGCAAAGATGCATGTATGTGGAGCATGTGTGAATCTGTATCTGCATATGAATGCAGTGTGGGTATGCGCCGCTCTCAGCCCTTGACAACCTTTTGCGTGTTGCTGCTGTGAGCGGAGTGACCTGGCTGTACTCATTAAAACCAATGGAACGGATCATTCCCTGCTAATTGTTTTCCACTGACAAATGGCTCCTCTGACTCCCAAAGACTGCTGTAGGGGCCCTGCTTGCCTAGAGCACACTAACTTCACTAATGAGCACTGCCAGTCTGTGTGTGTGTGTGTGTGTGTGTGTGTGTGTGTGTGTGTGTGTGTGTGTGCGCACCTGCATCTGTGTGTAAGCAACAGTATAAATGTACTGTGAATGGACAAGTGTGTGTGTGTGTGTGTGTTTGTGTCTACTGTATTTGTGCTGCCAGCCTCCCTTGCTGTGCATTGGAATGTGTAAAGTCAGAAACACCATTACATTAGGCTCAACATGAGCCATTAAGACATTTTTCTCTTGTCAATCACACTAACACCAAGATATTAACACACAAAGTATTCAATATAACCACTTAAAAAGTCATTATTTACAGCTGAACTCCTACACTATGGTGTAGAGTGTGAAGGGCAATCATTTTATTGAGTTAAATGTGATCTTGTTCACATTTGCACTGTAACTAAATTATTGGTCATAAAAAAAAAAATAATAATCTGCCATCACATCTGCATTCACATTTTTATTTGTCTCCGTCATGCAAAGATATTAAAGGTTATGTCCAACAACACAGACACAAGTGTTTTTATTTTCATCAGGTGTCTCAATAAACACAACACTTCCACTGCATTGTAAGTACCTTTCGAAACCCGTTCCAATCACAAAGCAGCAAAAATAAGAAAGATGAATGGGTGTCACATGTCAAAGTCAACAAGTCCTCCAAACAAAAGGACACAATCTATTGTTTACCTCATAGAACAACACCCTGAGGTGTTTACTAATCTACTGCCCCTATCAGTTGGTCAAAATCCTTTAGGGAAAGATCATGGTTTGGGTTGAAAAGGGAGCTTTGTTAGGATTTAAAGGTTTCAGTTAAAAAGACTTTATTAAAATTATCAAACTGTGTTCATCATGGTCAAAGTTATGAAACAATTAGGGTCCTGCTTTTAAAAACCCAGACTGACGATTAGAAAGAGGAAACAAACTGTCATCTCCTGTGTCTGATGTTTTAACCATCCTGACTTCTCCTGACATTAATGCCACAATGTCACACCACTTCAACAACAGCCATTATATGTGTTCCTTTTTTTCAGATTTTTTGTGTATTTCAGTGAGTCCACCTCCATTTCTCTCATTTTTACATTTCTACCTCATCTCTTTGTGCTGCATCCTTCTACACATACTTCTCTCTGTCTTTCTCTCCCCATTGTTTCTGTCTCTCTCTCTCTCTCTGCTTCCACCTGTTCTATGGTCCACTGGATCACTGTGAATCCTATTAGGGGACACCCCTCAGCACCCCCTCCACCCCCACCCCTCCCCAGCTACGCTACCTGGCACTAATCCATCAGAGGGGCAGTCAGGCTGTGCACCACCCCGCCGCTACCCATCCCCAATACCCGCCAGTGCCCAGTGCTGCAGCAGTGGCCTCAGCTGGGGGACCGCCAAGGCTCGGTCGTTATCAGATGACGGATAGCTTCATATCAGGTGTGTGAAGCGGGCAAACGTCGAAGAGGGCCATCTGTCCAATGATTTGGGGGAAGTTGGGAAGTCGGGTCCACAAAGCGAGGTATAGCAAGGTGGGTGATGATGATGGATGGGGCTAGGAGCATCGCTGCCAATCACAGCAATCTCTGGCAGCTGTTTAACATACATTCATAAAGAAACTATTTCATAACCACATTGCAGGCATTGTTAGACAATAGCCATTCTGTATGCATCATATATACACACACACACACACACACACACACATAAATATATATATATATATATATATATATATATATATATATATATCGTGTGCTCACAGTCTTGCTAACTGCTGGTGTGTGAAGCCACTTCCTGCTCAAAGAGGAAAAATGCATAACTCTGAAACAAGTGTTTGCATGTTGTATCTTCATTTATTGATCTGTTAACATGAGCCACTGTCAAACCTTTAGTCAGGACTGACAGTTTGAGGTTGTTTCGAACCTGCACCTGAATTACCACTGAATTGCCGTGTATCCTTGGATATGTGGTGATGTCAGTTATCAGATTAAATTCGAATAAAAATAGAGGAAATGAATCAATCCTAACAGAAAACAACGTTGAGTTACCTCTTTGATGTATGTGATGATCTTATTAACTGCAAAGAATAAAATGTTTTCTATCCAAGTTGTCATACATCCATACATAGATATTAAACATCCCTGCGATGTGAATGATAAACAGTGAAAGTGTGTTCTTGAGTCAGTGAAAACAGCGTGTCAAGAACACACTTCTGTTTCCCGAGACAAAGGAGATGTTAGGAGCTTAATTGTTTCCTCAGCTGATGAGTAGTTTTTCATTTCAATTCCACTGTACATTTGTTTCGCTAACATCAAGAGGCTCAGAGGGTGATTCATCAACTGAGTGACATTATAACAAAGGGATTAGGACAGCTGTCGAAAGGAAGCTAAAAGGGTAAGAATTACAAAGTGTAAAACCTTCACAAAAGGAAAGGAAATGACCATATTGTAATTTTAGAAATTAGTTACTTTGCAGTAGATGGAAAGTATGGTTATGGCGTGAACTTCTGTTCAATTTATGTCTACGAGCAGTTAAATGTTATGTACCTTTGTGAATTGTAGCACATCTAAAATCCCAAGTATATCTGGCTTTTTAATTTGCCCACGCAATTGGAAAACCCTCCTGAGATGTGCTGTAAAGGTCTCATTGACTGAGTACACTTCCAGTTGTTAAAGCATAGTCCCGTCTTGGCAAATGATTTCACTCCATCATCCCCCGTGTAAAACCAGGACTCAACTTTCAGAGGTTCTGCTCACTCTGAGAAAAAAAAAAAAAAGAAAGAAAAAGACAGACTTTCTGTCAGGCTGACTGACGAGGAAAGCAACAGAACATTTCTTGCATCTTGTCTTTCTTCCTCTTGTCTGTAACTTTTCTTTTGTCTTTCCACAACCGGAGGGAACGTGTCAGTGAGGAGAAGGGGAGGAGAGGGATGGGAAGACAGAGGCGGCGTGATGGCAAGGCGGGGGGGTGGGAGATGTGTTTTTCACGTGTTCACATCAAATGCTCGTGGAAAACTACAGCACCTCGAGGGATTGTTGAATACCCTCCAGGCCTCAACAGAAACTCAATGACAGACGTACATATATATATATCAACCATTTTGGGATTTGATGAAGACGATACAGTAGGGATATATCTGTAGTTTTACAAAGGTTTTCTATCATATTTTAATGTAGTAAATTCATTAAACTGATGCTGATTAGACATGGAGTTTTCTCCTGTAATATACCGTGACAGGTTAAGGCAACATTATCTGCAGTGTGTTTTGAAAGATATTGTCTGGCATGTTTGCATGCTGCCGGGGATATTTAGCCAGTTTTCTGTAGAAGTTGGAGCGACTCATTTACATTCACATGGAGGAAGGCGAGGATGTCAGTTTTCGCCCACTTAGTTTTTCTCCTTTGCTGTGAGCCAGACGGTGGGTTGAATTCCATAATACCCCAGTGAGTGACAGAGATCCCTCTCCAGACACTGTACCTGCATAAGATGCTGCACTGCAGCTGCTATCCCATCATGCAGCTCTGTCTCTATTCCTCCCTCACACAATCCCTCACCTTCTCCATCCACTGATGGGTTTGAGATTTTGTTTAGATTTGGTAAATTGAATTTATTACTATTTAGACGTGAAAATAAATACAAAAAACACTGACTATTATTTGATTCAGTTCAGCGTTTTACAAGTGTGTGTGTGTGTGTGTGTGTGTGTGTGTGTGTGTACAGTGACATATTTCTACTTAAATCAAGGATTTATGCCCCGTGGCAGCAACATCTCAGGTTAAAATACTTGCAAATATTTTAAATATTAAATTTTAGATACTTAACAAATTCTCTGCTTTTTTCAATGAGCGCATTCCAACAAGTTAACCTTGTGAGAGCCTTCAATAAAAGCCACATTTTTTCCTTGATAGACCAGCACTCCCCATCTCCATCAGTGCTTCTTTTTCTTTCTATTACAAATTCAAGTATTCACTTGCTGCTGACAAACTTGAGGATGATCCCAAAACTTCTCGTTAACTTCAATAATATGCTCTAAAAAATATGCTCTTTTTCTTTACATCTTAATTTTTAAGTTATTAATGACTGGTTAAATACACTTTAATTTGCACAGGAATTTTGCCTTACAGTGCTGAGGTAAAATGAAATATGTATGTATGTATGTATGTATGTATGTATGTATTAGGAAAGTTGTGGTTATGATTTAAAAACACTTGGTAGAGAGATGATGGCAGTAGCAGGTAATAAAAAGTTGAACGTTAATTGAAGGCCTGTGACAGATGCTGTTTGTGGTTGTATTTGGTGACTGATATCAACTGTTTCAAATACACTTCACATTAGTTGGCTTGGTTACAACAGTGTGAGCCAAAATATTTCAATCATATTCATAAATGTGCATGTATCAGTCCTCGTCTCTCCTCTGTCTGTGATATTTTTATTGATATTGCTGATTTAACCAGGATTGATCTTTATTAACTCTCTCAGTAGAGTCGTCTCATTTCAAACTGTTTGACAATTTGTTCTAAATGGACACGCGTGTATTTCTTCACATGCATGTGTTTCTTGACCAGTTTTTTCTTAATATTGCTCACATATCTGAAAAAATGCAGCACTGAATGAGTTACTTTACTTGAGCTGCCTCTCCTCTTATCCTGTTGCTTTTATCACCAGTGCTTGTTGACGGTGTTGATGGGCTGCTCGGCCTCGGGCAGCGTTGATCCAGCGGTTGATAATTAGAGGGGTTCGATTGACACTTGTTTACTGTCAACACCCAACTTATATTTGTCTCATTCTGTATTTGTCCCTGTAAATATAATGTGTGTGTGTGTGTGTGTGTGTGTTTGTGTGTGACTGTGTTACAGGTGGCCGCCCAGTAGGTGGGAAAATGCAGGAAGTCTGCTTGTCTGTGTGCACATGTATCAGACACAGCATGTTTTTCCCTTTCAGAGGCGAGGTATCCTGTGTGTGTGTGTGTGTGTGTGTGTGTGTGTGTGTGTGTGTGTGTCCGTGTGTCCCTTCATGTGTGTGTGTGTGTCGCCGATCACACTGGGCGGCTGACTTCCAGGAACCCCTGCAGCAAAAACAGGCACTGTGTGTTTCCTGCTCTCACGCACCGTTATCACAGGACACACACACTCACAAACACACACACACACACACACACACGGATCATTGCCCTATTCTCTTTTCCCTTGCAGGTTTCCTCAACGCCTATCCTTGTGCCTCCGGCTGTCAAGATGTTTCGCTGTGATTGTCATGAAAGAACTAGCTCTCCGGGAACAAACCAGAGGACACAAATAGGCGAGGAGTGACGGCATCCTTTGTGGCCCCGCTCATTTTTTTCTGACCGCGATTTTGGTCGCTCGGTTTGAGTGGGCACATTACCGTCGCACCTCTCGTGACCTTTTTCTCGTGTCTGATTCAGAGGCCACTCTTTTCTCAGGCATGTAACTCACCACAAACTTCTTCTCGTCGTGAGTCATGTTTCATTTTCTTTTGCTCGCTCTCGATTGTTCAATAATTCCCTCCCTCTCCATCCCTTACCTTCTCTCTATATATCTATTCACACATCCTGAGAAACGCACTGCCTATGAGAGACATTGACAAAAGGACCCGGACTGGAAAAAAATGGAAGTAGAGCACAGAGTCCTTGCTCTGTGCCTGTGAAAGTGCCAGGAACTGTATCTATCCATATTCCCTTTGAGAACACAATGCAACCCACCGCTGAAGCACTCCAGATGATAAGGGAGAGATGAGACAGAGGGGAGAGAAAAAAGATGGAATGAAAGAGAAAAATGCAAAATGGCACTGCTGCAAACAATTGCCATTAATGGCATCATCTTTTCCCCACAGAGGTTGTATTGAGGGAACAACGAGCTCCACATTGGTGCGCTAACAATTCACTCAGTGTTTTACATGCACTACATGACAGCAGCCGCGTTATATTAGTTGTGATGACGCTCCATTAGCTGGATATGGTAAATTAAAACAACTGATTCACATTTGCTGGTAAAAACACACAGAATTACACGTTTTCTTTCAGTTGTTGGGTTATTTTATGAAAATGTGTAAGGATGTTGAATTATTGAAAAAGATCATAAAAGAATGTCTTGCAATTAAGTTAAGTTTAGTCACTGCTTTTAACATCTCCATAATGTTCATTTGTTTCAGCTGAAAGGCAAATCGACGAATGTAAGGGCATCGCAGGGAGAGAATCTAATAGAAAAGAGCAGAGTAGAATAGAATGTTTTATGAGATGTTATGAACGGGTTATGGTGCATAACTTGTTCAACCATGCAGTTCAAGTGGACCAGTTGTTATCACCGAGTTGTAAACGTAGCTTCTGCTCTGTGTTTTCACTGGCTCTGCAGGCGAGATGACTTCCAGATGGTCCGGGGGAAAGTGTTTGCCGTAGGTTACTGCAGGCCAGGCAAAGATAGAGATGCAATGTGTGTGTGGATGTGTAAGTGCAGACATGCACCATGCAGTCTTTTTTTTGTACGTACACACACACACACACACACACACACACAGCCTACCAGCTCCTCGAACACACAGCTGTCTGGTTTCTGTCCATGACACTTCACTGTTGTCACAGCAGTGTCCAAAGACTGCAAGGACACGAGATCCCACCTAAGAAAAAACAAACAAAAAAAAAAAATTTGAGTTTCTGTGTTTCTGATTGGATAGGCATACGTATTCTGACCACTGGTCTTAATGAAACAATTAACAACTTCCCACATAAAGCAAACAGACATTTCTCACATAGTGATCAAGTTTCCATATAAACGAAGTCCAAATTTTGTCCGAATTTCTAGAAAATTATCAAAATAAAAATGCATATACATTAAACGTACATTTTTCATTTTTGTTGTTATATGTTTTTTTTAGAACCTGGCTGTGTCAAGATAAACACTTGATGTTGCTAATTCTCCAGTTTGATGCTGTTAATGTATCGCAGAAGAAGTGGGAGCGATGAGTTGACACTGTAAAGAGCGTTAGTCAAAACATGCAAATTGCATATTTGCATATAGAAAAAGATAGAAATGCCGTTGATGATTCACAGCGAAGGGACAGTCGCACAAATTGGGAATTTCATACTAAATGGAAAGAGTTAATGTAATCTGAGCGGCTTTATTAGTCCCATTTCATTTCAGTGTTAGGTGACATCTAAAGGCTGTGATTATTATGACAAGAGAAAAAGAAAAATGTATGGTGACGTTGGCAGGATGATTCGTCATTTGTCTTTTTGGTCATTGTTCACTTGTTTTCTTCTCTTATTGTATAGGGCTTGGATTAGAGCTTCGCAATATATGGAAAATATCAGGATCTTATGATTTTGGAGGTTTTGGAAATAATGGATTTCATTGTTTTCCTGATGTCTGTGTAGACTGTGTGGGGTCTATGTTAGCAGAGAACTCAAAGCAGAAAGACATTAACCCTGTATTTGTTTATTTATTGCAAATCATATCGTCATTGCAATATTTGGTATGTTTTCCAAATATCATGCAGCCCTAGTCTGGATAGACATGAGTACTATTATGCAGTAGAAAACAACAAACCTTCCTTTCTGTGAAAAACAGGACTGATATGTACAGGACAGACATACGGTGACGTCATCAGCAGGTTTGATTGCAGAACTCTTAGAAATCAAACAACCAATACTCATCACTTAGTAACTAATCTCCACTTGAATGTTTTCCAAAAATTTAACAAAATACCTTTTTGTCTCTGAACTTCACCAAACCATAACAAGTCTTGGTTGGACTTAACCCACTTGATTCATCTAACCCCGTCTGCTGAAACCCTCTCATTTCAGCTTTGGCTCAAAATTTACATTTTGTTTGTTTGTTTCTTGGACAAACCACCACATGTGCAGAGGAAGCAATTACAGTGGCCAATGATGCTTTAAATGTACATATGAGCATGTAAGTGTAGTAGTTTTGAGCGAGAAAATGTGTAGTTATCCTTTAATTCTTGACCATCGTAATGAACTGAACGACTGCATGTGTTTTTTTGTTGGTTTTTTTTTTGCGTCCTTGGCTTAAAAAAAGAATCACCCGGGGAGACCTTGACGCGAAAAAGCTTCAGAAGCCATTGGCACAGTAGAAAACACTTCGACTTGACCTGACCCTGCTTTTTTCCAACCTGTTTTAGGACACACAGATGCTGGCTGCTGCCCAGTCGCCTCCTCCTGCTCCCCCTTCCTCCTCCACCACCACCACCACCTCCTCCTCAGCAGCGCTTCAGTCCCGCCCACCGCCACCTGGCTCTGCTGCGCACCGCCGACTGGAGGCAGAGCGTCGCTACTCCTCTTCCCAACGCCAACGGAGAAGCAGAAAACAGGGAGCCCCGACACCGAGGGTGTGCGTTGTGTGAATTTTTCCTCCTTATATTTTCAAAACAAGCAAACAAAAAAATAGATTTCTACATTTCAGAGCGCCTTGACGTTTTGAAGGATTTTTGGAAGAAAGAGTGAAGACGAGTAAAAAGAGAAATCAGGCGAGTGCCTTGCGCACTGCTGCATCCATCCTTTCCCCCATCTCTTTCTCATCTCTCCTCCTCGCACAAGACTCCTGGCTCTCTCTCCCCCATCCTGCATATTTCCAGTGACTGATCGTTTACCGCAAGCCGTGAGCTGCTGCCCCCTTCTTTTTGTTTTTCTTCTTCTTTTTAAGTCGGGAGTTTGAACCACATTTCTGAGCCGCTGGAAGTACAACACCGCCACAATCTCTTGAGAGCTGGCCCCGGACTCTGTAGCTTTCTTCTCCCCGATACAAGCGGATCATCGAGGGAACCTTGCTCGGAGTCAAAAAGGACTGGAAATTATTTAGTCCCCCCCTCCCTCCCCTCACATCAACGTACCGCATGGTGGGAATTTCTGCCTATTTTCAGTGTAAGTGAAGCTCTATTTTCTTATTATTATTATCACATCTGCTTGTATTTTCACTCTGATGCACGTTGGGTTTCAGTGTTTTGTTCCTCTATATAGAAATGGGTGCGCAAAATTAATAAATAAATAAATAAATAGCCTAATGGAAACAGAAATCGGCCCATAATAGAATTAGACATTAATTTAAAAAAAAAACGTGCTTTATTCGTGTAATATATAGAATTAACGTAAGAGGAACATGTGATACTTTAGGTTTAGAATAATAATTAAAAAGAAAAGAAACAGAGCTTTTAATTAAAGCCTCATATTAATATCGATTTATTATTGTTATTATTTTACTTTATTTTGTCCAAAAAAAAAAAGACAATTCAATAGCAGTAGGAAAACAACTTACGTCTGCGTCTGTGTGTGGCCGTAATGTTAAGGTGAGAAACACATTTCATTCTAATGGAAACAAAACAAGTGCAATTAAATCATTGGAAGTTGTAGTTCTAGATGCATGTGGCACAGTTGGAAAATTAACAGAAAATTTAGTCAAAGAAAACTAAAAAGAAAAAAAAAATCTACAAAAGCGTTTAGCCAAAGAGGAACATCAGTCTGCATCTTGTCTCCTGCTTTTTAAACAGCAAATATCAGTTGGTGATCTTGAACCGCAGGACGGAGAGTTTGTTCTCTGGCAACAGGCAGCTTCAGTTGTGACGGATCAAGTTTTGGTGGCAGCCCTTTCGATCTGTTTTCGAGCAGTGGAAAAAAAATGAGAATAAAGAAAAAAAAAAAAAGGTGAAGAGCCCTTCATATCAGCTGACAATTCCCCCACAAAGCAATGAGGCACTCAGACTCACAGCTTCTGAGTTGTTGTTTTTATAGCGGATGGAGTGTGTTGCCACTCCTCAGCACGGGACAGACAGTCGTGTTTCCACGGAGAAGACAGAGAGAGACAGAGCAGGTTTTTATTAATAAAGAAATTAAAAATAGATTAAAATAAACAAGATGATTTTACTGATGAGGAGTCCAATCTGTCTGAATAAATAAAAAATAATCCAACATCTGATCATAAATGTCCTGAAATAAACAGATAAATATTTATTCAGAATCAAATCTTTTCCAGGAAATTGTGGTTGTTGATGTTCGCAGTTTTGCTGGAAAGATTTTCTTTTTTTCTCTCTCTCTTTTGGATGTAGTGTCTTTGCCATCTTCCTCCTCCTCTTCTCTCCTCTCTTTTCTTCTCTCCTGGAAATCATTTAAAGAGACTTTGCATGTCAGAGTTTGCGTTTGAGAAACATCCTCCAGAGCTCAGTTACAACTGTCAAACACATCTTCTCAAATCCTTGTCAAGTTTCCATCTCCACCGGCTGCGACTTTGTCATCATCATCATCTTGCATAAAAAAAAGAGGAGAAACAGATTCTTTTTTTTTTAAATGGAGAGGCGTAGGGTTGAAATTAAAGGGCTCGGTCTATATTTTACTCCAGTGGGAATCTTGTTTCTCTCTCGTCTGGGCAAAGAGCAGACACTCGGGTTATAGGGAGGGAAGCTGCTGCTGGGACACAACCTGCTGTCGATGAGTGGCTGTTCTCACGGCTCAGATTAGAGAAAGAGGAAAACATCTCCTGGAAACCACACTGAGCTTTGGACTTTTTTTTTTTTTTTTTTTTTTACGCTTGCCAAATAGTACCATGCAAAGCCCTGCAGGCGTCCAACAGGGTCATTGTTAACTCATTTTAAAAGTTTGACCCACTGCTCGTGTTGTGTTTAGTGTTTGCTGAGTTAAATATAGATGGAGTTGTGTTGCGTCGCTGCAGCTTAGTTTATTAACAAGAGTGTATCAGTATTTTGACATTCAAATATAAAATGTTGAACTCATGCCTCCATGCATGTAGTGTTTTTGTTATGATCAATATTAATTGCCATTATTTTTTTTTTTTTCAATATTTCATGCAGTGGTCATGTCATTCAAATTGGTTCCCCCAGCCATCATTTACCATGTCATCTGTTGTTTTTTTTCCATTTCTGGGACTTCCATTAATGTAGTGACTTGACTGAAAAGACCATTACCTGGAGTGTGTGTGTTTACAGAGATAAAAAGAGAGAGAGAGAGAGAAG